>LQNS02277602.1:8696523-8794443 GCA_001587735.2 Parhyale hawaiensis
AAGCGGCAGTTGCCAAGCTCGTGAAGAGCAATATTGTCACTCACAGTAACGATACTAAGCGGCAGTTGCCAAGCTCGTGAAGAGCAATATTGTCACTCACAGTAACGATACTAAGCGGTAGTTGCCAAGCTCGTGAACAAACAGCAATATTGCCAGGCACGGTAACGCTAGTAAGCGGTAGTTACCAAACTCGTGAACAGCAATATTGCCAGGCACGGTAACGCTAGTAAGCGGTAGTTGCCAAGCTCGTGAACAGCAATATTGCCAGGCACGGTAATGCTAGTAAGCGGTAGTTGCCAAGCTCGTGAACAGACAGCAATATTGCCAGGCACGGTAATGCTAGTAAGCGGCAGTTACCAAGCTCGTGAACAGCAATATTGCCAGTAACAACAATAACCCTAGCAACAATGAGAACAGGAGCAACAGAGGAGAGGGAGCATTACCATAAAGATACCACAGAAAGGACCTTAGGAGGGGACACCAGACGCTATAAATAACCCCAGCAAGCGGCCATCAGGCACAGTTGCACACAAGCACGCTAAGCAGGCGTAACGCTCGAGCCTCCTCCTCCCCCGCACGCATTACCCTCGTAACTTTAGTAGAGCCTATGCGATTGAGCTTCCGTTAGACTTATTGCTAATTACAATAATGATCTTTATTGAAATATATCAAAAAAATTTCATACCTACAAGCAAATGTTGGCGTTTTATCCAAGCAAGGCGTATATGCCCTAAAGTATACCATACACCTAATTTTATTTGGGTAAACATCATAACACAAAATATTGTGCAAGCTGTATACAGGTAAAGGTATTGTTATATTAAAGAAAAACTGTGTCTCGATGATAATGACAAATAATACATCAGACAATTCAAGATTCACTCGCATAATCGAATCAACACAGAACTATTTAATAAAAGTAGGAAAAAAATAAAAGATTTCTCGCGTAAACTTCTGCGCCTCGGACACCTAGCGGACGTTAAACAAAGATTACATCCTGACAAGATCATGATCAGAGTGTTTCAAGACTGAGGGTAATTACTGCATGCAAGTTTAAGCCCCCATTCACTTTAAAAGTATTTCAATAAAGGAAGAGAAAGGGATACCAACAGAAACGCAAAAAAAGAAGAAGAAGAAAGCCGGTCAAAATGGTTCATGAATTATACCACTTTACGGATCTAGATTGTCAACCAAAACAGTTTCAGAACACAATATCAACGGAGTAGATAATTATATGAGTGTATATATTACCTATTATAGCAATAGTACAAACATTCCAAACCTAGCGCTCACTGTGATCCAAAGAGAATAAGTAAGGAACACGTAGCATGTCCAGCGAAACTAAGAACCCACGTATGGAACTACAAATTGGGAAAGAAAAGAGAGCGGCGAAATTTAATTACCAGCGCAAGTAAGAAAAACTAAAGAAGCGAAGAAGTGGTACGCGCGTGTCTACGATAGGGGAAAATGCTTCAAGGCAGCAGACCAACAAATTCTTCCGTAGCGCAAGAGTCCACCAAATCGGCAGAGAAAATGGCAACGCACCTCAAGTTCCGGCAGAAATTGAGGCAACAATACCGCCCGAGCCACCTCGCTGCAGCCAGCAATATGATCTATTATGCACACAAGAAGAAAACCAAAAGCAATTTTCGCTGCCGCCAAAGCACATTTTTCGAAGAGAGAAAGTTTTAATCGCCTCAAAGTTGAAGTTTTCTTCGGCTGCAGAAGAAGGCACGAGAAAGAGCGTAAACAATTCAAGAGGGCGAGGGGAAGATCGCCTCCGACATCCTAGAACGCCGCCTGAATATTTTTACTTTGGAAATAAAGTTAGGAATCGGGCACCTAAGAAATTGCATTGCTATTGTTACCATAATTTTGCCGCTCCTTTGCAGCGGCGGTGTGAGAAATGCAATTTAGAAAATAGCATTGCAGTTACCGCTGTCATAGTACTGGCCGGTGAATAAAACATAATAATTAAACAGTTTAGACTATATGTTAGTATAGGCCTCCCTAAATAAAACGTAGCGTTTCAAGAGGGTAATATGGAAAGGACATATAGTATGGACCCCATGCAGGAGGGTGTTCCCAAACTGGAACAGCGCGCGTGGGTCGCCTATTACAGGAAAATATAGCGGGTTAAGCGAACAAAAACATCAGAAGCAGTAAGAAAATGAAACGAAGCAAAGTGAACACAAAATAAAACATGTCTACAAGACCACACTAAAAGTAAGATAGCCCATGAAATCTCCTGAGGGCGCGGTTCCACACACCCTCCTCACCCCCTCTCCCTCCCCGGAAAGAAAAACTAAATAGATATGGGGCGATTAAGCAGTATGCGCCACATCCTTGAAAGTCACTTATTAAAAAAGTGAACAGATGATAAAAGGCGTAAAACTATTGACTGCAAGGACGAGTTCATTCTGCTTCCTCAGATCGAAATAACCTCACCCCGAGGCTTTAACTTGTCCGGACTCCAATCCTAAGCGTTGGCTTTGCCTCTTTGAATCAAGTTTCTAGCGATAGTCTCAAGCCGATCACGTCGAGACTGCCGAAAACCAAATTCTGTCACGAAAACATGAACAATCATATGAAGGAGGATTTTAATTATAACTGAGATAAAACATCACCAAAATTCAAATGCACGAAATGCGGCCATTAAACATAGTGACTGATAAAATATCAAAACAATGTACACGAACCGCAAGGGACAGAAAATTAAAACAGTACTCACAGTGTATATAGGTACTCGAGAACACAAACTTTCAAGGAACTCCAAAAAACTTTCAGGCAGATAGAACCAAAAAGCAGGTTATCAATAACGAGGGATGCACAGTGGCCACTGCAACACTTCTGCTAGAATTTACGAGGCGTATTAAAAAAACATAAAAACACTACACCAGGTGAATACGTCCATGTACATCGTCTTTCAATAGAGTCATAAAGACTTTCATTAAATATGCAACACATATTTAACATAGATAGAATTCGAACAGGATTGGCAGATAAGAATTGTAGCACGCGTAGAGAAATGTATAAAAAATTAAATAATTAAACACTCCCAGAGAGAAATAGCTTGTAAACATTTTTCTTTTCGTAGATGCCCCACCGATGGGTCAGGAATTTTTCAAAATGTCCTCGGCAATTTTACATACGAAGGAAAAAGAGTGTGCAATATGTCCGCATAGTATATACGGTGCATATTTTTTTGTCAAAACCTACAATGCAACTTACAGGGGATGTTCACCGAAGGCAAGAAACGTATTTAAACTGCCATTCCGACGTAAGCAGAAAAGGAGTTCCGAGAAATTGCATAGCGGTTTTAAATATTTAGGCCTAAGTGAGGGGAAGTAAGAGGGGTGTAGGGTACGAGGGAGAGAGGGAGGAACGTATCACACACTCCATTGGTCGGTCGTTAAGGGAAGATAACGGCTCCCATAACGGTCTCTGCAAGATCCCACTCTGTCTTGCACCCACCTCACCCACATTAAAATAAAATCACTGCGGACAAAATTTAGCGCAAATTAGCTGCGGCACATGCAAATCGTTGCTGTTCGTACAGCTACTGGCAAACTTCCTAGCAGTAGGAGGTGCGTGAGATCCCACTCAAACTGAATTAATAAACTGAGACTAATGAAAATTAGATTTTGATTGCAGCGTCGTAACAACGAAACTAAAGTAGAGATGCCCAAGGTGAGAAGACAAAATGTGCGTGGAAATCTGAATCCTACAATGTAACGCGTCGATTAATAAGCATGAATTCCCAATTATGTCTTAACCCTTTAACGTACTAATTTTTTTTATGAAATCTTTACAATTTGGAAAGGCTAACATATACAAACGTTAGGAACTGATAGAGGATTATGTTAGGGTTAGTACGTAGGCCTAACGGGCTAAAGTAAAAAAAAAACGTATCAAATTTTTCTATGCTTTTATTAACGCCAGAACTGCGTGGTTAAGTTCCTGAAGAGGATGAATGCGATAATAATAAATGAGGAGCTACTGCAACAAAATGTAACAGTTAAAGACAAGACATAAATGCAAAACCAATAAATTTAATGACAAAAGTAGGTATCATTTGATTTGTCACACTTTTAAGAACCATTTCTCTATCTCTACATAGGCCTAGATACGTCACAAATGTTGTTTATGCTAAAATGGTTATTGGTTATGCCCCAGCTTTGTATGTACAAATTTAGCGATGTTTTCAAATGACATGTAATTGCAGGTATGGCTAAACTGTTTGTACCTCAATTGCAACTGAAGGTAGAATGCTGCTTCCCTTAGGTTTCATGACCAGCAAACAAGCAACGAAATACTTCTGGAAGCAATTTCAAACATATATATTACGTTTTCAGAACTAGAAAAATTACAAATACAAGGTCACTACAACGTTTCGATTGAATTCAAGTTTTTAAATTCAGACGTACAAGTGACAGAAAAATTGCTCCGGCTGCAAGAAAAAAAAAAGACGAAGAAACCGATGCCAAGCAGACCTTGAGGACTGGAAAATTTCTTGGAGGCATAACAAATGCAGGAGGCTTTGACAGCAGATGCACTTTTGATAGTATTGACGAGCCTGGGGCGCTCGGCATAAGCGAGGAAAGGCAAATATTGAAATAACTATCTACAGATTGAGCTGGAGAGAGCAGCTTGAGAGGAAAATGATTGAAAAGAAAATAAAACATCTTGGAAAAAATAGGCCAAGAAAACATTACAGAGAAGAAAAAAGTTATGAAGTGGGAAAAAAAATAAATAGTATCAGATGAAAAAGAAACCGAGTCAGTTAAGGAACACTTCTCAGAAGAAAAAGAAAACAGTCATTCGTTCTTTGTTCGCTGTAGAGTAGCTTTGACTGAACACTTTCGATACTATTTAGTGGTATTTGCACAGTTCGTTACCGTAAAAAAAAAAAAAACTTGGCGAAATGCACAATTTTTAATAAACTGGTACTACACATTTTGGTAGCAAATTGCACAATTATAACCGCCATGCTTCTAATGACCTTAGTCGCGAAAATCGCAATATGCAATAGTTCTAAGAAGCCAAGCTGCGTCACGCTTTATTGCAAGCTCGTTTTTCCACAATATTTTTACTATTAAGTAAAGTACCGAAGTGAGCTTTAATACAATAAAATTCAAAGGGTAATTATTCCCACAAACATTCAACATGATTGATGCAGTACCTATACAAAGTTTATGAATTAACGTAGTGTGCTTCGTTTTCTACTGGGGCCCGTTTTATTGTAGGTGTGATAATTTGTCAAGGAAACACAGTTTGATTGCGGAGGAAAAGGCGCAGATAGTCCAAGGTCATACAAATGGTATCCAATTGGAAGGGGAGCAAGACTGTTCAAGTCAAATGTGAAGAACGCCGTCACCAACAACAGGAAAGTAAAAGAGAAGCAACAGCAGCCGGGGACGTGCGGAAGTTACGTAGGCACGTAATGAGCCATCGTGCAGTGATCAGTGCTGCACTACTTGAAGGTGCTGGGCTTGGATCAGTACCCAGAAAGACCGGGTGTAGGATTCTCTGAGAGGTGGCAAAGAGATTGAATCCCATTGCCAGACCCGTTCTGAACATATCCCACCGGGAGAATCGCATCACCGGGGCTAAAATATACATCACGACAAACTTTCGCAATGTCCAGTTTAGGTTGAGGCCCGAGCAACGTTGGTTGGTTCCGATGGATGGGCCAGAACGTCTCCTCCCAATCACTTTTGGTGTCAACAAGGTGGTATTGGGGAAGATGTTTTTGGGTGAAGGTCATTCATTGATAACGAATTGGTAGGGTCATTTCGAGTGTCAGATTCAGGGGCCAAGATAACCAGCAAAACCTACACCCGGTTTATGGACGAACACTTGTCACCATGGTTAGATGACCTGCCACTTGCATGCAGGTGTCTGCTGATAGTTATGCATGATAATGCAATAGCCTAGCGTATTCAGCGAAGGCTACCATTTCATTCCTGAATCGTTTGGCCATTACAAGAGAACATCTCTGCCTTGGCCTCCTGCTTCACCCGACTTAAACCCCACTCAACAGCACAGGTTCATCTTGATATGAAAGGCATATGAAAGAGGAGCCCATTATATGATATACTGTATATATATAAATTGAGGTGAGTCAATTAACGAATCCATGGATGTGATATCGAAGCATGGAGATTACGCAGACAAATAATGCAGCTACTTCTGTGCCAGTACACCTTGTCATCATGCATTCTGTTCATTTTGTTTTCTTTTATGCTTGCTTCAATACATGTTGCTGCGAGGAATATATAATCTATTATTGGCTTACAGATGACATGTTCAGCATATGCAATACAGCGTGACACATTAGAAAATGAAGTATTACACACTGCCATAACTTTGTATATACTTCTTCAATCGTTTTTAAATGTCTAGGAATATTATAGATAGTAGGAACCTTCTCTGTACTGATGCTCATTTCGATACCGTGTCTTATAATGAGTACATTAAAAAAACGAACTTGCAATGAAGCGTGACAGGCAGTTTAGTGGCGAATTACATAATTCTAGCTGCAGTTCATCTAAGATTCTCAGAAGCGGAACACGCAATTGTAGCTGCATATAACAGTTTCAAATACAGCCTCAGCTCCCGGTGACGTGGTCGCGGCTGCAGATCAAACACAACTGGAATCATTTGCACTTGAAGCGTGAAGCAGGCTTGAGGCAGATTGTAGTGTTCAGAGGACGACAAAACTGGTGGCCCAGAAATGGGAGCTCACGGGAAGTTGAGTAGCTGCAGAAACCTGCAGCGCTCAACATGCTGCAAAACTGAAGGTTTCCTGGCAAAATTGTCACATGAGAGGAGGTAAGGGATTGAACCATATGGAGAACCCCAGCACTCTCGGTGTTCAATTGCACAAGTGAAACTGCCGTGATCAAATCTGAAGCACCGAGAATTTTTCGGAACACTGCAAATGAGTGCTAATCTCTTCATTGGCGAAGACGAATATAAAAGAATTTTGCCTGATGTGATTTGTTTAGAATTAGCATCTGTATTATATTATGAAAACTGCATTTTAACACCATGATTTGAAAAAGACCAGCAGACCAAACGAATTCTCCTAAAATTAATAAAATAGCAAGAAAATAAAAAACTTGTTGAAATGAAACGCTTTTCAAGAAATAGAGATATGGGCAGGAGTTAAAGGATGAAACGACTGTATCTATAGAAGCAGAAACCTCATCGTTTGACTACACCTGACAATTTTCTGCACTGTAAAAAATAATCTTGCCAATTGTACAGAAAATGCTTGGCAACAAAATCGCCAACCATATTTGGCATTTTTTAAATGCCCGATTAATAAACTCAACTTTTTTTAACGCAAGAGTTCGTTTAAAATACAGGTAATGTATTTTTCATCTAAGTTTTGTCGGTACTAACGACAGGAGGTAATTTATTTCCGGGCATTTAACGAGCTACAACGCGTTTCCAGCAAAAAAAAAAAAAAAGACAAGAAAGGTTGCTCGCATGTAAGACGGGAGCAATGGCTTGGAATAAGTTGTTATATCAGTGTGCAAAACACACCTAGAGATGATGCAGTCAGACATCACATATTGTTCTGTTAAGTATACGTGTAGCTAGTTTTTCAATTTATTTAATGTCATCGAAGTACAAGTGGAGATAATAGATGAATTACGGGCGAGAACAACTTCACGAAGGTTCAAATGCGTGGGACTGAATTCCTATGTACAAGCTTCCCTATAGACGCAGCTACGGTGGTTCAGGAGAGGAAAAGGAAGGATTGTATGTAGTATCTTGACAGAAACTTGGAACTCACAGGCGAAGGTGTTCCCATATACGATCAAGGCGCATGGGTGCAGCAGTCGGGAAAGAAGAGGAAACGTGAACAAAGAATAATCAGTTGGAGAAAGAAATGGAAGGAAGCAAATGGGCACGAAAGACAGACGTCCCGAAGATCTGGCTATTCATAAGGTATTCTATCCGTTCAGCGAGGGGTGATACTCCTTATAGGAAAGGATGTGCGAACCAATATAAACCTGTGCCCTACATAAGGCCTACCATATACACCCTGAGTGAATTTCAGGAAGGTTTCAGTGAAAATGTTTTATAAAATATAATAAAATTGTAGCACGAAAACGTGTTTTAGTAGGATAGCTGCAAAAATACCAGTGTTCTGTCATCAAACTACTAGGCTCCCAAGATAACTGTAAAATTTAAACCAACGCATCACCAAAGTTCGATCGACCAACTGGAGGTTTTGCTTGAGAAACTCGAAAATGAAAGCTATAGGGCTGGAGATGAACAGTTAAACAGAAGGACCACAACGTTATCAGAGCAAAGCATCAGACAATCCCAATGTCAGAGAGGACACAGGCGACGCTTCACGTCCCAGAGGTAAAGCTACAACCGTTTGCACCCGAGAACAAAGCTCCAATAAGGACACAGTTATGCGATGGCATCGGAAAGCGAGATCAATAAAGTTGGACGATTTGGACTCCAGGACAGCCAGGCTGCAACATTCGGACACCGCAAACAAATCCTCAAGTTGAGCCGAAGAGGTTGAAGGCAATTAAGATCGGCCTGGGTGGAAGGTTAACGAAGATAGATGCTCGGATCAATTGAGAGATACCAACCGAGATAGTGAGGCGCCGGACAACAGCAGCCCATAACATTACGCTAACTGGGCACGTAAAAAAGAGCGCCAGTATACTGTTGACTCATGCAAGAAATAAGAGCTCGACTTGGCTACAGGAAGGAGGCTATAAATTATTCCAGATAAACAGTGGACATTACAGCATGCCGAAAAAGGCGGCTTTGCAGACATTAGGGGGAACATCAAGGAAAGATAAAACCGCAGGTCTACGGCACGGACAGTTCGCTGCAGGCTCAGTGCAGCTGGGGACTTACAAAATTTCAGTGTAGATGACATAAGTGACTACAAGCGCAATAATATTCAACTCCTGCAAACAAGTTGAATCAGCTGAATTGCATGCAGGGCCCTGCTTTAATTAATGGGGGTAAACTGCTTTCACTGGAAACAGTTGCAAAGACCGAGAAATATTAATTTGTTCTGCTAACTATAATAGGCATTAGTTATTTTTTCTCGACTGAGAATGAGCAGCTTCAAATGGTAGTACTTCGATTATATTCAATCAAGCGGTCCCCGAATAAGTATAAACAGCTGTGCTACCTGCGCAACATGCTATTTCTTAAAAACTCTGGCACTTTTAGGAAACAAGAGTACGCCCTGTTTGAATTGAGGTCAGCTACAAATATGATTAAAGTGTAATGATGTTTGCCCGCATATTTTTTCTCAGTGTTCTTTTCTCACACAAAGTAGGCTCTAGCGAATTAAAGCGAAAGATTTCTGCACACTTTACTCAGTATTGTGAGAACTATTGTTTTTTTTTACTTTTCAACAATAATTACTACTACTACACAAACTACAGTACTTGAGCGTGATTAGTTAGTCACAACAAAGATATTGCAAGGGAGGAAGAGGGACACTGCAGTATGGCGAGCGAACGCAACAAATGAACAATAGTGTTCCCAGATGGAATCAACGCAGATGGCTGGAGCAAGGCGGGGGAAAAGATATAGAACAGAGGAACGCGTTATTAGCAAGGGCATGAAACTGGAAGGAAACGTAAAGGGTACGACAAACATGTCCCGAAACCTGGGGAAGGCCAAAGTATAGCCAGCCTATATGGGTCCTCCTGAGGGCGTGACTCACAGTAACGTAGGATGGGCAGTTCTGCTTTCTATAATTGCCATGTTTCTAATATAAGCACATTGTTTACTGCAACTGAATAGTAAATTTTAAGCTTCCCTAACAGCACAAATTAGCTGTTCTAAGAAAGGAAACGGAAAATACAACTGGTAGCTATGCCGAGAGATACGAGGACCCCATGCACGAGGGAGTTACCACGAAGAATCAATGCAATGGAAACACCCAAATGGGAAAAGAAGAGGAAGAAGGGAACAAAACATCATCAGTAGGAATATGCAAACACAATAGAAGTAAATTGGGCACGAAAGACACGTCTCGAAGGCCTAGCTAATGGATAAGGTATAACCTAAAAGCACCCCCTGGGGTCGCTGCTCCCTTTAACATAAACATAGGACGAGCTACATCTGGTCGTGCTTTAGGCAACCCGTAGCTAGCTTCTTGCTCAAAGTCATTATCATACGCATTGTAATATCAATACTCAGAGTACACGTACCTTTGTTATGCAACACAACTGTTTCTCAATTAGCTGGTACCAGACAAAACATGAGCCCTCGTAGAAACCCACAATTGCAACCCGTAGCGGGCCACAGCACGAAACAACGCTCTGGCACGCACGAAGCCATCAGCCCCTAGTCTTGGGTGCAGAGTGCGCGCACACACACACCATATAGGAGAATTACTCAATTGCCGAACTAACTCTATTTCCGAACAAACAGTTATTATTTGATGGGATTCATATTTTCACCTATCATATATAACTGTTTGTTCAGAAATAGAGTTAGTTCGGCAATTGGGTAATTCCCATATTATACTGTCACCTAGACAGCACGCAGTGGTTGGCTGGTACGTCGCAATTATATATACCTTGACGATATGCATAAGGATTCCACTTCTCCGCGACTACAAGCAGCTGTGCTACGTACGCAACACGCCGTCAGTCTCTCAAGAATTGGCACCGCACAAAAATAAGCGAGCATGGAGCTCCGACACACAGCAGGGACAGATCGATAGAAGATCGCACCCCTCGCATATACTCTCACATTCAATTAAGAGATCTCAATGGTCCCATCTCAGCAGGTTCTTTGATGGAGTATTGGCTTCGGCGAAGAGGGAGACATGCAGCAGCCAGTCAGCAGCTCCACGTAACGGAGAGGCGTAAAAAGTTCAACCAATCGACTCTTTTCATTTTGCGTGCTTCGAATAGAAATAATTCCCAATAAGAGGTGAAGAGAGTTTCTGATATTACATAACTTTCGTTCCGTTCGCTTTTCCCAATAAAGTATAATTCTAAAACGAAAGAACCATTAGTTATTATATGACGTTCATTTTGGGCTCAAGAAAAATTTCTGAACACTAAAGGAATGAAGCACATAACTTTCGACTAACAGTAAATATACAACACATGCACTTGTCTGCAACCAGCATCCTATCAGAAAATGGAGTAAGTAAATAGTGATTTCTACTTTCTGTGCTCTTCCTGACTAAAACTTTCGACTGTGAACAATCATCGGCAAAATGTATATTCGTCAACAAAGGGAACACAAAGTAAGCAGTGACTGACAAGCCATTGTTGCATTTTGTGCAGTTTCTCGACATAACTTTCGGCTAACGTCGAGCGTACCACACATTTATTCGACTCCTGCAGACTCGACTGCAGACGGGGAAAGTTGGGACAGAAATTCACGCAGGAGATGCCGGCAAAGTTTGGAGGACACCAAATCAGGAGGAACAAAGAAGCATGAACATCACACCCGACAGCTACTGTCACATTACGGTAGTCGTCAAACATCCTCCAAATCCCGGCGTTCTATTCGGCGCGCGAGTCCAGATAGCAAGTCCGCGTTCAAATTTATGAAGGCAGAAGCAGATGTAAGGGAGTGCATTGTGTTTGCGCCCTTCGAGAGCAAGTAGACCTCGGATGTAAAGTGCGGAACACTTACAACCGTTCTGCCCAAGGCACGGGAATCCAACAGGGACTTTATCGACAATTTAGTCCCACCATCGAATTTCAGAGACAATCTATTTGGCGTCGCACATCCTCAGTGTGCCTAGTAAACAAGCGTCTCCCCAACAATCGAGGTGCTCGAGATGAAGCGCCAATTTCAAGGAACAATTCTTCGATTGCTGGCGAGAGAGGCACTTGAGGTTCCGTAGCTGCCAGCTAATTTGCGTGCATTAACCCTTAGCTTCTGGAGAGGGTAGGTGTTAGAGAGGCACTAAAGGCATTGGCTGGAGGAAATCCAGGCCTTTCATGACGCCCCACACATTTCGCGGATACCAAAGGGAGGCGGGACCATTGAAAATTGCGTCGAAGACGGTAACGCGCAGTATAAAGAGTATGATGATAGGCGCAAGTAGACTTTAAGGCATGGTAAATGTAGCCGAGGTGAGACGCTAAGTATTCAAGTGGTTGAACCTTAAAATTGTTACTGAATATGCGGAGCAAAATTAATTTCTATCCAGTGTGGAAGTTTACGTTAACTTTTGAGAATTTAAGAATTCTGCAGTAAAAGTCACGAAATAGTTTACTGTGATATAAAGTCCTACATGGTGACTGTGGTCAATAGTTTAGGACAGAATGTGAATTAGTTAAATTGGGTAATTTAAGCCTCTCTTTCCACTACCAAGGCTATGTAACACGAAAAAAAAAGAGGATGAAAAATGTGGATAGAAACACGGATCCTAGGCATGAGGGTTTTCGCAGAAACGATCTACACGTGGGAACAAGTACGAAAAAGGAAGGAAGCAAAGTGGGCACAAAGTAAAGACAGTAGAAGGTGTAGCTGTGGCTAAAGTAGCTTACAAGGTCCCGCCTAGGTTTGCTGTTCCCCATAACATAAGAAGGAAGGGTGACCCAAACTAACCTAACCTAAAGTCCCATTCTATAACGCCTGAGGAGACACAATCTTTTAGGTATTGAGACTTTTAGCCGAAAATAGTTTAATATTAGGGAACGCGTGAGAAAAATTCACACAGGCCAAACTCTACATTAAAAATGCTGATGTACGGTACTTTAATTCAATGTCAGCACAAATATAGCTGTTTATGTCAGTTACAAGTTTCGTCACATTAGCATTATTCTCGTTTGAGCCTCCAATCACCCCCACAAAGTCCGCCGCGATCCAAATCAAGTCCTAATACAGCGGTAAAAAGAGGAAACCACCAAACAAAACCAGGAATGCACATGCACTGGAGATGCATATGACGATAAACAAAGAATAAGAGCAGTAAAAAAACGTCAGTAGGAGGGACATGTCAAGCATAAAGAGGAACCCATGCACGAGAATAGCACACCGAGAAAAAAGGTCTTATTAGATAGTTGATAGTAATCTGACCAACAGGCCCATTCCCAGAGAGGAGCCAGGACTCGCACTCACGCTACTGCCCTCTATGAGCTATTTCCATTAGGTCAAAAATTATTTATACGTTTGAAGAAGAAAAGGAGAAGAGAATAAACTCAGCCAAGGAACTGATCGTGTAAGTACGAATAAATGCTGCAGATCCATGGAGCTCCTACATTAAGTTACTTGGGATATGAAAGATGATGGATTAGGGTGGCTTCTGAAGCTTTGGCCGTTAAGAGTTTGTGATTCCTGGAGCAGAGGGAGTTCGTAGCTGTAAAGGGTGTCGCTCCCAATATTTGTCAAGATGATTGTTAAGCGTACTAACTGTCCCTGCACCGACAACTTCGGAGGGGTTGATTCCAAATGTTCACCAGGAAGTATGGAGAAAACTGCTGGTTTAAGGTAGTTTTTCGATCTATACTTCTTAGCTTTGGCCATTGCTTCGGAAGCGACAATCAATGTCTCTCTCAAAAAGTCCCGTTATAGGTACAGTACTGCAGCCATTCGAGTACTTGAATGTTTCTATTAGTTGTCCGCCGAGCCGTCTTTGTTTGAGAAAGAGGAGTCCAACTTCCTGTAGGCGACACTCGTATGGCTTGTTTCGCAGCTGAGGTATCAATTTTGTTGCTTTGCGTTAAATTCTTTCTATTTCAGCGATATCGCCGCACTAACGCGGCGGCCAGAATTGAACAGCAATTCTGTAACGGGCACACTAGGGCTTTGCACAAAACAATAATTACGTCCTTTGGCACTGCACTTAAATTTCTGATAATGAATCCCAGAAGTCTGCTTGTCATTTTGACACTCTCGCCAACTTGCTACGTTGCAGTTTGTTAGTGGTAGTTATTCCCAGAGCACGTAGTTGGGTGACAGCTGCTATTTCTTTCACGTTCATTTCTAATGAGGGTGCTGAGGGGATCTCCCGTTCTACGTGCAATCACTGAACATTTGTCGACATTACAGATCATCTACCACGTTGCGGTCCATTCCACGAGGCGGTCAAGGTCTTGCAGCTCGATTCTATCCCTGGTCGATATGGCAGGATGACATAGTTTAGTGTCATCTGCAAATTCAGTGATATTGCTGCAGACGTAGAGATCGAGATCATTGATGTAAATTATGAGCAGAAGTGGGCCAAGTACATTACGTTTTGGAACCCCATATGAGACCAGCGTCCAGTCGCTAGTCACTCATTGCAGCTTCACTCGCTGCTGCCTGTAAGATAGCCATGAATCCAGAGGGACTAGTCTCCCTTAATGCCATGGAAGGGCTAGCAATTCTTTCACTAACCTGTTAGTGGACTGTTACGAGTGAGGAACAATACGGGAGATCGGCATATGATGATGTTAGCCGTTCTTAGATTAACCGTTGATAAGGGACTTTGTCAAATGCGTTTTCAAAGTCCATGAGTAAACGAGGTTCGCTCGATTTTCTTCAACCCTGACTTCTTAAAGCTCTAAAAACGTCCAGTAAGTTGGTTAGACAGCTTTTAGTATCAAGGAAGTCGAACTGGACATCGAAAATAAGCTGACGTACCCATAGGTAGTCAGTACTGCGCTTCTTCAGGTAGCGTTCGATGGTTCGCTGACGACCAATGTACGTCTGATTGGACGATAGTTACTGGAGCTTTTGCTTGGCCTCCCTCCTCCCCCCCCCCTTCCTACGTATCGCGTTCACGTTAGGGAATTTCCAATCCAATGGAACTTTCCCCGTGCTTAGAAACCGATTGAATATTTTAAGTAGTGGCGCTGTGATGACTGGAGTTATTTCCCGCAGAACATGGCGATCAAGATATCTCGACCTGTGGCTGAGTACGCATTCAGAAAAGGAGAAGCGGCATTAAGATAATCAGCAGGAGTATGTAAAGCGAAAGCCGCTACTGTGGCTGAATTCTGCAAGAATTCCACATAGTGCAGCGCCTGGAAACCTCCAGTTGAGTACACACACGAAGCAGTCGCTAAATTACTTCACATGGAACATACTGCAGCACTCGCCACTAGCTCACAATAGGCGTATGAGCGTCGAACAACACTTGAGAGACGCTCTTCCAAGGAGAGGGGAACCATCTCCCCTCCACTCAATTGGAAACTAAAAAGACGCAATTTGGAAGGTAAATACTCCGCTATAATTGGGACCATTAGAGATGAAAGAAATATCGCAAATGAGGGGCCTCTCGTCAAACATCTTCGCATATTAATGGAGACGATGAGCAAACTGAAAGCAACATTCGCAGAAATGAAATATAAGCAAATTCTATTCATTGTTTGTTAATTAAAACGCACTTCGCTCGAATCAGCTCATTGTTATCAACATAAATACGGTAAACGCTGTTCAAAGTAAACGAAACTAAATATTGGATCTTTGTACATAGGTACAGCACTCTTTAGAGCAACCAACCTACCTTTGATCATACCTATTTCACAACAGTTAGCTACTGTACGCACAGGCAATCCCTATAACACATGGATAAGCTGCATATACTATAGACATATATATATATTTGTACATACACGCACACCGGGAATCCTCAAGCTAACGGACCAAATACTTTTACTACAGCAATTCTGCTCTTGAAAAAGCATATTTTTATATGCTTCCACAAAATGTATTTGGTGTAAAACAACTTATCTAAGCTGTGACTGCAAAGAGTAAACACTGACAGGAAAAAGAATGAGCCTTGTTACTAAAAGCGCTGGTAACATTAAAAGAAAAGGAGCAATAAAACAGTAGTTTTGAAAGCCAAATATCAATGTTAGGCACACACACATAACTACACACATAGCTAGCGAGAAGCCTGAGCAAAAATATTGCGTGTTAATCCTAGAAGATCATGTTAGCGCTAACCCTCCGAGAACCCAAAATATATTTGTCCCATATACAGTGTTAACAGTCTCGGTTATAAATAGTTCCGCTGACTATAAGCGTGATCAAGAACTAGTGTTTTTGGTTCCCAGAACTGGAAATTGTGAATGGTGCGTCAGAACTGTAATCATTTAGAAAAAAATCAAAACATTATCGTATCAGCGCTGACTACAAAAACTGCACTACTCGAATTTACGCTAACGGAACGAGCGAACATGATAATAGGTTCCTAAAGCCTCCTATTATGTCTGTCATCGAGGATTCAGGGTGAAAGAAGACGGGTAACAATGTACGTCGAGGTATGGGGAGTGCAAGCATGAGGACGTTCTCACACTGGATGAGCACGCATGGCTACAGCAAGGCGAAAAAGTACTTAGATCAAGTGCAGGCAACAGATACGGTGCTAATCTAAACTACAATTTCCGTGAAACGGAACCTGTTACGAGACAGATATATGGATGCACACCCAAACAATGCACGACACTGTTGTCAATTTCAAGACAAATCTATGCGTGTACCTAGCTAGACATAGGTTTCTTGCAACTAGCTTCTGCATGAAAACAAATCCCTCAATTAATTAATACAATATACAAGCCAAAAAGAGGCCCAGGGCAATGGCGTCGCAAATCCACACGAAAATTTGACGGTGGCGTGAAATGCCAGGGCAAATTGAGTATTAATCGGAGGCAATCACTCCGAGCTAATCCACGGAGTTCCAAAGTGATATTCAGAAGAGAAAAAAAAACGGCCACACAATTCGCAATTGTCACACGAGTCGTCCAACCGCACCATGACCGAAAGGTTATGCGAACGACAGCTAATGGAAACGGCGTTCTTTTCATGCATTGATCACGACTTTCATTTGCGTGGCAAATTGTTTGGGTGCAATGCGATAACGGCGGTCGAGGTAGGTAGTGGCGAGGCACTCGAGACGTATAACAAGTTTGGCGTTTGGGTGTAGCACGGTAATGATATGGACAGTGGCTAATGATTGCGTTAAGTCGAACAAGTTTGGCGTTTGGGTGCAATGCGATAACGAGACGCTAGACGACTCCAATTGGTCCAAAAAGTAAGTAAAAACAACTCATAACAGTGAAATGTATTTTTCAGTTTGTGGCGCTGCTTTACCTAACACATGCTACAGTCTACATGGAGCTTTAGCCCATAGCCCTTGATCCCTACACCAGGCTGTGCCACCTCCTATAAGGACCAACCAAAATGTCGCAGTCTTGGAGGTACAGCATCACTTGAAACGACCTTTACAAGGGATACTGGTTCCTAGAGTGATACGGCAAAGCAACACCACTTGGGGCAATAACGGAGTTAACAACGGAAGCAGCAGGGCGTCTAGAAACCGTAGCTCAAATATTACAAGTACGATATTCCTAATCTGTCTTCATTCCAACTGGTTTTCCTACAACCCAACGAGTGGAAGAAAATAGGGAGGAGCTTGTATATATGCCACGATTAAGACGAGGAGACCACGCACGGGAACAGAAGAGTGAAAGACTAGAGAAAGAGCAGAAAAAAGGTTCATCAGTTGTAATACATAAAACGAAAAAAGCACAGTAGGCAAAGCAGAAAGACATCCCAAAGGCTCAAGGGAATATGTGGAATACTCTCATAGGTAATATTTCCCATAATAAACCAGAGACAAATAGGCAAGGAGTACTACGCTCCATAACCTATATCCGACTGGCAAACCTACTTAGCTCAAACAAATAGTAAACATTATTACTCTATAAATTATATTAGACAACAGCACGGCCAAGCTGAAGCTACGGTATACATGATTCCAAGCTGTGTGTGGCTCTGTTGAAATGTGGACGAAAGCCAGGCAACACGAGGCCGCGCACAGCAACATAATTCAGGTCAACTAAGGTAAATTGAGCATCAGTAATTCATTTACACGAGGATCTCATCAAAACAAGCAAACACGAGAGCCACACGACGAGCAAATTTAGTCTCTAATTAAAAACATGGCAAGAGGGAAGATAGAGAAAGAGGCACAACCTATAGTTCCTAGTGCAAAGTTCTTGATGGCTTCTTTGGACCAGAATTTCTGAAGAAGCTCATGATACAAAACACGACATACGTTTACGTGAAAAGTGGAAATTTATAGATTCCCAGGAAATATTGCATCTTCTAAATATGCCAACGCTAGATTCTCGAGGAACTTTATACTGGTAGTTCGTTAAACTAACAAAAACGGCCAACTCACTAACGAAGGTAAATTTGTAGGAAACTTGAAACTCGATGATTTCCTAGGACGCAGTAACTCGCATGCACAGATAACAGCTACTGCTGAATTACACGCACATATTATAGCTAGCTCTTACAAAGCAAGTAAACACTAAAATTGAGCCGACGAATATGCCCTCTGTAACTACATAGGTACTCAACGACCTCTGCATACAACTGCGCTAGAACTCTTCCTAAAAGAAAAAAAATTGAATGCTTTAATTATACAAGCAAATGGGGCACACTATAAAATCCAAGCCAAGTCTGAATGCCATAGACTTTCCCAAAGAAACAACCCTCAAATCTTACAAGAACGAATGCTTCACGGTATACCTACAGTCGAGCTACTCCTAAATGCTAAAGATTTCCATCAGAGTGAAGAGACGTGGAATGTTACAAATACATTGCTCGGTAGGCTATACAGTCGGATCCCCAGACAACTGCCACAGCTCTACCTTAAAGAGAGAGTAAATACTTAATGCGCAAACAGATACATCGTGTAACTGGACTCTCTCCGTACCACACGCAATCCATATAATTATTCATAGGAGGCAGCGTTTAATACTCCATGCCCTGCACGCACGGACTCATCCCGCTAATGAGCGCTTAACGACGACCAGCGTAGGGCATTTAGGCTTCTAAAGGTAGCAGGCTTCCTACTTTTTACATAACGATGCCTAATTCTTGAAATATTGACGCCATTCAACTTTAGAAACTGCATTCTAGTTTTATAACGAGGTACCATATTAGTAGAAAGATCCTGAGCTTCTGCATGCTTACCAGAAAACGGAGCATTTAAGGCTTTCAAAAATGCAGTGTCTAATGAGCAGCGCTATAAAAATGCGGTACTTGCTTTATTGCGGTTTGCTGGATAACTTATTCTAAAAACGGCACGAACTTTCTGGGTTTCCAGATAAATATTCGCACACAGACGGAACGATGTAAAACAATTTATTATGCCAATACGTTATCGATGATGTGCGCGTTTGGTGGATGTTGTAGGTATTAGGCCGTAATTTCGGGTAAGTTGGACTATATTCGGGTTTAATGTCGAGTAGGTTATAGGTTAGGGGAGACAAGAACTGGTTTTTTTGTTTTCCATTTTAAAATTTGAACGATCCACCAAACGCGCAGCGCGATCGATCGATCGCGCAAATTTACCAAACGCGCACAACATCGACACCTAGCTGAGCTTCATCCGAAAAATTAACGAGATTGTTCGTTCCTTAATACGAACCACCAGAGGAACATTTTCAGAAAGGATTCATTAGTCTGAGAAAAGAAATCATATCAGAAAACAAGTGGCGGACAGTACGTTGCCACAATACTGAGCATTTGTCCTACCAAGAATCGAGGATTATAACTAGAGCCCCGATTTCTTGCGCTTAAAATACGTATTGCAATTATAGCTCCTAAAAATTGCTCTGACTGCGCTTAAAAATTGCTCTCATTGCACTTAAAATTTGTTTTATTGCACCCAAAAATTGCTCTTATTGCACCTAAACAATAGGGATGAAAGAAATAGGAAACAAGGAAAAGACAAATAGAGCAGATTATTGAAGGGCCCAAAAAATGTCGGATAGCAAACGGGAATAGCATGTCAGTGGATCAACGTTTCTGAGAAAGACACCAAAGGGATGGATCGAGCAAGCTGCAGAACTGAGCTAAGCTCAACCAATGAGGTTCATGTCAGAATAATTTTGTTTCTGAACAACATGCTTGTTTTCCTGCCGTCAGAGTGCGGTCAATTCCCTTTGGAAAGGCATTTTATCCCTGAGATTTGAAAAACTGTGGAAAAGATCTCACGGCAGAGTAAGCACTTTAGAGAAACCTCGTCATGGAAGTTCACTACATAAAGTTACTTACTTTTCAATTGGAACTCGGCGCGGTAGCGCGGCCAGCATTTAAAACTATGAATATAGGCAGGGCACTCATGACACTAACTCGAAGACACGCGTCACCAATCAGTACCTATATTAAACAGCAGTTTAAGTTTCCGTCTCCCCAGCAAAGGCGATCAGACAGAGGAAGGTATTAGGGACGTAGGTAGTGTGTGTAGCTCGAAATGTGCAACCCATACACGAGGGTGTTCCCGCGCAGGATCAACGCTCATGGGTACAGCAAGTAGAGAAAGAGATGGAGCAGTAGAACAGAGCATCATCGATAGTAAGAGTATGAAAGTGAAAGGAAACAAAGTGGGGATGATGGAAAGAAGTTCCGATGGTCAAGCTATAAGGCTAAGGTAACCCTTACTGTTCCCCTGGGGTGCTGCTCCCCATAACATAAGATGGGCGAACCTACCTAACTTATCCATATGACATATCCAGTGCTCTAGGGGATGCGTCCCTCAAGCCGTTCCCATTTTTGGTTAATCAGTGTCCCCGCAGTGGAGCGTGTATGCAAGAAACGCTGACGCTGCAATCCATATACAGCAAGAACTCGCCTACCTGGTGGGGAAGCGAACTTCAGCGTGCAAGCGCAGCACTTAACATCCCGCCTGTCAAGTATTTAAAAATATATGCCAGTCCGCGGGGCACTGCATGTTGCGCCGTACTAATCCATTCCAAAAGCGTGTCCCTTAAAATCAAGCAAGTTTAGTGGAGCGTAGCTTTGATAAAAACTAATGCGTTGAGATCAACTTAAAACAATGAAATTATCCGAATATTCATTTCTACTGACGCTAAAACATAGCGGCTTCTTTACAGCACTCAAGAAGTACATAAAGAATCAGCCTCCAGCAGCTCTAAATTTCATTCCATATTTAATTAAACATATGCTTCTAGAGTTTGACGGCGCTATTCCTTCAACCGTACACACATGTCGGTGTTGCTCAGCGGTAGTGTGGTTGATCACATTTTTGTTAAACTTTGCTAAGTATTCAATATTTCACTGGTTTCCCCCCCCCCAAAAAAAAAATTGGAGGATGTCCGGTGGTAGAAAGCTGTTCGAGATCTCTTAACGCTTAACCGTCTACATAAAACCTCAACTTTCGTAGGAATTCAGCACCACTTGAAAGAGGACATGGTGATCCACCTGATCCAGGTAAACGATGGATCTAAAACCTAATTTAACAGCACTCTGATACCGGGATACATTTTGTTTTTTTGTAGAAATACAATAGGACAAAAATAACTGTGGCAAAATAACTCAGGCCGGTTTAAATAGGGTTAAATGGCGAAATCAAACTTGGGTCTCTCAAAAGAATAACCCAGTCTGGCGCGTCCTTCACAGAGAACACACTACAGCTGAGGATAGTGCACTGTAATTCCAGTTAAGGAAAAACTGCTGCAGCTGAGACATACCTTGTACAAAATTTCTACTCACCACAACGATGCCAACCTGGACACAGCAGCCCACTGGTTACCGGTTAAGTTAGGCTTACCTGGAAGAAAAAAAAATCAACCGTCAGATTCCAACACGTACTCCATAGCCTGTCGAGACTAAAAGAAGGGCCTGGATTGCATGCCAGACTATACGGAGTTGCTTCCGTAGGCAAAAAATGTAGCTTTTATTAAGCATTTTGGGTCATTTTAAACGGATACATGAGAGATCAAAAGAATGTATAAAGCAGAACACAAATGAATTAAAAATGTATCACTCGCATTGCACTGTGTGCGGACAGAGCACACCCGAGTCCTCGCGGAAACACAGAGCCCGCAGCATGACATAACCTCCATGACCAGAGTCGTAAAGGCACTGAGCACAGAACAGACACAGGGCTACAGATTCACTGTTGTCACTAAAGCACAGCTTTCGCTTCACTGCAGCGGGTTACAAAAATGGCAGACATGACGGATCCGTTCAAGCTCAGTCGGCGGGAATGTCATGCAATTCATGACTCCAGGAGAAGCTCGGGCGGGAAACCCTCGCGATTGCTAATTTTGATGAGACTGCGAGGTCGGCAAATACTTGCAGTGCCACGTGATTCCTTTTGCAAGAAGATAAAAACAAGGCCACCAAGAACCTACACACCGCCTTAATACAGTGCCAGGAAGATTTCAGAAAGGTAATTAAATGCAAGGAACTCGAGCGTCCCAAACCAAAGACTCAATACCTTACGTAATCCACTCAGGAGATGGTAATGCGAGATAATGTAGGAGTCATGGCAGCTCCAGCAATGGAATCTTAGCCCTGCGTTTGTCCAGTGAAAGCATCAATTTTATCTACAATATAATAAAGACCGATGTGTATTTATCTGTTTGTTTATCCATTTTCTGTCACGCTTTAACAAAACAGTTAGACGGAAATTAGCCCAGGTTGGAGGCTCTGGTCGTCCTCTCAAGCTCCATTGAAAACAGAGAGGTAGAAAATAGGCCGAGTTGCAGAAGATGGTAAACGTATCTTAATTAGGGACAGTTAAACTTCAAAAATGAAGATATCGCAGGCTTAGTCTAATTCGTGCGAGTATTACCTACCTTCTCCATAAATCGAATCTATGGCAAAGTATCGGGCGGCCTCAAGTCTAAATGCACGTCTTGCATTGCCGAAGTTGAAATCTCAGCATTGAAGGTATCTGAAGCTTCCCTTGGCTCTCTCATGCATCTTGATTCGTAGTTTTTCCCANGTTGCTCAGCTATTCTTCAACTTTGATGCAATTGTCGACGAAACAGCTTTCAATAACCAAAAGACTATCGGACAAATATGACACACTAGGGTATCTATGATACCAAATCGAATCAATTCTTTTCAGTGTTGCTGAACTGATTGCAAAAGTAATGAATTATTTTCATATCAGAAAATAAGAGTGTTGATGCTCAGTAATAAGGGTAATTAGGATGCCATGAACCCTCATCTGGATGATCTTTACAGTTGGAAATTGTATGAAGGAAAGCATGGTTAATGAAGAAGGATCAACACAAATTATTCGCTGTCATTTTATGACAGCGCGGGCACACTAGATATATATATTGCCAAGTTCTATACAATAAACTGCCCCCACACCAACAATTTGAGACATTATACGGGTGACATACGGAGATACTCATCCAGCTTGATACATTATATCAGAAACACGTAAAACTGATAAAAGTGACCCCAGATGAGTCGTGTTGTAATTGTGAGACGTTTGCAATTATGAGCAGCTAATGACATAGAGCACGGGGTTCCCACCCAGAGGTGCTCACTGCTCACCCCCACCCTGTTAGGATGCGAGATCATTTTATTGGGAGGCGCGAAATTTTGAATTAGTTCAATGTCTTTAAAAATTATTTTTAATACATTAGTTGCTCGTGTTAATTATAAATTTTATTCTCTATCATCGCACGAGTTATTACCTCCGCCAAGGAGGTTACGTTTTTGCCCAAGTTTGTCAGTCTGTTTTTGTTTTTGTCGAGATCTGTCTGTAACCAAAATAACTCAAAAAGTTATGGACGGGTGTTAATGAAATTTACAGTGGTTGTTAACTTTTGGTAAAGATCTATGCAACTGCTTATCTGTTTGTCTATGCCTGTTCATTTTATCTACTTTTTCTTCGCAAAGTAACTCAAAAAGTTAGTAACGCCATTAAAAAAAAATTGCAACAATTGTTGGGAGTGTTGCGAGTAGCAAAGCAGCAGATTCGTAATCCAAAAAGTTAAGAAAGTATCTACAGGAAATTAGCAGCAACTGTTTTAGAATGGTCAAGAGACACAAACAGCCAAATTTTAGCAATGCATTATTCATTCGATTCTGTGTTTACCTTTTTGTTTGTGAGAATATAGCCCAAGAGGTTTTGGATCGCTCTTCTAGGAATTTACAGGAGCTGCTGAGAATGTTACGGAGAACAAGTGGCCCAATTTTAGTGATGATCAAAAACGACATCTTGGAGTCGGGACCAATTCGAGTTACGATAAGAATGCATTGTTTGGCGGAGGTGAGAGCTCTCATCGTGCCTCTTTAATTAATTTGATATGAGAAGTACACTACAATGAAAGTTTTGTAGAGGTGTGCGGGCAGAGAAAAGGTTGAGAATCGCCGAGGCAAAGCTACAACCACAGAGGGAAAGAAAAAATAGATATTACCAGCCCCGACACGCTTAGACCGAATCAGGCAAAACGACGAAAATGATACGACGATCAATGAAAGAAAAAATACGAGTGTGATTGCGGAGCGAGAGAGAGATGATCAAATGGGCCATGAAACATCCGTGTCCGGCTACACGCAAGCAACGCACGAAACGGCGCGTGCGTGAGACGACACGCAGCACCTGCGACTCAAATCCATTACAAACAATAATCAAGCTACATGACACGTCGTAATTTCGTCAATGTGGCAGAGACAAAAGAAATATCTCTACAGCATCGCTGGCATGACCAGGACCATAAAACCACACGTACCAGAATGTTAACCGTCTAATTTTACGCAAGAATTAGACGTTTGGAAAAGCGAATAATCAGCTATAATTGAGGGAAGAAATATACCTATTGTAAGTTGTCACGTAGCGTATGTTATTCCTACGGCAGTGGCAACATTAAGTCACGAGTTGAAGTGTTTCGTCGCAAGCCAATTAGCAGGACGTTGTTTGAAGTGGCATACAGTATAAAAAAAAATGTTCAGCTACATGTAATGATAATAAACTAGTTTAAAATAGGGCTTTCAAATGTATTCTGGAAGCGTTTTACACCAGAGACTTTAAAAATATAGATTACTTTATACTTTACGGTTTTAATACGAGAAATTTAATGTACTTCGGGGAAAATAACGCAACTAAATACATGCACTACTCCTTTGAACTATTTGTCAGCTCGGGCCCTAGACGCTGAGTTCCTACTTGAGAAGGACAGTAAAAGAAAAAATAAGACGATATAGCAACAAAACTCGTGAAATGCGTGTCATCCAAGACGATCTATTTGCCTGTTTGAATTAGTTCGAGGCCATGTTAAACGTTGGTTGGCACTAG
Organism: Parhyale hawaiensis; assembly: GCA_001587735.2. Classification (NCBI taxonomy): domain Eukaryota; kingdom Metazoa; phylum Arthropoda; class Malacostraca; order Amphipoda; family Hyalidae; genus Parhyale; species Parhyale hawaiensis. The sequence continues at coordinate 8,721,569 of LQNS02277602.1, forward strand.
TGGCATACACTCCATTGTAAAATCTCGTGTGCTGAGCGAATAAAATTTAACTAACAGCAATCTCGATAAAAACAGAAACATCAGTGTATGCAAAACTACGCCCTGACTTATATTGAACAGTTTGTAATGTATCCAATAATGACATGGAAGTCGAAGAAACAAGAGTTTTGCGTAACACATTCATGTTTGTAGCCATAATAATAGATTCGACAGTGGAAGATACAAGAACTCAGTGCTTTCAATACCGCCAAAAGTAATGGGAAAGAAGAGCAAAGAAATTCTCAGCATAGCACATGCCACAAAAATTAGGCAAGATATAAGAGCAGCAACTGGGCGAAGTTGGTTGGTGTCACCAAAATGCACCTCCGAAAGCGCCCTACACTGCCAACCTCAGAGTAGGGTAACTGGAGGCCGGCAGCTACAGAGGGAGGCCGGCCGGAGAGCGAGTAATGCCACCGGAAGCCCTCCTAAAGCCTCCCTACTTATCTCGTTCCAAAAGCAAGCTGCGGGGATCCATAGAATCCTGCTGGGAATAGAGATATTCCCAGCATCATTTCAGTATTGCCTGCAGACCCGAGGGGAGCAGGGAAAACTTCGACAGCGGCGCGAGTCGGCGGGCGCTTTCGTGAAGGAAGAGAGAGGTCATACCGATGTGAAATGTCAGAGCTTCGCATATGCGCCGCAAAAACTTTCTTGTAAGCAACAGGAACAGAGTCTATCATTTATCTAACAGAACACACGAGGAAGTAGCAATATGCGTAGCTTAGAAACTGCTAAACGGTGAACGTTAGTTTATTGATAACAAGAGAAGACCCTTTATGTAGCCGATGTAAATACATTCAATCCGTAAGGTCAAAATTGAGAACTTTATAACTTTGTTTTTATGAAGTATATATACGCTGCAGAGAGTAGAGCCCTGTCATGATGCGAGCAGTCAGATCTAGCTGAAACCAAAAGTCAAATAAAGAAGTAACAATCGTCACCCATACCATGCCCAAGTTAACACGGATCGCAAGTTATTTTTGTACATAAAGTGTAGCTTCATGGAAGGAATCACTCTCATAAAAAGTTCATGTCGCACTAGAGTAACATTATTGAAACAACAAACTCAGAAAAATAGAGTACGAAGAACGACTGAAACAAAGGAGGCGCAAAAACAACAACCCAAAGTTGTAGGTTAACCAATGGGGTATCCTAGACGGGATTGCTTTCCGGAACACGGAGCAAACGACCGAATGTCTATCCACTTTTCCATCCAAAGCCCCCGGTTTCTTTTCCTGAAGGACAATAAGTACTACACCAGGGAAAACAAAACCTACCTGGGGTAAGAAAACTGATATATCCTAAGCTATTTAAGGCACATCCTACCAAAGGACAAACCTGGACGCCTGGCCGGCTTACAGGAGAGAGAAGCCCTGATCCCTGAGGGTGACCACGAGGGGCCTTATCGGTCAAACAGAAGCACGTCCCCTTAGTAAAGGACTTGGATCTGGGATGGGAAGTCACCTACATCGTAAGTCATAATGGCCCTCAACATATTAATCTCTTGTACTAAATTTTTGTTGCTGTTGTAAAGTAGGCACATAGTCCCAACGAACTATAGAACATTCCGTGACAAAGCGGATATTACTTTTATTCTACGGATAAGGAATTTATTACCTATGTTTAACTACAGCCCGTTTTTATTAACGTTCACACACTAGACATAACATTCACGAGAGACGTACAACGACACGAAGTATTTCATGACCAGTCCAGTAAAAAATGTTACACCAACATAAAGACTCAGAAAATCTGTAAAATAGGGAAGAGAGACTGAAGCACACTGAAAAAAACTATTACGGTAATTTTAAGGTCAACAGGAAATTTTCCAAAGGAAATGGTCGTCTATTACATAGGATCATTGACAACAAAATAAATACGTAATTTTACAGGAAAACGATGGCGAATAAATTATGTGAAATTTGTGGATTTTTTCACAGTTAACTAAAGCGCACTTCCGTCACTCGAGAGTGAGTGGCATAACGCGCGTAAATTTGCTTACATCGTTCGTTGCCAGCCAACCCAGCCTTCTGTTTTTTACATAAGCATTTCAAGTCGAATCGCCGCGCGACTAAATTCGAGCATTGAGGCACCATCGAACATACGTGATGTTAGATTCAAAGGTCAGTACTTAAACAATGCCTTTTCAATTATGATTATTATTATTATTATTATTACTGTTATCATGTACCGTATTCCTACAGTTTGATCCTTCCAATTAATGGAACATGTTCTTGATAGCGAGGAAAGGAAAAAAAGGAATAGTGACAGAAGACTATGATTGGCAGATATGCTGATGCTGCATTCCTGAGAAAATTACTTCCTTGCTTGCATGCTTGCTTACAAACAAAAAAATTTGGTTGTACTATTTGGTTCCATTGCCAATACATTCACAGCGAGTAATTTCTCGCACGAACATCGATCGCTTTTTCTGCTGGGAATGAATTTCAATGCTTCACTTCGCTGTCGGCTGCCCTAAGAAACTGTCATCACAGAACAGTCTACACACCAGAACAGATGGCGTACCAGCATTCACAATCTTCCACGGATCATTAGAGAACTCATTTCACCACGGCCGTCGCAATAAACTATCTGAAATATCATAAAATTCTCGCCGTGATATCTGTTCCGGTCAAAGGTGAGAGAAAGGACAGCGATAATTAATAAAGTGACTCAAAAAAATCCAAATGGGATCTCCGTAGCGGCCAAAGGTCAGAGAAAGGAGAGCGTATAGGGTCGGAGGCAGTCGCAATAATATCGCCCAACTGCGAGAAGAATGCGCGTATGGCGCAAGCACTGCACTTCGGGTCCATTATGCAAGAGGTTAGAAAGTCTTGTGTCCTTAAGGTGAGACCATAAATAATGTAGAGCATTAATAGAAGAATAGCAATTGCCTCAACCCTGCCCAAACAGAGGTAGAAATATGCTCGTAAGTTTTGTGAATCCAACCAAGACTAATTAAGGGTAGAAAATGAGTTTGAAATACAAGTAAATATATATGAAACTCTACCAAGACTAATTAAGGGTAGAAAATGAGTTTGAAATACAAGTAAATATATATGAAACTCTATCATCACAGCCAGGAATTAATACAGTTTCAGTTTGAACCTTTCATCACCCACTAAAGTCCATCCGGTGCTAATTCCAAAAGTGTTCTTCCTACCAAAGCCGACTTTTTTATGCCCAGTAGAACTTATTACTGACTGCCGGAAAGAACAATCGAATACTCCACTTTCAATTTTTCAACTTGTCGACACTCAATTCTATGGGATTTTTTGAATAAAGTATATATACCGAGAGTAATGCTAAAGCAATATGTAGTTTCTTAACCTTCTCCCTGAACTATGTCGTTCGAACACAACGTCTTGTCCAACTTTTACCACAAGTCTACAGGCATATAGCCAAGTTTTCATGGATGCTATACGCCAAGCGGTCAATATTAGTTTATTCGCTATACAGTACTGCAAGAGCTTAAACATATAATACAAGTCGCGAATTTAGCAAAGGAACAGCAGAGAAATTAGTGGAAGAAGCAAAGAGAGAAGACCAATTACTGAGCCGACTTAAGTAGTGAAAGAGTAAAGACTTCAATCTACCCAATGGATAAATTCAACGGAACGAGACAAGCAACAACTAAAGCCTTCAAGAACTACCAATGAATACAGTTAAATTAGGCAGCCAAGGAGCGAAGCCTTCATTCGCTACCAATGAATAAATTCAGCTAAATTAGACAGAGAATCAAGCAGAGAAGCATTGGGCAGGAACCATCAATGAATACATTGAGTGAGCCCGTGGAGGAGTCAGAGCTGCAGGAGGTGTAGATTGGACGAGGCAGCAAGAAAGCGAAGGTTCTGGGGGCGCTGCGCCGATATAGAAAACAGAGATCCCAGTCGCTCCTCAGTTCGATAGCCCGGCTCAAGTTGCCGCAAAAGGAAGCTTTGGTCGGGACCAGCCAATCCAGTTTTTTGCCTACATTCTATTGGGAGGGTTTTATGAATAATAAGACTTGAGCTCTGTATTCTGGGTGTTAAGGAGCGTGCATCGCAGCAAGCTAAGTGATGGATGGGCTCCAAGGAACCGAAAAATAAAAACTCGAATTATGTTTCTTTTTTGGGGCCGAGAGTGTTGGCTGCGAGGCACTGGGATTGAGATGGAGTGTCGAGCGGCACTTTAGAGTCGACTGAGGTGTAAATTAATGTTGGAAGCAAGACAGAGCACACGTGTACTCCCTTCTACTCCAATAAACGCTATTGCATTCTTCAACGACTAGAGGCAAATGCACTTGCGAGCCAGGACATTGGTTTGCGGATATGGTGAGATGCTGTACGTGTACTCCCGTCTGCTCCAATAAACGCTTTTGCATTCCTAAACGGTTTGAGTTAAATGCATTTGAAAGCCAGCAGATAGGATACTGTGAGAGGCTGTGCGTATGGTATACAACCTGTCACGCCAATAAACGCCATGGCATTGTCTAACAACTAGGCTAAAGCGTCAAACGCATGCATATAAAAACAAGCACATTACACAGTTTTGGGGAGTTGGAAGCTGAACAATTCCCAGTTCCAACCCTTCGTTAGTCGCATGAGAACATTTAACAACCCCCCCAAGTCTCGTAAGTGAAGGTTTTTAAATTTTAATTCAAAGTGAGAGGGATTCCCTTGGATTGCAGTTTTTTTCGACAGTAACAGCATCTCGCACCAACGCCGTTTTCAAATTATAGAATATAGCGCGTCCTGCCTCTCTTGGAAAATGTAGATGAAACAGGCAAGTAAACTACGCATATTGAAAAGAATATGGATGAACTTCGTGAGCAGTCGATCAGCAGAAACCATCTCTAATCTTCAAGATTCACAAAAAAAAAGTCATTTATTTCTTTGGAAATCTGGACATTATATTAATTAACCCGACAACTCGGTTTGAGCGTTTTATAATCAAAAACAGATCATTTATGATGATGAATGAGACATTTTCTATAAGCTTTAGCTAAAACTACACTTATTCTCTCAAGAGTCGAATTTTTGCAGAGGAAAAGTTACATACATTATGGCAGTAAAGTAGCAGTAATCTCGTAGTTTAAACAACTATAAAGAAAGACTGGAAGTTGCAGTGATGTTGGTCGTATGCCCCATCCCATGCCGTAATTGGCTGTTGTAAAGTATGCCGAGAGGAAGAAATTAAGCGACGAGGCTGTGCCCCAGAGAGAGACAGCGAGAGCGACCACTGCGATAGGATCGGAAACCAGCCCTCGTAAGTCTCCGGCCCCGTTCACAGGACACCATTCTTATCTATGGTGAATTGAAAAAAGTGCGGACCCAAAGCACAGGCTGAATGCAAGGAGAATACGGCTACGGATTATGCAAATATGGAAGGTGCTCGAACCAGACCCATTCTGTCGAGGACAACATTCTTGAGAAACAAGGAATACCGAAAATGGGAGGAAATAAACGTGGACAGAACAATTAATTTAGAAACCAGATTATGAAAGAATTGTCAAGTAAGAACAGAACAGCGAATCAGAATTAAGAAGAAATAATAAGAGAACTACCCAGACGACAAGAATAAGGAAGAATTAATAGCAGTACAGGACAATGAACGCAAATATGAGAATCAAGAAGAAATAATCACACATAGAAAAAACACGATGATAGATATGGTAAAATGTTTAGGACAGCTGTCTTGAACCAGTTTCACGAGTGTCATTTATTTTGTCAAAGTTTCAATCGATGCTATTCCTCGAAAAAAAAAAAAACGTTTTTAGTCTGCTGTCGTATACATGGATAAGAAGTATTGTGTACGAATATAACATAAAACAGACTCGAATTATTTTTTCCTAAATCATAAATACAGTTCAATGAGAATAGCAAAGTTAGATACAAATACTCAATTTAAGTTGAGCCTCTTCACCCATGCATGGCAACAGTTTTACCAATAATGAAAGGAACATTGGGCGTTTATTATGAAGAGCAGAACTGGAAACCTATGAACAAATGATTAGAGTGCAAGGAAAGTGCTTGGCTGCTAATCAAAAATTCTCATCTAATAGGAATGACTTAAATTTTCTGTTCAAAACATTTTACACCGAACTACCATAAGGTCTAGCACGTGAAACGATGCAGTTTTCAAGCAAGACAAGAATATCACTAAGAATACACGTTCGTCGACATGATGCATACAATATCGTTTAACAGCACGTCAAAAGAGTTCACAGTTACTTGAGGCTTATTCTTAAGCCCAAGACTTGAGCAATCATTGCTGACCAGGGATTGGTGCTCGCACTCCCTACAGGCGCGGAATTGCATCCCATGAGGTGACATATTTTTGTCGTAACACTTTTCGAAATGTTTAGTATAAATTGACTTTTTCATCATAAAAGGGCACGACATATTAGCTAGAGTCCTAGCTGGAACCCCCAACCGGCAGCCTGTACACAATTTCCCACAATTAGAATGGTACTGAGACATGAACAGACCAGAGCGCGGACGCACATCACACTGTCGCCTATATATCCTCGCTTTTGCAGCAGAATGTGAACATTATCAGGGATGTGAAATGTTTTAAATAAAAAGGGTAAAAATCCAGTGACGCAAAGGACTACTCATTTGAAGCTCTAGAGAGGACAACATGCACGATGGCCCTGGGTGGAGGTGGTGGCTTCCAAGATATCGCTGGAGAGACGCGGATAAATTTCTCAGATTTGGCTATCACCTCTGGAGGCAACGGCGGCCTGGAGCGCCTCAGCGATAGCCCATCTTGTGTGCAGAATAAAGTAATATACCGCCTATGGAATATGAGCTCTTTTAATTAGATAACTCGGCCGTGCCGTGGAGATGGTCGAGGCGCTCAAGGTGAGATGGAAGAAGGAAAAAATGCGAAAAAAGTGGCGTCAGTGTGGCAGCTCCAGCGCGTCAATTAGAGACTCTCCGTCCGGAGATCGGCTGCAGCTGTGCAACAGCTAGTTCGAATACAGGCTCAGGATCTCCTGTTGATTCTCCTCGCTTCATTGCATAAACCGTTCGGCAAAAGCTATGCAGCAATAAGAGGGATGTCTTTGTTCGTCAGCCAGTCTCGCCGTGTAAAGTAACTTCACCTGCCACACAATATTTTGAGGGGTTCAAGACTCACTTGCCAGCAGCAAGACCAACTTTACGTTAAAATATTTCGATAATTTAACGGTGAACGATAATTGAAAAAAGCGAAGCGTTGGCAACTAGCTGGAAAACTGAAGTTTCTAAATGTTAGAATTTCGTCAAGCTTGCCAGAGACCAACTCAAGGACAGCATATGGAAAAATTCTTCAAGAGAACTCTTAAGCAGGCCTAATTGAAAACGACAGCAAATTAGCAGTTACGGCATTTATAACATCTAAGTCAACCCACCTGATTGCACGTAAGAGATTGTGAGGATAGCTCAATTTTCTTCTGGTAGTTTTTGGATGGAATAAAATAGAAACAAATGTATATTCATAGAGAACGAAAACATCAAGAGCTCTCTCACTTTGGCCGCGGGTGATGATAAAAGAATAGGAAGAAATACAGTGTGTATCATTTATCACGGATAATGGACCAAGTTATGTATGGCTTAGCAGCTACTTTTAAGGCCATTGAACATTCGCCAAAGATAAAGAACTGAAAAAGAGCATTTGGTATGATACACATAGATCGTATGATAGAGGATACAACAAATTACGCACAACGTTGCATTGGCATATAACGCTACAACAACTCCAAGACTGGAAACTGAACAAGAAGAAAATGTTATGTAACACTGGTGGAGTTATATATTGGAAAGCAGTATAGTCCGAATACTATACAACAGCCGGCAGCGTATAGTAAGTATGGGCGCAAGAAAGGTCGTCGCACCAACGCGTGTTAACGCACAGAACAACTGCCTGCCTGCCTACATGCCATTCCAAAATTTAAGCAATTTGAAGAGCACGCAAGAGCAGTCGCGACACAAAGTTAGGAAGTGAAGACTTCGCATGCATTGCCAACGAGGCACGAACGAAACAAGGGAAATTTCATAGAACTATACTTTGAAAAGGGAACTTTAAGGAACTCAAAATGTGCTGCACAATCACTGGAAGTGAACAGAGGCCTAGATGCGTTGTTACCTATATACAGGCAACATCCACGGAAGGGAAAATTGGTAATATTATATTTTCCTTCGAGTAACTACGACGATTTTAAAAAAATAGCGAACAACATTGTCAAGTGCGAGCAATTCAAAATGAGATGTGCGACTATTGTGACTGCACGGAGTTCATAATTGTAAGAACAATAATTGTGAAATGCATAATGTAACAATGTGACTTCTGATAAGAAAAAATAAAAAGCCTGCTGCTTCAATCAGCATACTTAAAGCAGGTTGAGGAAAGTAAAAAAGGGGAAAAATTTACTCTTTCATAATACTGAACGGAATATACATGAAGCTCGCACGCAATAAAACATATACGACATTGCAAAGGTGCTCGCGAGAGGAAGAGAGAATGACATCCAGTCCGTCGCTAGAAACGCGGAACCAATGAACGTGGGCGTTCCTACATTGCATCAACGAGCAGAATAAATCTGCAGCACGAGCAGGAAATGGACACGAAAGAAGATGTACCATACCTAGTGAATTGCAAAGGTACGAAACCTAAAGGTAGCCCGAAACATACTTATGTACTACATATGAGTGAACCGAACCTAGCTAACCTAACCCCTGTTAAATAACCCATCCCGTGTCTCTCCTGACGGTCCTACAGCTAAAAAAAAAAAACAATAAATGAAAAATGTAGCTCCACAATACCAAATTTCAGCCCGGGAAGATTAAGAGGTAAAGAATAAGAAACCACGAAGAAATATGTTTCATTAAAAAGGTAAAGACAAAAAAAAAACACTACATCGAGAGTGTATATTGTGGGAGGAAAAACTACAAATGCAGTGACCAACTTTACGTGTCCAAGCCTACAATAAATCTGCATTAAGATAATGGTGACGGGAACAAGCGTGGCAAAAACGGGCAAACCTTGTAAGGTAAGAGTAATTACGGCAGTTGGGCCAATATATCACATGAAAATGAACCTAATTATCTCCTAACAACACCGAACTTCGAGGCGTAATAATAATTTGTTAGTAAAACGGAAATAATTTATACCCCTAAAGAGCGTTGGACAAAAACAGCTGCATTCCGTAACCAGGAATATAAGACTTAACCTGTACGCAGAAATCTCCACATTAGAGATCAATATTACACTGAATAATGAAAGGTTCTTCATTATTACACAGTGTAATCAGGCCTGCCTTTGCCTAATCACAGAAACTGCATGAGCTGTAGCACATGGTAAGTACACTGGCAGTGGATAAGAGCTAACCTACAGTGTATAACGTTGGCTACGTTTTGCATCAACCACCCCGTTACACACAGCTTTCAATCAGTTAAGGGAAAAAATTGTTTTATTTTTCTTTCATAATATTATAGGCTACAGTGTGCTTAAATGTAACGTCAACTTTACACCCTCCTCCCCCCCCCCTCCCGCTGTGAAACCACATGCACTGGTTCGGGTTGCAGATATAGGCCAACCGGCTTCCTGGCCTCAGAAGGATGTACGGCTGCAGTCGACCACAGTTCGTCAAGAGCTCCAGAAAGCTCTTATGCAACGACCTGTGCCCCGACCCACTCCCTTTAGAGCAAAGGTCAGCACCTCCGCAGAAGCTTTGCAGACATCAATAACTGAGTAAGCACATCAAGCGCCGTAAGAGCTCGCTTGCCTGGGTTGGTCTTGTGACCTCCGTGTCAGCGATATGTGCATCTCAAGCCCGCCGCTACTCCGAGTAGTGGCAGTATGGAGCAAACATCAGCTCAAAATGTTACCCACTGGATCACAGTATTTCTGTAGCCACGGAGGCGTTGCGAAAGAAATGTACCAACTTCCGAAATCAGTATAATGTCAAGTTATCACAGTGATGCGTTATCAAACCTGACTTATCTTCAAAAAGGAATACCGTCCTAACCGACGACTCGAATGATGGCGGTCTCTTAATGATTCAAAACATCCATCTCGTGGGGCAATATCAAAGGGCATATCCTTAACTACAGCGGCGAGGTGTTGCAATATGCAGCAACCATTTACCACTCAAAGTGAGCAGGAAGATCTACCCGAAATTACTTACACTCAATTAGAGACCTTCAAAGCACCAGGGTGCCCTCCTTTGCCATTCAATTAGGCAGTTGTGCGACATCCAATATCAAAGGGAACACAACGCTCGTGGGTGTGTATGTGTGTGTGTTTATATAGAGAGGGCCAAGGTACATGCTGCAGAGGTGTCAAGATGCTCCAAAATGGACCGTGAACCATGGCACCAGGAGGCAGTCGGCGTAGCGTCTTTACAATAACGTCGAAATACATGCCGGAAAGTTACCGGTTCTTCTGCACGAAAAGAGCAACATGCAAAGCTAGCCCAATCTGAAAAAGGACAAAAAAAGTTTTCTGCATTTCAGTATAAAATTGGAGTCGAAGCTTCAAATTAAAAAAAAAAATAGATAAAAAATTCAACAACAGCATTCTAGGTAGCTATCATATTCATCCTTTCCTGCTCAAGAAACCGTTATTTCAAAGTTATACACATAAAGCCAGGACCAGACACTCGCACCCTCAATTGCACTCCTTTAGAGACCTCCATACCTCGCTCGTCGTCCCAATTACACAGCGACTGTCGACATCCAAAATATTGTTAGAAAGTACAGGAAAATCCCGGCCGGTTAAAATAGTTTTGAATACGGTAGCAGAGAATTCGATATCCATAGCCTCGATTTAGCTACTGAGATGCCGACTAAGATATGCAATATACACAGATCCTCAATCAACAAACATTTAGACGACATAGAAAATTGTTCAGTAATTACTCGATTAGCATGGCACCCAATCCCCTATGTTAAGAGGGGGTTTCCTGTACTTAAGCTTAACGATGTACTGGCTGAACAGTTGGTCATACGCTGAGCATGCGAGTGTAAACTGTGACCTCGGCATATAACGCAGGATTCGAACCATAAACGAGTTAGTGAATGTAAATAACAGACTCCAAAACCAACAAACAATACTACCTAGTTTAGAGGCACTATTCAAATTAAACATAGCAAGTCCGGTAGCGCTCTCCATGCAAAGAATTCAGCTCCACGCAATGATAGCATTAAAAGAAAGGAGCAACTGTACTCCCAAAATAAACATGGATTAATTAAGTACAAACAACCAAGATTTCTACAATAGAGAGGACGCGAGTGAGACGCTGGGTCCTAAACAAAANGTCCGGTAGCGCTTTCCATGCAAAGAATTCAGCTCCACGCAATGATAGCATTAAAAGAAAGGAGCAACTGTACTCCCAAAATAAACATGGATTAATTAAGTACAAACAACCAAGATTTCTACAATAGAGAGGACGCGAGTGAGACGCAGGGTCCTAAACAAAAAGCAGTGTTTGCTATGGAGAAGCGGAGCGGGTCACTCAAGCGCACACCACATTAGCTGATGCGCCTCTGAAGAAGGCTTTCCAGTGCACTGTTTTTTGCTCTTTCCGGGCAAAGGTAAACAAAAAGCCTAATGAAGATGACCTCTTAAGCAACCTCCAGTTGGCGATGAAGATTTCGCCGAGAAACTCGCGGACTCGCAAAAGAGTCCAGTCTGGCAATGAAGATTTCATTGTGGGAATTTAAGGACAAGCAAAGTTTAAAAACGGTTAAAAAATGACGATGACTTGCTAAGCTTAGCAGAGGCGCAAGAGGCAAAGTAGAAAGTCACTACATATACGACGGAGTAGCCAGTAGAAGTGGAAAAGTTTTCAGTTTAAGGACAAAGGAATTTACAAAATCAACAACACAAGCTTCAGGCGGAAAAACAGTGCAAGACCTGAAACAGCGAGAAACCTTTTATTTATTAAAAAATCTAAAAGTAAGTGGAACAGGCCATCGTCGACTAGCAATTTGCTTAGAAAACGACGGAATACTGGAAAGAGTTAGAAGTTAATAAGCATTTTGTTACAGAAACTCCTGGTTTGTCAACTGAACATCCCACGAATATAACTAGAATAAATTAACACCTGCATGACGAAGAAATTAGAACAAGTGTTGTTCGAAGTATAAGGCAGGCCCTTTTTTTGAAAATCTAGTAATGAGAAAAGGAAACTGTAAACTGTGACACAGATGAAGGAGCAGGACATTAAGACAACAGAGCCTAAACTCATTGATCGTATTGCATCGTGCAACTGTCAGGAATGGTAAATGACTTCACGTGTTGTCGGGCTATGCAATACCTACAGCTACGACGACACAGTAGGGTAAATTATTCGTACGAGTCGAGGCCGGCAATAACGAAAGGAAGTGGCAATTTGAGCTGAGGTTGGGCGGAGGCAGAGTACGCCAAAGGCAACCCGTCTGAACCAAAAGTAGAATTGAGAGGAGGCAGATGATGTCAAAGACAACAGGTAGTTAAGAAAAGGAGACAGAACTCTCCAACGCCACAGCACCACATTCCCTGGTGCAGCAAAGACAGGCAGTTCGCACCAAAGCCAAAGACAGATCGTCACATACCCAGCTGGTCTTAGCACAAGGAGGCAGAACTCTCCAAAGACAACGCGCCACATCCCCAGGAAAGGCAACGCAGATCAGCTCTAGCTGAGAGCACGAATTATGGACTTCCTTCTGAAAATTGCCGGTCATTAACAGGCACGCACCGTCAATTAAGCTTCGACGAAAGTATAAATACAGACAGCGGCACGCAAGACTAACAGTTGCATAGAAGGCAAATGATCAACGCACACGGGATATCGAACACGCCCAACCGGCCATCGAAAAGGTAGCAAAGCGTCAAGCTACAGACGTAACCGATCATTACTTGATATACGCTGCCACTGGAGACTGCTGTCGATATGACGCTTAGGTCCCGCTGATACGACGGAAATAACGCAAAGCTTCATAACAAGAACGCATCCACGCAAAGGAACACTCGCTGCGTTATCACGCTCTCTAAAGCTCCCCTTACGGGAAGTTTAAACAGCAATAGAGTAGAGACGTCGATGAGTAATACAGAAAATATCGCTTGTAACACAGTTGTCAGAAAGTGTTCTGGTACAGAAGCAAAACTAAAAATACTCTCAAACTGCCGTTAGACACTCAAATGAAGAAATTTTTGACATAAGAGTTTCTGCTTCTCCTTGGATATTGGGATCTGCTGCAGGCGGCGACGTATAACTTTCGCCAACGAAAGTTAGCATTCTCAGGTGATAGATATACAACGATAAACATTTCTAACATTTATTCTCAGTCAGAACAAGAAAGAGTATTCCTTCAAAGAATGTGTATTCCAACGGCAACAAAAAGTTGTCAATATTTTGCAGCAGAAGCCCTCATTTTAACATTCTGAGAAAGGCAGATAGAAACCTTTATCGAACTCTATTTTTTTTCTACTCGGCGAACTCGAAGCAGGGAACAAAGTAAGGCAAGTAATTTAAAAGGAATTTCGGTGGCGGAGAAAAGAAGAAAAACGGGCACTGATGGCACCGCAAGTCTACAAAGACGAGGTTTGACGCCAATATTTTCCGATGATAAATTCGGCGGTTTTTTTTAGGTACGCAGGCGCAGCTTTAACTTTAGCAGGAAGCAGGAGGCGCTTTCTGACGTAACGCCGTAAAATTAGAAAAATGCAATGGAGAAGCGACTTGAAGTTGCATAAAATGTTTTTAAAGACGCAAGTGCCAGCATTGCAATCAGGCAGAAGCTAGAAAACGAAACAACGTCGAAATATGACTAACGATTCAAACGTGCCAGCAACTAAACAAAACAAAAACACTGGAAATGTATAACCTGCTTTGTGCTGAATTTATAAATTGAAGACACTGACCCTGCTGAGCTTTTTGATCAACATTAAATAAATTGTTCCTGCCCAATAATTGGTACACAATGTGCAAGTACGATATTATCAAATCAATATTTTATGTTTACTGAGGTGTATCTTTCGTGTCACACTCGCAACGAAGAGGGGCGAAAACCAGGCCAGATTGAAGATTCTGTTATTATTTTGCGTTTTGATGAAGATCGATAAGCGAAAATTAAACCGGCTTGAATATAGAAGACGGTCAAAGCGAGAATCCGTATAACTGAATGCACTTCTTACTCAGCTAACGTTGAAACTAGACAATGAAGATAATTAGAGCTTCTCTTAACGCTCTCATGAGGTCTTTTTATTACTTTATTATTAACCACCGCACTCACGCCATACGAAGGGAACCAAGCAGCGAGACTCAGTTTATTATGTCGCATCAGTATAGCCCATAGGAATGTTTTAATTTTGGCATGCTGCCGGAAGTCTCAGTTGGCCGAGAGCGCTACTACTGGCGGGAAAAAGGCGCAAAGCATCTCTAAGAGACGAAAAATAAAAGAAGACAGGGTATTATCTTACAAAATGTACAACAGCGAATTTTATAATAAAATTGCATTGACCTTATGTAAAAAAATGGTGAATTTACGAATATGATAAAGAAATCGGGGCAAATGCCTAGTTTTCGAGATACTTGACTTTGAAGTTTCCATTATTATCCTATGAGAAAATATAACCGGTGATGTTAGAGGTTTTGGTAAAATTTTAACAGTGCACAAAACTCGCTTTGTTTTTTGTTGCCAGATTTACGTAAAAGAAGGCACTTTTAAGACTTTGTTCGAGAATAACGCTTCCGTCGAATGCTTGATATTCGAGATATTTGACTTTAAAGTTCCCACTGTTATCCTATGAGAAAAAATACCCGGCGTTATTAAAAGCTTGCTAGCGGTCGCATAGGAACCGAACCTAGCCTTACCTAAGCGGCTATTTCTTCCCGTTGAAAAACGAGAACTTCACAGTCAAATATCTCGAAAACTAAGCATTTCCGACGAAAACGTAATTCCTGAAAAATGTCTCAGAATGCCTTCTTCTACCTAAATATGTAAAAAATACTAAAAGCGAGTTTGGTGCACTTGTATAATAATATCGAAGTTTGCTAGCGACCCCATACGAACCTAAACCCAGATTAGGTTAGGCTAGGTAGGGTTAGGTTAGTAAGCTATGGGATTTGGCAAGCCTCTAACAACGCCGGCTATTTTTTCTCATAGGAAACAAATGGGAAGTTTATAGTCAAATATCTCAAAAACTAGGCATTTGCCGCCATTTCACATTATATTCGTAAATTGCAACATTCTTTACATAAGATCAACGCAATTTTATACATATATATCTTGAAATTCGCTGTTGTACTTTCAGTAAAAATTTACCGAAGACAGAAGAAGCCAACACCGGTGCTCCACACGCGAGAGCAGGTGTTTCCATTTATTTTTCGCTGGAGATGAAGGAGGCTCGGTGTTGCTGAGGAAAGCCGGTTGGAGTGTCACTGATGAGTCACTTACCACCATTCGGCCACCCACCTCGCGAAACGGGAGTTGAGGTATTGAGAAACTACCTAACCTAACAAAACTAACCTTCTCAGCAGGAACTGCAGCCAGCTGCAACATACCTTGCAGAGAAGGCACTTGGGTCAGCCCTCTCCATACATCGAAATTACATTTATTCTCAGTTCACGAGGTACAACTTGAGTAGATGATTAATGAAACACAAGAGAAGCGATTTTTTAAGGTGCAATAGCCACAGAAATTATTTTTTCCAACTCATTTGGCGAAGCAGTGATCGCTTGAGCGCAAAATTTTCGATGTACTGAAGTTGTATCAAGGCGTACACAAGATACAAGACGGGGAATTTAATTAAATTCAGTGATGCTTCACTCCTTGCTGATTTAAAATGATTTTTTTTTCTCATATCATCCAAGGGAATAAAGAAGTATGCTCATCAGTTGAACTGAAACAGAGAGCACCAAACTATTATGACCCATTTGAGTTGGCCGTTGTGGCCTCGCACGAAGTTAAAAGGGAGCGGGGGGGGCAACATAAGGGACCTAAGCTTTATTTACGAGCGGCCCACTTTTAACTGCACAAATGGCTGGCAGGTGAAATGGGTCGCGTAGATGAATGGTGATGTTCACTTTAGTTTGGAAAATGCAATTTTTTTTGCCACCAGATTCAGCCAGGCAGTTTGTGCTTCAGTAAGTAGTCGATGTGGTGCAGGCTGCTTAAATGTATGGCATATCGGTAGTGACTACGATAACTGAGCTTATTAGGAAGTCACCTAAAAAAGAAAGCTACCACAAAAAACCACCGTAAGCTTTTCGGCCCCACTATCGAGGACTTAATTAGTCTTTCCCTATACCATGGACTACTCAATGATAATGTACTGTAGGGAGTTGTAGCGATTCCTTCGCAAGTATATCAGTTACGAAAGCTATGATCAATGAGAAAGTCATCATAAATTCTTCGCTGTCATTTTTGAAGGCGCAGACACTCCAGTTACTATAAGAAAAATCATGAGCAGTACGGTACAAGAAAACTATTACCCTCATAAAGATACTAGGTACCGGCACATAGTGCAAAACTAAAGCTTTAACTATTACTCGTATGACGATAAAGTATTGGGCTAAATGAACCTTAGACTATTACCCTGACAGAGATAAACGGTACAGTGTTAGAGTAAAATGAGGCTTTTCTTACCAAAATACAGCTCAAAGTGTTTAATTAAAATTTGGCTGTCTTACCAATATGAATGACACGAGCACAACTAAAACTAGACTAGGACCCTGACAGAGACAAATGGTACGTAATGTAGAACTCAAGTCAGACGATTTCTCTGATGAATGACACACAATACAGAATGAAAATCGCAAGATTAAAGCGAGTGGAACGAAAGCTACGCATTGCAAGTGAACATCAAATTAAAGCAACATGAACAGCTAGGCAATTGCAGAATAGATGCACCGACAGCAGACCCCATTTCTCTAGACGAAGATTTCCCAGTTTGTGTAGCGGCACGGCAGAGTTGAAGGCCTGCACCAGTTTGTTCTTTGAGAAGCACTCGGCAGAACTTGATTTGAGTGTACAGCAAGCCCGAGCAGAAGCCACAAATCTTGACCTCCGCGCCATAAGTCACGATATAAATCTGTCCACTTGGCTCCTCAGATGCCTCGAGCTTGTTACGGTCCCTAAAGAAATGCCATTCGAAAAGTAGGTAGACGAGATGAGCACGGCAGCGAGACAGGGAGATAAGATCATTTGAGGCAGCCTCCAACTCGGCATATTGTGCATCTTTTGAAGCACATACAAATCTTGCAGCAACAGAAGTTTCTTTATCAGGGAAAGTACGGAGCAATGCAGCAGAAAGGGCAAATGAGGAAGGAATGGCAGGGAAATGCATATGAACAGCCGACGTCGTTTATTGTATCAAATTTACGAGCATTCCGTTGAACTGCGAGCTACATGACGGCTGCAACGAAGGAGATGAATACAGATTACAGTATGTGCGATACAATTGGCACTTCTATACATAATGAAGAAATACATAGCAGTCGCGCAGCCAGCACGTCGATACCTACCTTGCAGAATGTGCAGTGATCATTAATTACATATGCGATGAAATGATCGGTCATAAAAAATTGGATTTTTTTGTCTCAACAGCGCCGGACCACGCAGGTACCAATAAAATTTCTTCTTTCTTACGCAGTAGAAGCACCAACCTGCAGCGAAATGATTTTGCGTTAGATAATATTCTTTCCTTCATTAGACCCATGTCGAATAGACATCTGACAATTTTCTTCCTATTTTAGTCTTCAACGTTATTTACTCCTTGACCACAGCATGGTACGTACAGCAGCATCAGTGGGCAAAGGACCAACTCATCTCTACGACATGTTATACTATTTTCTACAATACATTTATAAAGGCAACAAAATAAACATGCAACGAAGTAACTCGCCTGTAGAGAATACGTTCTCTCCAGTCGCACATCAATATAGCCAAAATGCCAATATGCGATCACTTGATTCGCCTTTGGATACTATTTTCTTCTCTCCTGCTCTACATCCCCACCGATAGAAGCACCAATATGCGACAAACTGATTTGCCCTAACGAAGCTGCCGCCAGGACGCGTTCAATAACTGGAGCAACGATCCAAGCATGGATGGGCAAGAGCAGGCCGGAGTTAGTGAAGCGAAATGACACGCCATCACCGGACTAAAATATCTATTAAGCCATTGGGAAGTAATTGGTGTCCGGGCAGGCGGGCGGGCGGACGACAGACCTCTGCAGGACGAAGCGTGACGGTGGGCCGTTGAGGGCGACCGAAGCACTGCATCAGAACTTGGGTGTATGAGAGCGCCAAAAGTTGTACCACAAGCCAGTCATATACATGTCTTAATTAGCGACTCCGCAACACGCAATGGCCTTCATAAATCGTGGCAAAGCCTCAGCAAAGGCAGCGCTTGAGGGCACCAATGGTCGCTGCGCTGAAAATTGCAGGGAACATCGCACGAATTCGTCGCGTTAATTAATCGGTGTGATTGAGGAGATTATTCCTTCGTTCGATGGTCGGTAGCGGGGCGAAAGTGTTTGCAAGAGTAACAATTGCCGGGCAAATATTGAACAAAAAGGGAGGCGATTGTACGCAGACCATACAGGGCTAGGGGGGAAGCCACGCGGCGCATATACAAAATGGTATGGAAATGGAAGTTTATGCCTCGTGTTCAATAAAATTTCAAGGAGAAACAGACAAACACAATTAACATGCTATTTACAATGAAGTTAATTATTTTTGACTGCAGCATTTAAGCCTTTTATTCATCACCGGCAAATTTCGATGCAACAGCTGGCCGGCATATCACTGATTGAAATAGATTCAAAAGTATCCCAAATATTAAGGTGCACGTCATTCCCAGGCTACTGTTTTATTTTTCTCGTCCATGTTGCTCGTGATAAAGTGACTCTTTCAAAATGGGTTGCGGAGTCGGAGGATTTGGGGGAGAGTCAGAATCAGAAACCAACCGGCTCCAAGAGTCGGAGTCGGAACTTCGTAGCTGACTCCCACTCTTGAGCACCACTTTAAAAATTGTTGTCATTTTAAAATTTACAACTTTTGGTTTTAACTGTAGAAAGGATGGAAAATACCGTAAATGCCACTTTATGAGGGCATAATCCACGAGTTTACCAATGACAGCGTGCACCTATGTTGGCCCAAGTATAGTGAATCTTCACTAATGCTAGTTATCGATACAGGTGGAGCTGTTACAATGGTAGAGACGCGTTCGCTTAAAACAGCAGTTATTGGAGACTGAAGCCCTTATAGTTTTAAGCCTGTTAGGTATTTTTTCAGGTTTTCCTTATGAAATTTTCACAGAAAGCCTTAATCAAAGTACAACCACTTAAAAATATTCTTCATTAAAGGGACTGATTGAAAATTATACAAATTTCTATATTATTTATTTATAGAAGCACTCTCATACCAACCCTTCTCTTATGTACAGATTTAGAGTGAATGCAATACCGTACGTACAACAGAAGACAATAAAAATTACATTCTGTCAACTTGACATGTTAGTATACAAAATACTTATTATTGAACATAATTCACATTCGCATCGTGAAGTAAACATTCAACATAAATGTGAAGTACTCTGAATAACAAACAGCAATGGTCTAAAGGCCGGAATATGTTGCCAGATATACGTGGGTTGCACAATCCTGACAAGATTCTAGCAATGCTAAACTCTGTGCAGTTGCTTCAAATAGTAGGTATAATCTCTCTATCTCTCCGTTAGAATATGGACTAATTCAAGATAGCGTACAGAAGCAGGATAGCTAACTAAAGTAAATTATTAATTAGCATGAAAAAAATCACTATCATCAGTAACAATACCTTTAAATAAGATCCGTACAAAACCAAATGATAGCTAAGTGAACATTAGTACCTATACTGTATGAAATATCTCTCAAAAGGCCATCGTCGCTGTAGAAACAAAATAGCTGTTATAGTTTTTGATGATTCAATTTTCGCAGGTACGTTGTACGAGACGGCTGCTATAGAAACAGCAGTTGTATCAGCTTTTAGGCCTACCCGTATTTTATAAATTAAGTAATAATTCCAGATCAGAAAGCCCCGAATAATGCAGGATTCCAATGCAAATACCAAGAAAATACTTTTCTTATAAGCTTAATGCAGGTGCACATTTTTCACAAATAAATTAATACAATTTTTTCAATTTTTATAAGGTAACTATTTGTTTATTATAAATATATGAAAATTTACGGTGAAATATGGTGTTAATATTGCAAAACATTATTGTAAATTTTAAAAAACATATATTTCTCTGTAACTCAATGAATGTATATATATTATTTGGGTGGAAACTCGATGGTGAAAAATAATGAACCAGTTGAATGTTCAATGTATTAAGTAAAGAGTCTGAGTAGTCTCCTAAAAACACAAGGCATTGGAGTCCGATATAATTGAAGGACCAGGAGTCGAAATTGGACTTTAGTCATCCGACTCCGCAACCCTGATTTCGAGCGGTACAATTAGCACCCTAATGGAATTCTTGGTTGCAACAGAAGCTAAAATCATAAAACTGCATGGAGTGACCAAAAATTTTGATGGGGATCTAGGCAAACTTTAGCCAATCAAGAGAGCGCCTGCTTTATAGGGCCAATCCCTTTTGAACAACCTTTTGAAAGTTTAGCCGAGCGCACACCGAAGAATCTCTACTTATTGTACCCAAATGGTTCAACCAAATAGGCTCTACATCTGGGGCTGTGAAGACCAATGACAAATATTCTTCGTATTAAACATAGCATGCTAAACATATCTCTCATCACCAGAAACTCAATAATATATTCTCAAGTTGAGAAGTTTAGCATATTAAACAGTAAATTCTGGGTGTGTATTATAAGAAAAACGAAAAACTTCTCTCTGTGGTCATGACGCCCAAATGTGAGTGGTGAAACCAGTGGTTGATATTTGCTACAAAAAATTCTCCGTGCTAGTGTACAACATTCGTCAGATAGACGCTCGGTGGCAAACTACCGAGAAAGTTAAGGAAAAGGTGGCAATTGACAGCTGCTTAAGACTCACCCTTGTCACCCTTCAACGACAAGTCACACTTCATTCTTGACAGTGGCACCAACACCCGTATGGTGCTCCTGCTGCGCCAGTTGATCAGGCAGGCTCAGGGTTCGACAAGCTTTCCCTTGGGTTTGAGAGTGCGAGAGAGAGAGCGCGCATCGGTGCCACAAAGAAGTGGGTGTGGTACCGAGAGGGTGACGCCGCCAAAGACGCGAGTGATGGGTGCCTGGAACAGCCCCCACTACTTGGGTGGTATCCCTAACACACGATCACGTCGGTGGAGCAGGTGTAGGAGCTAAATCGTGGATCAACCTTTGGTGAGAAGTGCTCCCATCAGAAACTGCATGGTAACGGTTCGTTGCCAAACCAGTTAACAGTCACTTGTTAAATTTGTAAACAAAAGAGAGTGAGCCCAGCATTAGTGAATGTACCCCCCCCCGGACAATGAACGGAGATACAAGAGAGGAAAACCAAATCATATACAGTGCAATATATATATATAGGCATAGGCATAAATATATATAGAACAAGAGCTGATGATCAAACTACCGTCACCCTTACGAACAAATAAAAAAAGTGGTCAGAAGCAAAAATCATTAGAAACAGTTTATAACTGAAGTAAGAAGCTAAGTGAGCCTAGAAAGTATTGGGTCCCAAATCCCTCTAAGGCTGTATAAGGTAACTGCATGTGACCCATCGTGGAACCGTGACTCCCTACGCCACTTGACGGGCAAACTTCACCCGAAGACTCATCGTATGTTCACCAAACTTAGATGAACGGAAAATCTACCAAAATTTCAACATCAGATGCGTGTACTGCTCACGTGACTACCGTAATATTTCATTTACGTAGGGCAATTTCATGACAGACGTCGATGAATTAATCACCGAGTCGAAATACTGGTACTTTTGCTCACGATCAAGTGCGTAGCGAGCAGACGGAACACTTATGTCGGAGCTACACTATACAACCGCACGTCCAACTCATGAGGGGACGTTGCGTACGGTACGCCGTCCCGATGACAGGCTGAAGGTCGGTAGCCGAGAAACCCGCGGAAAGTTGCATCTTCGGTTGAACGACGTGCGGGCGGAACATCCGCGTAGATCAGCCTGCGATGGCGTAGTGTGGTCCCGGCCTTATGGTCACAGCTCAAGTGCTTGCAATGATTATTTTCCATTTTTTGCCCGGGTCAAAATAATACACAACAGGCGAAACCATCAAAGTCCTCGATCGGTACGACTGATGAAGAAACCTAACCTTCTCATGTGACTCTAAGGAGCCACGGTACCAAGAAATGAGAGGCTGTCATGACGAGGGCAAGTCAATGATAGAAGCCGTCGGGTGGGTCGGCCAAATGGTGGTTAGCACAATTGCCTTTATTGCTGCTGCACGTTACGTCGGGAGCATCACCGACCTCTCATTACCCGCCATCCCGCCGCGCTGCAACAAAAACAAATAGACCATTACATCAAAGAGCACATTATAGAATCTCCTTTGAACAAATTCCCGCAACTCTCCTCATAATTGAAAGGATAAAAGTGCACTAATATGAAGATCAAAGGCAAGGGGCCACCCCGCCGTCGCCTTGTACTGAAGTTGAATACAGCGATGAAAGCATCGGAGAATCGGCGGATGCTATCGAACGGTCTTCCGATGCCACTGAAGATTCTAAATCCTTCCCAATATGAGGACGCCCCTAAGGACCGGATGTGCTATAATCCAATGCCACTGAAGACTTTGGATGAAAGTCCGTGGTAGGCTGTGGATGCTTCACAAATCTTTCGAAGAGTTTTATTCGACTAGCTCCTCAATATTCACTGTACATCCAGCCCAGTGGACAGCAACTCTTCCGAAAACTGCCACAGGGATGCAAATCCTGAATTTAGATACGACCAAAAATTATATAATTCCAGACGCGGGGTGCCAAATGTACGCGCGATGGTTTCGGTTTTGGAACGGATTATGAAATGCTGGAAGAAAATTGGCACTGCATACAGTCAGCAACATGTAGGGAATGTGTTACCAAGAAAGCTCGACAATATGTAATACATGACGATCTCTATCACAAAATTACAAAATTAGGAGTACGCAATAACAAAGTGTCTATTGGATTGTCTATTTCCTATTTTAGCACTTTTTAGCACCCCTAGTAGAGAAAATTTTAACACTTTTCTAAATTTTAACTCATGAACAAAGTACACAATACAAGTCTTTTTAAAGCCAAAGCATCTATGCTAAGTAATACCATCCCAAGAAGGTTGCTATAATTCGATACATAGCTAGATATTTTTCTTTCTCGATTTAAATTGACCATGTTAGAGCACTTATTCTGAATGAACGACAGCAGATGTGACTATAAATGACACATGACGCATGCAAACTGTATTTTTTTGGCACCTATCGCTTGATTTCAGCACCTTACCCATTTTAGAGCTTGTTAGTACTTTTAGCACCTTCTATACAGTTTGAATAAACGGTGTGTCTCAAACAAACCTAGGTAGAATACTAATCGTGATTGCACGACTACATCCTTAGTGCTAACGTAGTAAAATAGTGCAGTGGCTAGAAAAGTCTGTCAAAATCCACTATGTAAGGACTAAATATAAGTAATAAAGCGTTGAAATTACAAATAATAGAATCATTAAGATCGGCATATCGAAATCATCACCCTTGAAATTACAAATAATAGAATCATTAAGATTTAATGGCAACAATCGGCATATCGAAATCATCACGTGCCCTATGGACTTACCAGTTTCCCTTTTATGCTCCAACTGAGCAAAATCTCGAAGGAATAGCACTACTTGCAATGTCCTCAAATAGAGACAGGAGGCATTAAAGGGTTATCGATTTTTCAAACATTTTAGATAACACACGAGACATCTCGTGTCATCGAGCGTCCAGTAGAGGAAATGGCAGCCACTTTTAATGATGCAAGGAGTCTAGCCATGTAATAGTTTCAATTAATTGAACATAAAATTAGCTCCAGTTCGAAATGGAGAATTCTATGTATGGTAAGGGCTTGAGACAACGAGTCAAGAAAAAATTGGACTTGGGTAAAACACACCGAAAAGAAAATTTATTCTCAGCGACGAATTTCAATTTAAACAAACACGGCACGATTGACAATTAAATCTGAACACGAAGAAGTTGCACTGGCTGTGAGGAACCAGCGGAACGATTCTTCGGTCAGAAGAGAAAGACTCTCCTCGAATTCGCATAGAAAAATATGGCCACGAATTTCTGTAGAACAGGAACCTCAGCGAATATATAGACAAGGGAAAATCAGTTGAGTGGAATTGGGCAAAACTCGCTGCGAAACTTTTTTTTATCTTTACATATTGTGTTGTTGCTTGGCTGCGCGCTTCAGGAATCGGCACGATGACAACCCCAACTTCCACAACCAAAAGAATGTATATTACAGAAGACAGACACAGTTTCCAAATATAGATAGCTATAACGGAATATGTCGAGCGAGAAGATTAGCATCACAAAAACGGTGAGTAGCCATAGAAGAAAATTAGAAGCAGCGAAATGAGTAAACAACATAACGTTCATCCTGTAGATGATCCGTGAATCTAACAGTATGACCGATGGAAGAATATTAAACTAAAAAGACGCAGGAAAATTATGAAGCATTAAGGTATTATAGCGCATGCGTAAAAAAATGTGAGATAACAAAAGGAATTCCGCTATCAGGGGGCGCAACTCCCCATAACACAAGATGGAAGAACCCAGCTATAGCCCAATGCTTTCCGTAAATAATGCCCGATCCCATGCACCGGCGTCTCCGGATTCAATAAAATCCTGAAGAAAAGTTGCCATTAGAGGCGGTCGGGGGAGGTTCATTAACGCTCTCCAGCATTTCCAGATCGGCGGTGTTGTCTTTGTCTTGGCTCAGCAGGAGACCAATGCACTTGGAACGGGACAAGCTCGGCTAAGTGGGCGGTAAATTGAGATTTAGCGCCACTTCGAGACAAGCCCAAACCGTGGGGACAACACACGATCATATCAGCCTCCAAACTCACAAATGCACTGGGCTACGGGCCACATTCTTTGGCCCTGTAAAATAGATTGCAAAGTTGGGACAAAAAGCACCATAAGGGAAGGGCAAAGTCCGACTTATATGTAGATAGATGCTCGACCGCAACCTGCAGATGCCACGACTATAGCTCGATGAGTCTCGTGGAAATTTGGTTTCTCGGAGGAATGGCATTGTTGGAATCGTCACTTATGGTTGACACCGGGCGCCATAGCGGCTAGATGATCAGTGCACGTAGCTGACGGAGTATAAAAAACGGTGCGAATCACGTAGAATAATAGGAACTTATGGTTGACACCGGGCGCCATAGCAGCTAGATGATCAGTGCACGTAGCTGACGAAGTAGATATAAAAAACGGTGCGAATCACGTAGAATAATAGGAACTTTTAAAAACTAATGAAAATGGTTATGATCACAAATAGAAAAAAAGTTCTGGATAGAAATTATCAATTTGCATTTAGAAGATGCACCATCTGAAATTACGGAGGATCCAGTACATTCTGATTTTACTTATTTTTGTAAATAAAGATTTTCGAAAGTGACCGTTCTTTTCAGCGGCGGCGTGATGGCTTTAGTATTATCGACCTATATTTTGCAAGTGCATTAAAGCAAGTCTTCTACACAATTTAAAATTATACTTAAATGTCCTTCTAAGGTAAATATTGAATAACTGAAGATTGTTTTTTACTGTTCCTCGGCGTCTTGAAGATAAAATGAAGACTAGCAATCCCAAACTTTTTCATTGTTACCCTATGATTTCGCAACAGCGAAGGAAATGCTACAAACCAAAACATTGGCACGGCATTATTGCATTTTCTGGTATTCGCTCTAACATGAGGATAATCACATATCAAAGAATGCCATTCCTCTGAGGGTAAATAACAGTTGCGTTCTTCTAGCTCAAAATCAAGCGTAGTTCAAATAATATACAACATTTTTCACGACAAAATTAATTAAATACCATAAAAGAACAACTTCCAAGCAACCACAAAGAAAAATAGAAGTAATAGCGTTATCAGTGTTTTTCCTTGTGTAAACCTTTTTGGAGTCAATGGATTCATGTAAAAGTATTATTGGTGTCAGCGTCAGTAACGAAAAAAACGAACATCTTCGAGACCAACGAAGCTGAAGTCATGAGAACTGTTATTTACACGCATAAAGTAATGAACAACAGACGCAGTTAAGACAAAGGTGCACAAACTTTGTTGGTAAGAATATTTTTTTAATCAATAATTCATTGACCACTACGGACTTCAGTAACAGGAATTATTTTCGTAAATATAAAAGACTCTGTAACGGATCTCTTCGGGGTCTATGGACTCCGGTTTAGAGCGCCGTTGCTATAATAAGAAATGAAGGCGTTCAGATTACCATACCCGGAGGCGCTTCAAGTGCAATTCCTTACGCACGGAATAAGTCAGTGTAGAGTATCGCAGCCGGACGTTAACTATCAGCTCTAGTCGACTCAAATTACGCTATTTTTCACAGAAATCAGCAGGCGTCATCTTCTGAACATGGACGTGAAATTTACGGCTAAATTCGATCATGAAATTTGCTCTTACCTGACCGCTACACAAAGATAGCTCGGGAGCAAGCGGTCTAAAGTTTATTTTGCTTCAAAACAGCCCGTTAACCTCCGGGCCGACGTACTTTCCTACCAAGATACAAAAAGAAAGAGCATTAAATGTAAACTGTAATATCTATGATCATGCCCAGAAGCGTAGGAAGCGTTAATGTTGAGCTATCAAACTGAAATAATAATAATTTTTCCATATCAAGTTTCGAATACTCGTACACAAGAATTAAAGTGACTTTGCTATAAAAGCCGCTAATGAAAGCTGTTCAGGGCTATCAAAAACAAAAACGCCATAATCGAGAAGCATCTTTTACTGCATGAGAGTAAGCTTATAAAACCGGGTGTTGAAATCACCATGGAGGAATAAAACCATTAAAATCGCTCAGGCAGCAGAACTGCTTGGCTTCCGGATGACGTTACCATTACACCATTTCTGCGCCGAGTCTAATTGTGCCTCGATTACACCAACTGCAACAATTTTAAAACAGCAATTTTTCACTGTTTTTTTACATAGCAGCAACTCTTTTCGCAACCACCAACGGAACAGCACAGATATAAAGCTTTAGAATAAAAACAGTGATACGAAAATTAATGCAGACGTAAAGACATCAACACAGTACCTAATTCGAAAAGACTATCATGCGTATACCTATCGACTGTTTTCCACATTTGTGAGAAAGCTTTTATCTTAGCGTTGTTCAATATTAAATTTGGGATATAGTTTGAACAATTACATTGAATGGGATACAAGTTGCAATACGACAGCTTGGTTTGCTTGCTTCGTCAGTGATAGAGTTAGGATGTGTCAAACTGCTGGCTGTGTGCCAGTAAACTTGCATCATTTGCAGCCCAAATTAAATATATACCCAACATATTATTTATCAGCGTAAATCGTACTCACTAAACACTTGCTGTAGAGATGCTTTTGAAATAAAAATTTCATTCTAAAATAAATTATTCATACAGAAACTTGTGAAATGGGATGCCTATGTAAAAAAAAAGTGGGTTTTTTTCCTACAGAAGACAGCAAGTGGCACTATTAGAGTTTTTGTATTATTCGTCCACTAAACACAGGGTTACAATTCATCAGAGAATGCATTTCATGGAAGAAAGAGTTATAATACCGATACGGGATCAACGACCATTCAATGTACAACATTTCCCCGTACTTTCAGTACAAATATTACACCGAGACCCCAACCCGAAATCAGAGCTCGAGTCAGTGCTAGAATTCAGTCGAAAGCGAAAATTTTCCGATACAAATGGGCAGGGCTACCGTATGAAATTATCCCCTAGTCAGCAAGGATGAAACTAAAACCGAAGTCGATTCGGGGCGATGCAGAGAAGCAGACGGCCGGGCCTAAGCACTATATTTCGAGTTTAAAGTGCGAAGCCAAAAATAAAGATGTCCCAGTCGCTGGCAATGAAGAGAGTTTACCAAGATAATGAGGCGGCGGCGGCTTCGGTCGCTTGGGGGTACATCAAAGGCAACCCACGTGCCATCCGAAGCAAGTTTAAAGACTGTGTGCGGGGCAGGCAAGCTGGTATCTTCGATTGGGGCGGATGGTGGAGTGGAGTGAGTTGCGAGGCATCGTGCTATGAGGCGAGAAGACCTTTTGTTGCATTAGGTGATGTAACGCAGGTGAAATTACACGGTGAGAGGTGTACGGCCTGATGTACGGCTAGACAGCCGGGCACGACTGCTTGTTGTGCCGGACTCCAGCAAGGCTACAGGAGAGGCGCGGTGGAGTTCTAAGGGGCGCCCTCCGCAGAGAGCTACACCCAGCGAGTCCAACTCAGGGCACCATTTGCCTACAGCAGGCAGGGGTCTTGTGTTCGATGGTCCGATGGTCGGTGCTACTGCGGGAAGTTGTAACCCAATATATGTCTCTTAAATCTTGTCTCGAGTACCGGTACCTCTGCGACAAGTTCTTACCGAGACGATAGCGCTTTCGTTTTATTGCACAATTATGCAGGCAACGCTGTGAAAAACTCTTACCTAAGCCGAGCAGTGCTTTCGTTCTCCTGAAACTTACGCGACGTGACATTACAGAATTAAGCTCTGCTCAAACCTGAAGCCAAGTTTTGTATATTTTCCATGCCTCAGTCTTCTGCTTGACGCTAGTGCGATAAGCTCTTCGTGTATACGGAGGAAACAATGTTTTCGGTTGTGCAACACGCAACGGCATAATACTTTTAACTCGCGTCATCTCTGAAACACACAGCCCGCAACATAGCATATCTACCACGACAAGGCCTAAGGGTGACTGAGCCACGAACAGACATTACTCACGGGGTGCGGACACACAAGTACAGTAGAACCAACACTGTCGCCACTACAGCCAAACTTTTGTTTCGCTTCAGTTGACTATAAAAATCAGCAAGCACACGAGTGCCGTGTAGTACGGGGCTAAGCGATAAGATCGTGGACAGCATTTTGATTGCAGCGAGCACAACGAGCACTCATGTTCAATAGCACCGAACAAATTTAAAGAGCACACATGTTCTTCTAAATACTTTCGGTACTCTGCTCCAGTGGCATGCAACTGTAAACTCTAAAACAACCCGCAGCTCACAGATGCCGTCAATCAAAAATTTTAGATGAAAAGCCGATATTATCCGCCGCAATCTGCTATAGACATTGGCTGTTTGCACAACATTTTCCGATTGGGGCGTACGGCAGCTGCAGAATAACGACAGTCGTGAGTACATTCTCCATGCCCAAATATTACGTGTAGCCTAAATAACAAAGCTATCTTCTTCTAAACCATGGCAAGAAATCACGATACATTCTGCACTTTGCAAATAAAATTGATGAAGTAAGTTCAAATTTCAAAATAAACGCATCTCCCTCATCCCCCTCTCCGAGGGGGGAAGGGGGTAGGCCACTCTGCAGAGCCAGTATATTACACACACAGAAAACATCCAAAAAGGTTCAATCACGGCACACAAGCTTTTGAAGACACTGAGAATAATAGACATAAAATCAAAGTAAGGCTCACCTTCATGGGAGGCCTCAGGCCTTGGGGCAACAATACTCTGCTTTCTCTATTTAACTCTCGCAAAATCTGATGGAATGAGTTCCAGTTTTAATTAAATCTGAAGCCGTCGATAGCAGAAGATTTTGTTCAGGTCTCTGCCTCTCACAGCTGTCGGCCGAACTGGCGGGTTGGAATGTTGATGAGAGAAAGACAATGGAGGGCGTTGCTCGATAGCTCGGATAGATCTGCTTAAGCACAAAAATTAAAATACGTACATTACGTAAACTACCGAAATGGGCAGTAAATGCACCAAACAAAAAATTCGACGAGAATAATCTTACTTGAGAAGAGACCTAAGGAACAGTATATAAGTGGCAGAAATAGCGCCGATGAACAAAAAATAGATAGTCAAAACACACGTAACGTTCAATTTCGATTTGTACAAGCATCCCCTGCTTTGTGCAGAAATTGCAATGGTAGATGTGTCATGGGTGAAAGTAGATGAATGTACCGGCTTTGAGAAAATAATCTCAATTTAATATTATAGTAAATTGTAAAATGCATTTATTTAACCTCAACACCATGCCTACAGTATCTTTTATTTACCGGTAAGTTTTTTTTTTTATAAATAGAAAAGTTACTTTTTAGAAGCGAATAAAACGGGAAATTAGGTTCACTCGAAAAAAAAATACAGAGAAGTAATAAATGCAAACGCAGAGACAAAAACAATGAGAAAAACGCAGAGTGAGTTAGTAAATGCAGTAAACGAGACGATGTGAATGAGAACTTGAGCACAAACAGACTCTTACGAAGCGCTTCCTTCGTTTTATGTAGAAAAAGCGCAACAGCCACGGCGGTACCTTCAGTCAAGGGTATCCGTGTCAGCGGCCTCGTATCAGACGCAGACGATCCCACGACCAGCGCAGGCGAAAACGATAAGAGATATACAGACTTGTACTGCTTGGGTCCAACTAGCTTCACCCACTAAAAATATTGTCAAAGAGTTCAATTTACTGTGGTAGAAATTATTTGATAGAAGGATAAAAAAAAATCCTCTTGAGGTTTACAATATTTTGAGGTGATCGCAGGGTTTTGGTACGACAAAACAGAACTTATAGCGTCCTGGCTGTAGTAAAAATGTTGCACTCAACTCTTTACCACGCAAGAAGCTCTTAATGGTTTCTTTCATCATGGTAATATAACGAGAGCGATCTTCAGCCCTCTGGTGAAGAGTTAACCCTACACGAACCTGTATAGGTACTTCGTGAAAGACGTTTCAGCTACTGTTTTTCCTACGGGAAACTGACGTCTTAGTTGGTCCTTACTATCAGCAACTGAAGGAAGGACTGAAGGACACACTCTATGAAAAAACAATTACTTTCCGCACGACATTTCATGATGAAAGGCCAGGAGACAGGAACAATTTATCAAATTGATAAGACGCTTGGTGTCGACGTATTATACACTCTGTACGGCACACTAGAGATAAATTCAAAATGAATCGAATTTGATTCGCAATGTGGAAATTGAACCCCTCACGGCTCAAAACAATAGTTGGGGCCACATTTCAATGAGGTACCCTAATAAGTATAATGGGGGCATGTACAATTCACTGCAGAAGAAAAGATAACGTCGTAAATGGTGATATTCTTGCGGAAACTGCATGATGGAGAATTTGGCCAATCAAGAGTTAACTATATACCGGTTGGCTGAAAACGCTTTGGTACGAATAGCATCATGGAAGTAGCAATATATGGGCATTGGTCCGGGAAATGGCAAAAGCCCAGAAAACCATTCGATCTTGTTGCAACTCGCGCTATTCGCACGAAAGTCTATTTCTAACAGGGAGGCTAGGAAGTTCAAGGGCTAATTTCCGCTGGCCAACAGAAACCAAGCATCGGCCACCGATGTTTATGCCAATATAAAGGACGCAGTATCGTAGGAGTATAGCTCAAGAGGGGCAGTCCTGCACCTCAGAAGCAACTTGTTGTTTGCTCACCACTCCTCGCTTCCAAAGTCAACAAAGGCAAGAGGGTATCAGAATAAAGCGGTGCGGGGGGATTAGAGCTTTAGCAAAATTGCGTCTCCTAAAACGCAAACTGTTTTGATAAAGCACCACGAAATCTGCTTGAGTGAGAGCAGCGCATGCGGCGCCTCGCTAAAATCATAACAAATTCTAGGGTCAATATTTACCTAGAAAAGTCTTCATGCATATTTGAAGCTCCCAAAGTGTCGGGAGAAGATTATACAAAGCGAAGAGCTCCTAAAGTGTCCAGAGAAGATTATACAAAAGCAAACTCCAGAGTTCAGGGAGGCAAAGAACAAGTACGGTAGTACTTCAGCAGGGGTGTCATCAAGACGTTGACGAAGTGCTGCACTTCAGATTTATCAAAAATTCCAATAATAACCAGGACAGCTAAAAAAAAGGGAAATACGTTGTACTGTACACAATATTATTGATACCACAAGTGAGGTTCAGAAGCGATGCTTTATGTTACTACAACTCAAAGTCCTTAACATAGGAAACATCAGCGCATACGAAAAACACAAAGTTTTCGGTCTCATGACCCGAATGTAACAAAATTACCCACACGAAGAGCACAAACTTGTTAATTGCACACCACAAATGCAACAAAGCGACTCGCATGAAGAACAGAGACATGGTAAACCTCATGAACAAAGAGTGACAAAATGGCATCTCTAAGTAAAACGCACATCACACATAGCTGAACAACCTTCGACGCAACCCTCCGTCAATCGGCAAACAATATACGAACTTAGAAAACTAATGTCGGCATACAACAAACTGTATTTCACGACGACAATAGGAATTACTTAATTTATTCCTAGCTTAAACCTTTCTAACTACACCGCAATGATCCAAAGTGGGGTAGAAAAAAAATGGACGCGTAATACGCCAGTCCAAAGAAACTTTGGTGGAAGTAGAAGAACGAAGAAGAAAAGCAAAATGATATGAGGCAGAATGTGAAGGGCGAAAGAATGAAGTGGACGGATGGACATGAAGGAAGAATGTCCTGAAGGCCTGACTGAGCGTCACATAACCTATGGAGAACATGAGTCCCCATACCACAGGATGGACAAAGAGATTGAAACATGTCCGCGATTCGATCAAAATGAAATCATATGACTATGACTATATTTTAACAGAAAATCTGAGTGCAGTTGCGGGTCCTATACTTCCAAGTAAGCATCAAAATCAATGCATAGATGCGTAGTATTTGTAAGGTAAAAAAGCGTCAAAAACAATGCGTGGTAATGCAATTAAATGTCAGATAAAATACATTACATAGCGTCCAACACAATGCATAACGTTGCAATTGTTATAAATAATGCAAAGCGTTGTCAGCGTCGAAAACAAGGCAAAGTGCTGCAAGCGTAAAAACAATACATCAAACAATAATGTATATTAAGCGTTGTAAGCTTAAAAAACAACCCGTCAAAAACAATGCAAAGGGTTATTTGCGTAAAAAAAAAACAATGCGAAGCGTTGTCAGCGTCAGAAAAGCTGAGTGTTGCGTGCGAAAAAATGCTTCGTGTTACAAACGTCAAACACATGCAAAGCGTTGTACGTGTAAAAAAAATGCAAAGCGTTGTAAGCATAAAAAACAACACGTCAAAAACAATGTAAAGCGTTGTATAAGCGTAAAAAACAACGGAAAGCGTTGCCATCGCCAAAAATCATTGGGAGCTTTGCGCGTAACAAAACGCATCACCCTCTCTGGTGTCTAAAAAAAATGAATTTCTTTCTAGAGGTCAAAAACATGCATAGCCTTGCAGGTGTCAAAAACTGAGCATGGCGCAGCAACCGCAGTGGTTTCACAATCCGACAAGCAGACCAGGACTGGCTCTCCATCTCCTCACTCCGTCGCTGCACAGGCACTTTGCAGTAATAAAATACCAGTCATCTACGCTCCGAGGAACATTAGGCTGCTAAACTGTCCAAAATACAAAGGCATGCGCGTTTTACTGTTGTTTCGATCACTAGAATTAGTTTAATGGGAACATTTTTTGGAGCTTTTGTGAAGTCAAGTAATTGTTGGCCTCCGCTGCAGCTCCTCACGGACGAGCAAAGCAAGCTAGCACTCCCGGCAATGGAAACACCGGCGAGCATCCGAGGTATAACCATCAATTACCTCATCCTAAACTCCTTTAGGGTCATAAAGTCAGTGTTATTACACACAAATGGCATTCTCATCACGATACCGCCTGATTCCTTTGCATTGGTTCTATATCAACGTTTCGGGTTAATCAAAACGTAGGACGGACGAAATGCAATGGTGCTACATCAAAACTTTGAACTAATTGAGACAGACTTGGTATATGAAACAAATTAATTGTTTCGACTCCCAAATCTAGAACTAATCAAGACTAAGACAGAGAGAACAGGCTTCATTCTACACCAATATCATGCACATTAAATATAATTAGAGAGGAATGCCTAGATTTACAACAACATTTCAGAGTAGAAGATTTTGACAGAGACGAATCACTGGTTCTTTATCAATATCTTGGACGAATCAAGAATTAGGAGAGAAATGCATTGGACTCAGATCACAATATCAACTAATGATCAGTCGCGGATATACCTATGCATTTTTACAGTATCAAATTTATGGAATTATGAAGAAGGTAGACAAATATTCCATTAACATACGCTTGTACGCAACATAAGTACGCAATCAACAGACAAAACTAACAAATTGGTCAATGTCAAGGATACATTTTCAATGATTTGCGCGATAAAAAACTTAAATCAAACCCTATCTTTCTCTCTCTGACACAAAGGTAAACCCATAATGCTATGCCGGCGGTTAAAACTTTATACTAAGAAACAAAGTATGCTCTACTATACGAAAGTGAATATATGTAGATTTTGAATTTAAACAAAATCTCACGCAGTTGCTACCAATAACATAATAAAGTCAAGGCAAAAAAGAAAAACTCAGCGAGAGTCGGCTAGAAGAAAATGCGGCCTAATAGCTTGCACAGCAAACAAGCCGTTGCGTGCAACTCGGCAATCGTGGAAGTTTGGCGGCAGACAAGAATACAAAGAACTTAGGAGGAAGATGCGACTCGTAGGCCAAGCGATACATGCATGGAGAACGCGGCAGTTAAACCTGCCAAGGCCAAGAGATATTCCAAATTGATAAGTTAAAGCGAAGAAAATTGCATCCGAATGAAAAAATGAAACGGCAGAAGATGGAATTAGAGCCAACAGTAATTCAGGTAGCTGGGTACCTCACTGCCACAAGATAAGATGACCCGGGAGTCCGGCCTTACAGACCGTCTCACTGCCACAGCAAGGCAAGAAGTCCATGGAGGCCGGCGGTCCAGAGAGTCTCACTGCCTCAGCGAGGCAAGAAGTCCATGGAGTCCGGCGGTCCGGACAGTCTCACTGCCACAACAAGGCAAGAAGTCCAGGGAGTCCGGCGTCCCAGACCGTCTCACTGCCACAGCAAGGTAAGGAGACCATGAAGTCCAGCGTTCCAGACAGTCTCGCTGCCACAGCAAGGCAAGGATACCATGAAGTCCGGCGGTCCAGACAGTCCACTGCCACAGCAAGGCAAGAAGGCTCGGGAGTCTGGCGATGCCAGCACTGAGTTTCGTGTCTCAAGGTCAGCAGCGCAGGCTACAGAAGACGTTAGAACGAGTCAGCGGAACACCAGACATGCCTTGCGTCTATACAGCAGATGCAAGCATGACCGGGAGCTAGCCTACGTGACACCTGATAGGATATTTACAACCTTCGATCTGAGAAACAAAATTGGTCCCAATCAAACGCACATCAGGGTCATATTTTCATGAGTACACTGTAAAAAAAATTCAGAGTTTCAACGGGTAGAAACTAGAAAAATGTCTGTAGTTTTCTCCGTTTTGTAAATCCACCTAAAATGTCCGTCGTTTCGCTGGAAGAGCCTGCACTTCACATTGTTTACAGAAAGAATATTACGTTCCGTTTATTTACGGAAATTAATGCATTGTTTCTGTAGTATCACCGAGAAGTGTCTGTTGATAGGCATGTTATCGGAAAGTTTTCCTCGTGTCCGTCAAATTCCAGGTCTAGAAGTTCTAAATAAGCGTGTTTATCCAATTTGCTTGAACTTCCCGAGCCATTAACTGTTAGAGAATTTACAATACCAACTACAGACAGCACTCCGAGTGCGCATACCTCCGCAAAGAGAGGCAACGGCAACGAAAAATTCAAATTGGTTCTGAAACTATGATTTTCTTTGTATCAACACCAAACTCTAATCGTTCGTGCCTTTCAATAGTTATTAACTGTTTCTGCAATTTTCGTGATGATCCGTTCATAACTTTGCCAAAAAAAATTGTGTGCCGGATACACATGACCCTCTAAGAGCTTTGATGGCTCAATTGGCTAGGGAGCTGCCTTCACAGTGTAAAGAGCGAGGGTTCGAATCCGGCCCACGCACCTTCCTTTTTCAAAAGAACCACTAACAACGGAATTAAATTTCACAATCTGTATTCTACTGGGAAGTTTTTTTTTTCTGTTACAGAAAAGAGTCCGCTTATTGACAGAACCTCTAAATACTTCCTGGTACTATTAAACAGAAAGTTGGAAAGTGTCCGGCGAATGGGCTGCCGGACACTTTCTGTCATTTCACGTAAAAATTTTTTACAGTGTACGAGGCTTCGCATAATGCAAAGAATATCTTGTTGAGGCATAGCCGGATAACTAACATTGCAGGTTCTGTTGGAGAAGATATACGGGATTATGGCAAGCAAAAATTTCAATTCAACCAGTAAACAAATTTCGATTTCATTCAGAAGAAAATCGCTTCAAACAAGAAAACCCTCGAGTTATAGCAACCAGTAAAAGGCTAGAACAAAACACACCTCTCTACGGGCGAAGCTTCCAGAAACGAAAAGAGAGGCTCGCTGTACTGCAGTAAGACCAAAGAATCAAAGAAAGAGATGCACTTTGTAGCTAAACACAGAAGCGGAAGTGGCTATGTTCCAGAAACAGGCAGAGCGCATATTTACACCACAATTCAAGAACTTCTTTACATGCTGCAAATCTCTAATATTCAGAACGCTTTTACAGGTAAATCATGCATTTCGAGTAAACAATGCAGATGATACATAAAGGCCCATTTGATCCTTTTTCTCATCAATCAAGCTGTCTTTCTCGTAGGAAGAACACTATTTGAAATGTACATAAACCACGCTAAGAGAGAAAGAGTTAAGCCTCAAACCGTATAAAGTTGACGGACAATTAGCGTTGATGAATGCCTACAGTTCAAGTAATAGTAGTAGGGTGGGTTACTATAACCCCGCAGATTGACTACAGTTCTCAGTAATATATATTCATGCACGGGTGACTTCTTCGAGTTGTGCAATACAATAGTTCTTTTTTTGTCTGCTTCAAGAGTATAACGCAAAATTTACAGAACTATGAGATACGGAAGACTTTTAAACAGCAACGGCTCCCTAACTTCCGCGCAGTATGACCGCATTCGTAAGGAAATATGCGAAACATTGTTGCTGGTTGTGCATTACAAAAGACGATTTGTTCAGTACATATAGCAAAAATCCGCGGAGCATATACTACTCTTCTATGCGTGAGGCATTTCTGATGGCACGAACTAAATAGCGCAATTCGTACACCGTAGATAGGAGTAGTTAATTCAAGCTAAAAAGGATAAATCTATTTCAGCCATTTTCCGCAGTTCCACAGTAAATTGTACATTATTACCTCCGCCAAGGTGGTTATGTTTTCGTCGAGTTTGTCTCTCTGTCTGTCTGTCACCAAGATAGCTCAAAAAGTTCTGAGCAGATTTGGACGAAATTTACAGGGATTGTTAGGTATGTTAGGAGGAACAGATGATTAACTTTTTGTGAAGCTATGTCCATCAGTTTGTTTGTTTGTTTGTCCGCCTCATTATTCTCAATGCCTTAACTCAAAAAGTTATGGATGGATTTTTATGAAATTAACATGAGTTGTTAGGTATATAACAAAAAGTAAATGACCAAATTTTGGTAATGATCCGTTCGTTCGTTCTTTCGTTTGTCACTGTTTTTAATTTTATGCTTGTTAGCCCGTTATTGTTTAACATTTTTATTAATGACATTACTACCCTCGGTATGAATTATGTACTGTATGCGGATGACATGACGCAGTTTTCTACACCAATAGTAGTAAAAAAATTTCAAGCTGCTATAACTGATATGCAAACTTTTTTAAATGTGTTGTCTGACTGGTTAACTCAAAATAGATTAACTGCTTATGAGAATAAAACCAAATTAATGCTGTTCTCCACCTGTACTCACCAACAAGTGCCACCTATCTTCTTTAACAATAAGCTACTAGAGTGGGTGCCCCAAATAAGATATCTTGGACTGATCCTAGATGAAAAGCTGTGTTTTAAGTCCCATATTGAAGACATTGGGCACAAGCTTAGCAGGGTTCTCGGCATAATCTATGCAATATCCAATTATGTTGATCGTGAATCATTAAAAAAAGTCTACTACTCGTTGGCTCATTCAGTGCTGGTCCAGAATATCATCGTTTGAGGAGGAGCCCCACGTTGTCACATTTACAAATTTGAAGTAATATTGAATAATATACTTAGGCGAATACTACATGTAAGACGCAACGAAAACAATGTGCCTCTAATGAGATGCAGTGAAATGTACTTGTCTTTACAAATGTTGCAATTTCAGGATGNAATCATCCTGTAGTATTTCTAAAGTATTTCAGTCCCCTTATTCCCCAACAAAATTACGAACTGAGACGTACTGTTCTCAATCTCCCAACTGTGCGTGTTGACGTTGAGAAACGCGCTACAGTATTTGAAATTGCAACTCTTTTCAGTAAACTTCCTGCGTATTTATTAGATCCCATTTCTGATGTCTTAAAAAAAATGTTTTAAAGAATACGTCATGCAATTTTATTAGCTTTAGTTTTTTGTTTTATGTTGCCCAAAAAGTTTGTTAAACTTTCAGTGGCTACACAGATGCATTATTCTATAGTGTATTACTACTTTACCAAATACTCGTAACATAAAATGTTTGTGTGTGTAATAAACCTATCAAACCAATCAGGAAATTTATAGGGGCTATTATAGTAATGTTAAAAGACATAAATGATTAAATTTTGGTGCAGATTGGTTTGTTTCTATGTTTGACTCATGTTTGTGTCTTAACGTTTTTTAGCATTATAACTCAAAAAGTTATGAACGAATCTTAGAAAAAAAAATTGCACAAGCTGTTATTACTATCAAAAGGCACAAATGATTAGATTTTGGAGTTTATACAAAGAAAATTATGGTTTTAGAGCCAATTTGAGTTTATTGCTACCGTTGCCTCGCTTGGCGGAGGTATGCGCTCTCAGAGTGCCACACATTTACGGCAAATTACTTTTCACATACCACAGTAATAGTTAGGCCTATCATGTAACTATTATTATTAAGAAATACCTCTAGTCCAGATTTGGATTAATAACCGTTCTTCTAGCTGATTGTTTATAAACATTTCTTCGCCGCATTCACTACAATGGCATTAACATCTTGAAGAACCCCACCATATTCATAGTCAATTCAAAATTTCAGAATGAGTAAGAAGAGTAAAATATTTAACAGTAAGGTTAATTAGGCATATATTTTGAATTTGAATCTCACCTGTGCAGAGATTCGAAAAAAATGAGCCCAAATGTTTCCAAATCTTTCCGGTGAAGAAATTCTCAAACTCTTTAAACACGTGAACCTTTAATTTTAAATGCTAGCCTGGTCCGAAACGCAAGTGCGCAGCGCAAGCGTGGAATTATCACAGAAGGCATAAAACCCGAAACGATTTCATTACAAGGGGTATTTATCGTCTAGAATATTATCACGCGAGGCTCACCACTTGATTGAAATGCTTTCAAACGAGGCAGAATATCTGAAATGCAATTACAGAAAGCAACAAAGCATGCACCGCGCAAAGAACATAAATTCCACTCAGCTTAGTAAAAAAAATAGACCGTTGTGCCTGCAGTTTAAGAATAGGAAAATAAGGGGAGCGTTCTTAGGGTATCCTCGCGAAAGAGATATGTGCATCAATAACAAATGAAATTACATATAATGTTGAACTATCTACATACGTCGAGTAGCAACGTATAATGTTGAACTATCTACGCTGAATAGCTCTGTTGCTGAAGCGAGACACATTTCACATCACTAGCATCTGTTACAAATGCAAGTTGTTTTGGAGGAGAGCATGCTTGTACCTGAGAACGCAGTGCAGAAATCACAAGAAATAAAGCCATGGTTAACAGGAATCAGCGCGGCGAAGTGACGACCCATCCGTCCAGGACTGTGGCAGCGAGGCAGAAACTATCCGGAGAGAAGAGATTAGGACGCGCAAGGCTCCGCTCGGCCTGTCGCTGATCGCTCAAATTAGAGAGACTCTGGCAAGGTTGGACCGGTTTAGCTGTTACCGCAAGAGATCTATCGCTATTACCCTTCTATTATTGGGGCTGCTTTTCTGCCAGTAGCGACCATCTCATTAAAGGCTACGGTTTTTTCCAACCAGGTCTGGCTGGCTGGCCCGACGGGACATGGTATAAAAGTCACTTGAGCGTAGAGGCAAGTTGTGGTGTCAAATGATGACCCTCCTTACTCTTCTTTCGTAGGCCATCTGTCAGTAGAATTTGCTAGACGCTCAAAAAAGCGTACAGACAGGATCATCTGAGACTTGGACTAAGTTGTGGAGTCAAGTGAATATCCTCCTTCCTCTTCTTTCGCAGGACATCCATCACTACACGCAAAATTCAATACCCAAGAGAAAAGTGCAACCGTGTGACTTCGACACGTCTTCACACAAACGAGATGATTGAAAGCTAGGGTAAGTGCGACAAACAAATGATATCTTCGCTTTTCTTCACAGACAAACAAGTCATCAAGAAATGCAATTGTCATTGGCTACAACAAAAGTTATAAACGACGACACGAGTTGTAACGTCATCACTGCGATTATGCAATACTCGTGTAAAAAGTGTTAGCACCGATTGCATGTTAGTTTAAGTTCTCCATAGTAGCGATGCGGCGCTTGTACTCTCTACTATAGTGGTAGTCGATTACAAAAAAATCCCATTTCAGAAAATGTTACGCAAGTTAGACCAACATGAATAAAAATATTAGGGAAAACAAACATATATATGATTACATAAGCAACAAATTATAGATTCCATATTATTCGAACAGTGGGTTTGTGTTTACACATAAACTACTAACAGTTTATCTACACATGCAGAAGATGCAGGCCAGCATCAGCTGCAACTGGTAGTGATGAGGCATCAATAGGACGCCCTGTCGAGCGATTGCCCCAAATTTAAGAAGACCAGCCAGAGACGGAGCGTCTCATCCTGAACAGGAAATGAAAATGAGAAGCGTCGAAGTAACCGCGACGAGAGACGTCTGGTTAGTAGGACCCCGTGGCGACCTCCTCCTCCTCCTTCTTCGCTTGGTGGCATGGAGCAGGCTCATGAGATGAAGCCTGGTATAGGGAGGTTGTGGAAGGTACCTAAATTCTGGTATAGGTACGCCTGGCATCACAACGAGTAGGTACTAAGAACGTGTCATTTCGTGTCACAGCATTGACACTTTAGCTACGGAAACTCTGGTCATGCTACAGTGTGCTCTTCTGTGCTTATAGAAAATACGTCTTATTAGTTGAAAATATGATAACTCATACATCTTAAACCGAAGAGTGAGCTAAATTAGCAAGTCGTCATGACAGCACGGTTGTTGAATTTATTTAAGATAAATAAAAAGTGCACTAGATTTATTAAGAAGAAACAGTTGGTGCTGGTATATCTAGAGACGCCACCAGAAAAAAAGTATAAAGTCAATAAGTATACCAGGCTAAGCGACCTGGCTACAACAGTTTTTTCCATTAAAAATACATAAGACAAAGACACGTCGTAGCGAAGTTTCACGAACGTTAAAATATGGTTAGAACAGGAATTTATTGAATGAGGTGTACGAACTCCCTCCAGAAGGTGAGGAGTCCATCACATACAGGAGGTCCGCGAGATGGATTTGAAAATTAAAGCTGGAATGCTGTACAAGTTGTTGAGATAATATCTGACCTGTTGTTACCCTTACTACAAAACCAGAGTCTTCGCCACTATCAAACAGCAGGAACGAATCAATTCAAACATCGAAGTGTCATTATGGAAAAAATTGAAATAAAATTAATCCAAAAAACGAAATATCCCTATATGAAAAACGAAACGAAGTGAATTCGAGCGACAGATTATTAACTAACAGAAGGAACGAAGTAAAGTTGAGTACGTACGCACCATCGTAGAACCGAGAAAATGAAAGAAAAAAAATAGGTGGCCACTATCAGCTGAAAACGCACCATTACACTGGCAGTGGCCGGCATCCCTGTCGCCGTCGTAATCCTCAGGTAAGGCTCCACTAATGAAGGCCAATCTGGCGCACCTTTGCTACCTGTCCAGGTGGCGGTTAATTGACTCCAGCGCCGAGCTCCTGAGGCTCCCGAGAGCACTTTTACGGCCGCATCTTGTCGCCTCGCGAGCCGCTGCTGCTATGGTAACCTTACAAAGAGTAGATTGGCGACATTTCTACCACAAAAAGATAGGATGGCTATAGTGTGGTGGGCGATTACAGACCACACGTTAGGTTAAACCGGGTTAGGTTGTAAGTTAAACTTTAAACTGTGTAAATCGCTTCACTGCAGGTGAAAATTTTGTTAAATTTTGAAATAACATGTATTTAAAATAGTTGATGCCCTGAGAAACCACAACTAGGTACCTACAGTAACCGGATTTCGCGTTAATTCATACAATATTCTAAAAGTCAAAATCCGTCCATAACTTCTTGAGTTATCTTGGAGACAGACAGAAAGACAAACCCGACGAAAACATAACCTCCTTGGCGGAGGTAATAATTATAAATCATAACTTATCAGCAGTTTGGATACTAAATGTAGCCATAGCAAATACAGGTACTCTGCTAACTGCTTTTTCTTAACCCCTTTTCTTAAGAGCCATTCTTTTACAATAGGAAATTGAAATGAAGCGACTAAGATTGTTGATGGTTAGCTAACTACATGTTTACAGAACAGAAAACCCTTCAAATGTTGCATAAAATTCCTGGAACTAAAAAAATATATATATATATAAAATAAACAAAACAAAACTTTTTTGTTTTAACAAAAAAAAACATGGATTTCGGTTTAAACCAACAAACCATGGTTTTTGCCAACGCTGATGAAAATATTATGAAACATTATTTTATTGTAATAATGTAAAATAGGCAGTATTTGGCAAGCAAAAATATTGTTGAAAATGCATCATGATACTTTCAGCGTCATGACAGTAAGACAACGATCTTTATAAGGAAAATAAATTTTAAACATCTCTGTGCCTCTTTCTGGCAAATGTTATACTGACATATTCCTCCTGCAACAGATTTCACAGCTTGAGTCTTGAAGCTAAAAAGCTCTGATTTATCTTTAGGCAAATCCAGGTCTCTGACCAAGTCATTAAGGGTTGCTTGAGTAAGAAAATGAGGGACATGATTAGCTTGTGATTGATATGTAGCCGAGGAGTCTGTATCGGTCTTGCGTTCACTGTCACGAGGGTTGAAGTCTTGGGGGGGGGGGGCATAGGAACTGGAAGACTTGAGCTATGTTGAATAGGTCTAGCTGCAGGAACTTCTGGATAGTGACCTTTGCCCCTATTTTTTGTTGTCGATCCTTTCATCTTACTAAGACAAAAATAACAGTCCTCCAAATGATTGCTTGGCTCCCTCCAGATCATAGGCACCCCAAACATTGAGCCAGATGGGCGTTTGCCATGAAACCAATCAGTGAGGTGGCTGATACATGAATTGCAAACTGAATGCGGGACCCAGTCTTTATTGCTATAACCAATAGGAAATTGAAATAGGCATTATACACTTTTTCTGTGAACTTCATAATATTTCTTTGCATGTATTTAGAGGAGAAGAGGCCACATATCATGTGTAACAGAATAAATTGGGCTCGTTTATAACTACATTTCCCTCGATGTTTTCGTGAAATGCAGGTAGCCATATTTTTATGCGGAAACTCTTTTCACCTTCTAAAAGGTACCTCCATAAAGAAAAACGGCATTATTTTCCTAATGAGGCAAATAACAGGCATTAACAACTTGAATGTGATTTTAGTATTAAGATTTTTACCAACGAAGGGTCAAATTTTAGGGTGCCTGGATTTCGAAATTGAGACCTGACAGCTTAATTCTGACAACAGATTTGGATTCAGCATCCAAAATTAGCTTTAAATAGTTGTTTTGATTATTGATCCATGAAGTCACTTCAATTTTGTAGACCAGTTTAATTAAAAGAGGATGATAATAG
This sequence comes from Parhyale hawaiensis, assembly GCA_001587735.2. Taxonomy (NCBI): domain Eukaryota; kingdom Metazoa; phylum Arthropoda; class Malacostraca; order Amphipoda; family Hyalidae; genus Parhyale; species Parhyale hawaiensis. The sequence goes on from LQNS02277602.1 coordinate 8,765,597, forward strand.
AGGAAGTCGACATAACAGATACCAATGTCCCGGAGCCCAAACTTAATCTACAGTTTGCCATGGAAAGGAAGTGAGAAAAAATAAGAGTATAAAAATCATAGTGACACGGACATAAGATAACACAAAGTTCACAAGCAGGCGTGCGGATCATCTTCGAGCAAAGGCACATTTGGCAGCGACGATTCATCAAATTGGCAAAATCCAGCAGGACAGCGAGGGCCTTGAAAACGCGGGATTGAGCCGAGCAATATTTCAATGCGTCAGAAAGCGTCGGTGCAACTAACACGAGAAGGCCATTTTTAGAGAAAGAATTACGGCTGGCAGCGTAACAGTTCCAATTCAGGGGCCCATATGCAGAGCCCGATGCCCCAGTTGCAGTGATGGGCATATGGAAAAGAAGAAAAGGTAGAGCACACAGGTGGCCTAAAGCGAAAGCTGCAGTGCTGAAAGTACCTATACAGGAAATATAAGTTTCATTTCACACTAGAGTAGCACTTAAAGGCTGCAAATACAGTGAGGTCCTCTGAAACAACTCGGCCTGCACCCTGTTACGTGCCAAGCAAAATCTATGGTCAGAATGGCACTAGGTATTCGCAACATGAATAAGCCGTTCCTTGTAAGCGTTAACTCTTTCGTACCAGATTTGAACATCAAATACTAAAGAAAATGCACGTTAAATTATAACAATCCTTAGTTAAGTACAGTGGCGTTAAAGGGATAAGAACGTCGTAAACAGAATGAATTAGAGAATTGCCATTATCAAGAAAGTAACATAGAAATTATGAAAATTGGTAAACAAAGCATGGTGGTTACCTAGGTACTTAATCTTGTTCTCTTTATGCGGATTGCGCACACGAGTTATCTTCTTGTATTATTAATTTTATTACCCAAGCCATGAAGATTGCAGCACATCATCTTGTTATCTGATTAAATTATAATTAAATTATATGTAATTCACTGCATCAACAGAAGGCAAAAACACAAAACTTACAGCAAAGACGAATCTACGGTGCAAGTGCATTATATATACATTGTTCATTATTAATAGTTTATAAAAACCTCAAAGCAAAATTAGGTATAGAAAAGTAACACAAATTTCAGAAAATAACCGAGAACCAGTGAAGATAATTTGCAGCGAACACAACGTCCATAACTTAACTAATTTCCAAAACTCAAGGTTAAAAATAGGGCCAATGAACCATCGACTACGAAGATCTTCACAAAATTTCTCCTAAAAATGCATGGAGTGACATTCTTCTCCGATGAATCCAGCAGGTGCCGGAGCGCCTCGCCGTTGGTATAAATATGGAATCACGTAGGAATTAATCCTCTTAATATACTGTGGAACTTTGCTGTACAAAAGTGTCATAAAGTAACAATAATTGCAGCTCGGGACACGAGCAGGGGAAGTTTATCGCATACCTCGGCAGACTGGCACGCACGCTGAGAGCTTTATGCTGCACAGAGCGAGCTGGAGATATAGTGAGGATACGCTACGGGTGTCTTCTTCGAAATACACGTTCTCTTCCGCGCAGTCGAGGAACAATCATTATACTTGCGATTTTTCTTAATTAAGTAACAATTCCTGGAGACGATAGCCAACATTAAATTGAAAATTAGATGGAGCCACATTGGTTTATATTAGTTTATATGCGAGACATATTGTTTTATATNGACATATTGGTTTATATGAGAGACATATTGGTTTATATGAGAGACATATTGGTTTATATGAGAGACATATTGTTTTATATGAGAGACATATTGTTTTATATGCGAGACATATTGTTTTATATGCGAGACATATTGTTCTATATGAGAGACATATTGTTTTATATGAGAGACATATTGTTTTATATGAGAGACATATTGTTTTATATGCGAGACACATTGGTTTATATGCGAGACACATTGGTTTATATGCGAGACACATTGGTTTATATGCGAGACATAATGTTTTATATGAGAGACATATTGGTTTATATGAGAGACACATTGGTTTATATGAGAGACATATTGGTTTATATGAGAGACATATTGTTTTATATGAGAGACACATTGGTTTACATGAGAGACATATTGGTTTACATGAGAGACATATTGGTTTACATGAGAGACATATTGTTTTATATGAGAGACATATTGTTTTATATGAGAGACATATTGTTTAATATGAGAGACATATTGTTTTATATGAGAGACATATTGGTTTATATGCGAGCATATAGTTTCACGCAGTTGCGCGTCACTCCGCAAAAGTTCCGGGTATAAGAACATGAACCACGTAAAATATTTATTCTCACTCGAAAAAATTAAAAGACGGTGAGCTGATTTCCTAGATATTTCCAGGTGCACGTGGGACGAAAACCTGTGATATATGTCATCAATTCTAAGCCCAATTGCATTTCATCGGGAAAAATTAAATTTCAACACACCTTCCGACGCACTCAATCCACTCTCTAGAACTTACAGATTTCAACACGTTGACTGCGGCTCCTATTCATGCACCATACATGGCACACATCTTTCTCAACATTCTTACGAGAAGACCGAACATCACTCCTGTCACCAGTACCAGCTCCACAGATATGTGGAACGGAGTCCCTTCACGGCATCATTGCTAGAGCATTCAACAGGTGGTCGCTCGTCGGATTACCTGCCGACTCACGGGTAGGAGGCTGTCGCAGGTGTCATTTTAATGAAAAAGCATCTATTTTGTCAATAAATAGACTAAACATGCGGTGTAGCCAGGAAGGTACGGCAAGTCGTTAGGACTTGACGCTGCAGAGAGCGGGGTTGATATCTGATTGTTCTCCATAAACTCTTCGCTTCTGGCAGTCGAAATATATAGTCAAAATGAAAACGTTTAATAACAGGCAATGATTAAGAAGAACCACAATTTCTATAATTAAATCCTTTCGCTACGATACAAGAAGGTACCATGTCAATAACGCTAGCCACCAAGAAACAGAACTATTAACTGGTTTCATAGTTCATACCCAGCCAGCCCAATGTCAAACTTTCACGACGCTTGTGTGTATCTCGTCACTGAAGCTTGCCAGCAGACACCTGTATCGTCACTTCTATGTATATTTTAGCAACGAATGATGCCAGCAATTCAATATAGTTCACATAAAACTGCTGAAGAACGAACCTGATTTTATACCCAATGTCAAATCTCCACCACGCCATGCAGTATCTATCTCTTCACCGAATCGTGCTTGCCAGCCAAAGCTCTCGGGTTTGGCTGAGTCATCCCCCTTGTGAGCACTCAACACAGATCACCAAGGATGGGTCAGGCTGGTCTTAGGTATATACAACTCATTCTATTGGCTGCTGTTTAGGCCAAATGCTGGGCATCCGGCAACACTTGCAGTATATAGCACTGCGACAACAGATATACGCGCAGGGTGCTGAAAATTTTTGGCTTTGAATAAGATACTATTCAGAGGATCAAAGCGTAAACGAAGCCATAGGAGCGTAAACGAAACAATAGGATACTGACTAAAACATCGTATCAAGAACGTTCCAGTGAATTAACGTAGTATCAGCCAAACAAAGTTGGTGAAGTAAGCTGCATGGTCAATATTCATATTGCTCATAGTAGAACATATACCAAGCAAATAAAAACAGCACGCACAAGGCTATATAGTTATAGAATTAAAAAATAAGCAGGATCGCAGAGCAATGCGAAAGCACAGATAGCCATCTGCATAATATAAAAAAGTCTGTAAGTACAGTAACTTTAATTTACTTATCTTACACCAATTCAGCAGTTAGCTGCCTCGAAACCATAAAGAATGGGATATTGACGATTATTTTCGCTATCGAGCAAAAGTTGACGTCGATCAAAAAGCCCATGATAAAAATAATTTTTCCTTAGCTCAAGGGTTCAAAAATGTAATTTTGTTACATCGAACACAAATGCAGCTGCCAGAGCCGCGATTGCAAAGCCAGTCACCCAGAACTACAAACAGAGGAAGTTCCAATGAACTCGATGGATGGATGAATATTAAACACCATCTAAAACAAAATAAAGACACGCACGCAGCGGTTATGACATACGACGTGCGGTACCAACCGAAGCAATAAACAAAACCAGGCACAATAGACGAGGGGGCCGGGCAACGGGTCCCCCTTTAATAGACCTGCGACGAAGCGAGGAGCATGGCCCAACTCCGGCCGGTGTTATTAGGCACACTCTCTCCCGTAACAATCGCAACAATTAAGACGATCAGTACACACGGAACAACAACAAGCCTTTGTTAGCCATCATCTCCTTATATACACGAGACTAACCATTAATAATTTGCAGCAGTCAGGTACAGCTTTAATCTTTTTTGGCGGACAGCGTTCCCTCTCAAACTTTCCATTAATAACGAGGTTTGGCTCGCAAGTTTCGGCCCGGCACAGCCTCCAGTTATAAGAAGAGCCAGCCAGCGCGAGCGAGAGAGAGAGATGAGAGCATGGCGACCATGCCAGGATGCTCGCTAAAACCAGTAAATTGGCGGGTTAAACAGAGCCAGCTTCGAAGCATGACTTATCCAATATTTTACACTTCTCAAAGCTAAGGTACGCACTGCAATTTCCACACGCTTAGCAATCTCTAAGCATTAAGCGATTCATCAACTTCAGGCGGCGTGGACAACAGATTAATATTCTCCGAGTAAAAAAATAGTCATTTTAGGGTGGTTACGATAGCGAAAGCTTTGCTACTTTTCTTGTTCAGTACAGATCATGATGGCATTTCATTCAAATCAGGCAAACTGCGCAGTAAAATGAACAGCAGGGTGGAAGTACAGTTGGAACGTAATCATATAATTATAAATTCGGAAAAAGAAGCTTCTTTACGCGAGTGGAGCTGAATTAACATCATAATGAAAGTTCAGCGTCCTTCAGAAAAGACTTTCCGACAGTGTGATTCTTCAGAGGAACCGAATTTTAATTTCGTCGTTCTACATCAACATACTTAAGAGTACGTACGTTTACTATCCATATTGTTTTTTTTTTTATTAGAATTAGCTCTCAAGTGTTTTTGTGACCTAAATCTGACTATGCCTCCCAATCCGTTAAGTCGCCTTACTTGTGTACTCGGACGTCAAAAATAACGACGAAGAATTTGTAATTACACTTTCCATTTATCTTAATTTTGTTTCACTAATTTGCTTGTGTATGGGATGCAATCCACCTACCATCTTGAAGGAACAAACGAGATTGTTATTCTAGGCCAAACTACTGCAGAACAACCAAACCTTTCCGCCATTTTTACCATACTCAAATTTCGTTTTCCAAAAGGGGAAAAAGTCTTTCTGCCATCCTACTAAGAAGTACGCTAAATATAACCAGTATTGATCGAACTTCGCAACTTGGAAACTTCGGATTGGAAGATCAAGAAAATTCAATCTGATATCGTTTTTCTCAAGACTTGCATCGTAAATAAACTCACTCCTAAATTTGTGAACTTTAAACTGTACAATCGACAGCTGCGCAGCCACAAACGCCTGTTTCGGATTCTCTGCACAAACTTTTCAACAATGCATTGAAAACCAAGCAAGCCTTATAGAACGCACACTCATTAAAAAAGAAAATTGGCACGTCAAAGTCTTCGCTCTCTCACCCCCTGGGCTGATTTTTATCACTTGTCAAACTTCATTTCGAAATCAAACAATAAGGAACGTCAAGATGTTCAGATAACGCATTCGAGTAAACTGCAGAGTTTGGTCTGGGATTCATCACCAGAAATATTGACATCATTCCCGTGTACAAGGCGTTAGTGCGGCCACACTTAGAATTTGCTGTTCAATTCTGGTCGCCACATCTGAGCAAAGATATCGGTAACATATAAAGACTCCAACGCAGGGCAACGAAACTGATACCTCAGCAGCGAAACAAGCCGAATGAATGTCGCCTAAAAGAACTGGGCCTGATCTCCCTCGAGCAAAGACGACTCAGGGGGCAACTAATGGAAACATTCAAGTGTTTGAATGGCTTCAACAACGTACCTACAACAGGACTCTTTGAGAGAGATCTCAATGATCGCCTGCGAAACAACGGTCAAAAACTCAAGCATAAAGCTCGAAGAACGACCTCACGTCAGCAGTTCTTTCCGTATTTCATAGTCAGCATTTGGAATACTGCCTTCCGACGTTGTTGATGCGGAATCAGTAAACGCGTTTAATCCTCCACAGCTAAGAACTCCTCCAGGAGTCGCACTCTTAACGGCCAAAGCTTTCGTGACCCCCTTAATCCGTCTTCTTCTCTCTCCCGCTCCAACTGCACAGTATGACATCTCTAAGCTCCGCATATCAGCGGCTCTTGTTCGTGCTTGCGTGCATTCATGATCATCTCTCTTCCCTCCTTTTTTTTTTCTTCCTCTTTTCTCCAGTCCTCTATATCCTACTAACATAATGGCAATAGCTCACAGAGAGCTGAGGCGTAAGTTCCGGTGTCTTTTTTGGGAATGGGGCTATTTGTTCGTCTACTGTCGCCTATCCAATCTAATCTCCAACATGAAAATGCCACATGATGTCATCTTCATTTTCAACTTCTCTTCTAGAATTTTACCAGATAAAGAGAAGCAAATTCTGTCTAAAGGACTGAAATATGGCCTCCGGCCTCATAGTATTAATTATCACAAGCACTTCCTTGCATTCGAAAAGTTTTATTGTAACATCAAAGATAATGAAATTTTCAATGGAGACCTCGACAGAAACAGAGGATAAGGAGTTCACTGTAAAATATCGCTTTCAAAGTTACTGTCATTTTAACCCCGCGAGGAAGTACGTCAGCTACGAACATTTTAGGAACAGGACTTTTACTAGTACGTATAAGGTATACTAAGTCGACGCTTTCACAAAAGTACTATCAAAAACTTAAGCAACAACCCAGGCTGATGAACGCTATACATGCACATAGTTCTATTGTTCAGCGTTTTTATTATTCTTCTGCAGCATCAATGTCCTATGAATACCGAGGCACTAACTGCCACGATGTGTATCTCTTACAACCAAGTGCACATCCGTCGATAGTTTCATGTTGGGTACTGCCCGGTGGGCCACGATTCCCCCACTCCAAATGGCTCTAGAGCGACAGCTGAGGGGTGCAGCGCTGTAACACGCAAACATTACCCCACACTTTTAACTATTCAGTGGCTGCACCAACGAATTTCGAATGGTGTAAGTCTGTAAGTCACAAGCTGTCCAGGTGCCCATCTTTTCCTACCACTCACTGGTTCCACATTAGGTTCTACCACACATTTTTTCCCCACTCCAAACAACTTGAGCGACGGACGGCTTGGGCAGAGGGGCGCAGCCACGGTACGGCGAGACAGCCTGCCGGTCGCCCCACGTCCTACAGCCCAAGCGGCAATGACTCGGCATAATGCGAGACACGTACGCTTCGATGGACTAAGGTGTTTCGATTCCAGGGCCTGAAATAAGGATTGATTTTGGGCGTTCAAGTGCGGCAATGATGGCGCTAAAGTGCAGGGAATGCCGTCGTCGAGGCCCTATCATAATCGAAGGCCTGGCAGTTACACTACAGTACGGATACGTTGGTTGAAGAGGTGGGTGCAGAACAAGCCATGTGAAAACACCGCCGGCATGAAACAAACGAGGCTTTTGCTCCAGCTGCAGAAACCTAACGAACACATGAGAGACGTGACGCTTGCAAGGCGAATGTCTGAAAAATTACCAAAAGGTCGCACGTTCGTCACCGAGGAGTCTAATTTTTTCTACTGAAATTTGGCGAAGTTGAGAAATCTGTAGGAAACGAAACAGTGAAGTAACTCAATGAGAGGATGACGTACATGCGTAGTGTAATATGGAGGAATTTGCATCAATTCAAGGCCGTTGCCGAAGTTACAAGAACATACCTTACTACTAATACCGTACATAGAAGCGAAAGTTAGGTAGTGTAAGCAGTTAACGAATACGAATGCGTGCCTACCTTTGCGGCACGATCGACAACTTCCACAAGACGACTCATGCCCTGCGCTCTCATACAAAGGAATAATCGTCAGTGGGAGCAGTCAAATTCATGCTATCATGCTAAACTGGACTGTTGAGAATAAAGTTGTACTCTATACAGGACCACTACGCAACGCTACCTCCAATATTGCACGAATCTCTTGAAGTATATGACGACATCTAGGAATATTCATGATGGTTTTTTTTTTCTAATGTCCAACTGAGAACACTCGTAAGACATGATACTCGCAGGACTGCAGTGGTGAGTGATTATTACCCTCACTGCCGATCGGTCCGATGATGTTTATCACCCGCGAGCGAAGCGGGGAGAGGTGATTATGTTTTCGTTAAAGATTGAAGTACAGATGTTTGTCTGTCCACCCAAAGTGAGAGAGTAGGTGTTGAGCAATGTTCATCATTTTTGGCAGGGAGTCTGGTGGGTTGACCGAGATATGAAACATGCCACAACTCTATAGAGTAAGCTGGCCATCAAAAATGACGGCGTTGAAATTTCCCCCTCGCACCGCGGGTGATGGTCCTACGCCACGAGGCGTTCTAGTTATAACTATACTTTGTGTATGCAGCAACATTTAAATTCTAAAAGAAATGACATACACCATCGAACCTGGGGCAGATCTTCATTGATCATCTAACTTGGGACAAATTCTAACTGCGGTGACAGCAGAGACCAAAGTTGACATCCAACAGCACAGCACTGTAGGGTAGAGAGCAACAGAATGAGGAAGAAAGGACGGTCAACTGTGCAGCAAAGTGTCGCATATCAGCCACCTCTGCACACCTTCACAGCAACACTTTACGAGCGTCTCAAGCAAGAATGCCTCGGAGAAGCGCAGTGTTGTGGCAGTGTTAGAGCAACGCACTGCACGTGTGAAGACGGCCCGACATCGGTGAGCACTCCAAGGCAGACGAAAGTATGCAGTGACAGAAACAACATTGAAGACTTCGCCTGCCGCGCCTTCCCAAAGATGCTCGCAAATATTAATCTCGATGTCGGGCAAACATCTGCCCGGCGTGATCAAATCAAAACACGCTACGTACGGGACTTCGTTGTCGAATTTACGCAGTGTCACACGTTCGTGTCTCGCCAGCAAGGAAACTCCATTTGCGACGAATAGGAGGAATTTCTCGCTGAGGTCTTTACGGTGTTTATCAGAGATAACTGAGCTACAGAATTAAATTGCAACCCTCACACAGTCACGCCGCCGCTCGCACAATATAATTCGTAAAGGTTTTGTTTTGGAGACAACGAAAATACTCCTGTGAGCGCACTATAATTGAAGTTTACGTTTTGTGTTGGAGACAACGAAAATACTCCTGTAAGCGCACTATAATTGAAGTTTACTTTTGCATTCTACGGCGCTTCAAAGCTTTAGAACATACTAACAGTAAAGGTTTCTATACGAGTACAACTGTCTGAGTGTGTTTAACAAATACGAGTGGTAGAAGTAGTCTCCTAGTTCAAGCCTTCCTAGCCACAGAGTACACACTGTGATTCAAACAAAGCACGAGGCCACGCGCAAGGGAACAGCAAGTCATGGGAAAGAAGAGATGAAAGCAAGCAAAGGGGGCACGACAGACAGACGTCCCGAACGCCAAGCTACTGTACTGGCTATGGTTACCTATACAATCCATCTGAGGGTGCTGCTCCCCGGCCGTAACATAGGATAGGCATACCTAACTAACCTAACCTATGACCCATATAATATATGCCCTCGACATTTTTACAGATTAGAGCAATAATATTATAACATTCCTAGTATATACTTGCCTCTGTAAAGAAAACTTTGTTGCAATCCGGAAAGAGGAGGAAAAAAGTCAGTTTGTTACTCATAAATGAAAACAGAAGATAATACACCGTATCAATTCAAGACTGAAAAAATTAGGAGTAAAACTTTTCGGCGGAGTGCTAGAGGCAGGAAATAAGTTCACAACAGAAAAACTACCAAGTTTATGTTCTCAATTGCGCAAAGAGTATGGAAATGATTTAGACAGCTCAGCTGTAAAACTGGGCGATGAACGTCGGTTACTAATGGCACACATTTTTTGTTGTTTTCCACAGTCATAGTTGATTAATAAAATCAGACGGCTTAGGAAAAGTAAGTCCCGTATATCAGATTCTGGGCCCATATAGTGTAGCACAACACATGCAAATGCAAAAGGCACGCAAAAATGGAGCACTGATTTAAAGTTTCCGTCTCGAATCGCAAGTCAGAGCAGTTTTAGGGCAAGCAGAAAAATGTGTTAATTAGTAAACCGCCGCGCGCATCCCGCGGGATGCGTTGCTCCAGCATCTTTATATCCTCAGGGAACAGCGAGGCCTGGAACGTGGTAATACCCATAGAGTACTGTGTGTTGTGGACGTTTGGGCGCGGTAGTGAGTGGCTATACTAGCTGTGTGTGGAGGCAACAACGAATTAAAAGAAAACGACCTTGAAGGTTACATCAAAACTGGAGGAATATTCCTGCTGGAACGAGAGTTCTGATCACGAAACCGAGAAAGAAGGCGATGATGAAGAACATAGTTTCTATGTATAAGCTTTTGATCCTTTCGAACACTTGCAAATTGAAATTGTGTTTTCCATTGTCGCCTTGTTCAGATTTCAGTATTTAAATAAGAGGAGGGTTGTACAATAAGAGCTACCTTTCCCCGTGTTTTTCTTTGCGGCGTCTTGGAAGTTTAGCTAAATGCGCATGATATTCATAATTGTCAAGAACAAGACAACACACTCGCTAGATATGAACAACTATCACTCCGTGGATCTGTAGCAGTGGCACTCTTCCAACTGTGAAACATGTACAGGTGTGCAACTGGAACTCCACACTCAATATAGCGAGAAGTTATGGTAGATAACGACTGACTACCTGTTTGGTCTCGCATCGCAGCCTAAAACATAAGTATTCAGACCTCCTCCTCAGCTAGGCACCACGCGTATTCCAATGATAAAGCATCTATAATAACTAAGGGCATTTTAAAGGCAAGAAAACAACGTTCCATTGCAATTTGTACGACTCGTACGATTGGGAAAGATCACAGGCTATTTTATTCACAGCAGCTGATGAAATACGTACAGGAACAATAGCTGGTAATACTTTCCCTGCTTCTGTAGCACAATACAGGAATACTAATGATTGGGCCTCCTAAAGTATGCAGAAGCTTGAATTAGCAGTGATAAGCGGAGACCAAGATGAGAATAGAGAGGAAGAGACCCTTGAACGAGTCAATGATTTTGACGACCAGCTTGCTATACAACACGAAGACATTTGAACAGTATTCGTAAAAACGACGTAATATTTATGCGCATTTACGTAACGACTAGCAAATAAGCATTCAGTTCATCCGACTACGGTCTTTGCATCTAACCTTTGCCCTTTGCAGTCCTGTATATTGTTATTGGTCGTAGGTGGAAAGTAATATTGTCGCGACTGGTTGTTCGTGAAATATCTAGAGCTACAATTTAGTGTACAATCATTGCAGAGTTTACGATCTTAGCGAAATAAAATCCGGAGAATTCTCCAGACTGATTCTAAAACATTCAATATATACATGAGGCACATGGTAGCACAAAAATGAAATATTGCTGGAGCGCTGTATTATTCCATATTATTCAGTTGCAAATTCATGATCTTCTACAACTGGAATTATAAATGAACAGCAAGCGCATCGCAGTTGGATTCAATTTCTGAGCAGAAATCAACAACTGGCGAAACGCAATCGTACATGATACGAAATGCATTACCATGAGGCAGAAATGCAACCTCCCGGGAAGTCAATACTTAAGGGTTATCTCGAGCAGAAACACAGCATATTATGTATTTATTTAAGTAAATCACGCTAATACGCATCTTCCAAGGCAGTGAAATGCACCAGACTGACATCTTGCTCAGTACAGAAGAGAATTATTACACGTTATACTCCTATTCTATAGCCTCCCAACCCACAGCGTTCCGCGCGATAGAAAGAGAGGAAAACGAGAACGCCTCGTGGCGTAAGACCATCACCCGCGAGTTAATCGATTCGATGGCCAGCTAGTCATCGTTTTTCATTTGGATCATATGGATGCCCGGTTCAACAAGGTTAGGGCACAACCCCCGCAGCATATAGAACGACTCGTGGTGTAAGACGATCTGCCGCGGTGGAAACAAATTAAACGCCGTCATTTTTTATGGCCAGCTCAGGCTAGTTTTTTGGCATGGGTCACATCTAGGTCAACCCACCACACTCCCTCCAAAAAATTATGAATATTGCTCAACTCCTTCGACCACTTATTCAGTGGACAGATAAACAAATATACATACAATCTTAAATCTTATCCAACGAAAACATTATCACCTCTCTCACTTCATGCATGGGTGATAATAAAAGTAGGGACAAGCAGCAGGTTAAGGAAAACGAAGTCTTACGCGAGTAAATTATGGCTCCTTGGGTGTACAATGGCCAATTAGGGGAGTAGCAGCCTAGGAAAGAAGAGGACTATTATTACGCATATTAGTTGCATACGCCTCCCTAGACACAACTACGGTGATTCAAGAGAGGGAAAGAAAGGGACATATAGTATGTCAATAGAAACGTGGAACGAAGGTGAACCAACGTCCATGGGAACAGCAAGTGAGAGAAGAAAAGAACAGAGCAACATGAGTATGAGTATGAAAAACGAAAGAAGCAATGTGGGCACGAAAGACAGACGTCCCGAAGGCTAATTAATGGCCAAGGTAATCTACAAAATCCCCTTGAGGTCGCTGGTCCCCCTAACCTACGATGGACAAACCTAACAAACGTAACCCTGCGGCATATTCTATGCCCGGGAGGGAGGAGGAAGAAGAAGAACAACAGCAGAAAAGATATCAGTAGTGGCAGAAGGAACGAATGATGTAAACTGGACATAAAGGAATGAGGTCCTGCTGGCTTGAATATGAGGAGAGAGTTCAGCGGGAAGCTGAAGTCCCTATTATAAATTGTACAAAAAATGAAGCCAAACTTCATATTCTATTGCTGATATATCTGTAGGACAGCTGATCGTACGGTTTAGTTGTACGTTGTGAAGAAGCCACCAAGAATACCGCAGCACGTAGTTGGAAATTTTATTTAACATTAGAATATTTAGATGTTTGTCGCGTTAGTGCCATTGTATAGCGCACCGAAACCATGAGTTATAATCATATCAACTATAGGGCGATCGACGTAGTGTTGATTAAATTTAGGATTTTGAAAAGAACCATCTTGTAAACCTAGCAGAAATCAGGCTCAAAGTGATATAGGTATTAAAAAAATAGTTTAATAAATCACAGCATCCTCTAGTTCAGCAAGTCTCGAATAATGGTCCTCCGTCCGTTGTCACCCAGGCATTCCTTTCACCAGTGCCACACTGCCATCATTCCTTCATACCTCCGAAAAGTCGTACGGTAAATTTTCGCCGTGGATCTTTTTCCATTCCCTGTCTGTCTACCTGGAGCTGTGGATTATTATATTGACTAGTTTAGGCCTCCGTCTCCACGACAGAGGTCATCTGACAGAGGAAAAAATGAGGGTCGTACAGTTTGCCGATGGAAACGTAGAACCCATACCCGAGAGTGTTCCCCCAGGAGATAGACGCGCATTGGAACAAAAATTCGGAAAAGAAGAGAAAAAACAAAACACAAGGTAACAACTAGAATTTCTGAAATGGAAGGAGTTTTGTATCCCCAGTCTAAGCCTCTCTACCGACAGCATATAGCAACTGCGGATCCAAAGGAAGAAAGAACAAATTAAGAGACGTGTAAAACGTCCAGATAGATACCATATGCGTGGAACCTATGCAAGAAGGTGTTTCCAAAGTTGATCAACGTGCATTGTTCCATGAAGTCGAGAATAGAAAAGCTATGAGAACAGAGAAAATATGATTTACAGGAGTAAGAAAATAAAAGGCACTAAGACAAAAAGAAAAAGGCCGACAGGTCCAGTGGCGCGTATACGCTTGTAAATGTAGCCGATGGGTGAGCGCAGGAGCAGCGAGATCCATGCCCTATCGATGTGTATGCATTGTGCACTGACCTACACATATTAAAATATTACACTGTTGAAAGACACTAAATTTTGCAAGGATGGTATAATGCAATGCAGCTAGCATTTTAATAGCATGACTTCAATTTCCGATGGATGGATGGATGGATGGATGGATGAATGAATGAATGAAAAAAAAAATGATAGAAAAAGCGACAAGCTGCTCTGCTACTATACAGCTAGCATAGTCGGATAAATCAATTAAAATGTGCTCCAAAAATTTAAAACTTCATACCCCTTTTATAAGGGCAGGGATTCGAAAGCTTTCAAAATGAAGTACACATTTACAATTCCATTAATCTAGCTATTCCGACTGCCTGTCGTTGAAGATAAACAAATAGTTATAGCGGAGAATGTTTATGTACTGGGAGAATACTAGAAAATTAACATCGTTCTTACCGAAATTCCGGAAGTCATGCGCTGTCGGCATGTATCCCAGTGCTGGGCAGCACAATTGTACACGTACCTGAAATTGAAAAAAAAAACAGAATCAGTGGGGATTAGATAACAAAATGATTAAGATAGTTACAGTCTCAACTTGAAGGTATTAAAGCGAGTAGAAAAGTTTAAATGGGCTGGCTATGATTATCGAAAAATAGTCATTATTTGACCAACCAGTGTTTAAAATAATGGCTGTTATTAGGGCGAGTAGAAAAGTTTAAATAAGCTGGTTACGATAATATAATCGTCACTCTGTGACAAAATAGTTAAGATAACAACGGGCATTGGGACGAGTGGAAAAGTTTCAACAGATTGGTTGTGATTACTGAACCGCTCCAATATTCAACCATATCGTCAACAGATTTTCGTCCTGACAAACTGAAACTTGGCCTACAAAATGAGGTTCACACTGCATGGGAAAACAACTCAGACATGATGAAGCAAAATTTATTGACACAAAAATAAAACCTATTGATATAGCGAAGCTATAGTTCTGCACAGTAATTAAAGCGATAATTTTACAGTAAAAGTTCTAAGAACATATAACAAGCCGACAAGCTTAAAATTGTGCCATTTCAAAGTAACACAACTGCAAAGCTAAGAATTTTATTTTGTAGAATTTCAGCATTTCAGAGCTGTACAAATAGCGAATAAGCCATGCAACGCTGAACATTTCCCTGGCAAAGCAACGGATCTAAATGAACTGCTGTGAAGACAAACGAGTTTCGTTTAATTTAAAATTGTCGATGGCATCAGTAAAGCATCAGAGCAAGAGTGCAATAGCTGTAAGGCGTCTCACAGCTTCTCGCGCTTACAGTCGGCACAAAATAATACGTTTGGCATTGTCTGTTGCGCTTCAATTTGCATTGCATTGTATCTCCTACATGCGCAATGACCAAGCTGCATTTCCACACAAAAGATCATTAATTAAAACCGATGAGATGATCCTGGAAACAAGTCTATTCGCTAATGTATTCGGCACACAAAAGTCGTAAACCATGTCGCTAATGCACTATAGTAAACTCAGAATAACAGCGTCGCTTCTTACTGAGCAGAGATGAAATCCGCCAACACCTATACATTCTCTTGGTATATTCTAGCAAGTTTGTTAGTGTTGAAGCGTCCCATGACTAACGACGACTGACAAAATTACTAAAGACGAATGACAACATTACTAACGACGACTCACAAAATTACTACTAATGACGAATGACAAATTGCAATAATGTAGCGCACGAGACTGCAAGGAATGTGTCCAATTGAAATTGAGTAAAGTAAACGGGCCAGCATTTAACTCTCCCTAAAAACACCGTTTTCGTAAACATAACATACTTGTCAAACTTAACCAGACTTTCCCAGGAGGCGTATATTGATAAATAAAAAACAAGTAAACTACTTCGCTACAAGTCCAGATCCGTTCCACGTCTGCTGCAGACGCGTCAAGAAATGGGATTTAACGTCGAAGAGGACAAATTAGACGTAGTACGTTAGACGCCCAATTCATAGAATGTTAATGCTTTATCTCAAAACGACGAATCTTTATGCCCAGCTTTGAAATATTAGACTTCTATCAAAAGGGAAAGTGGTAACTTTCCCTAGCTTAAACCACCATTAGCAAACAAATTCATCAGGTTACTACAGCTACTCCAACATCAAGGACGGGCCAGTTTCACTTGCGCCTTTGTATCAAACAGTGAAAATTGTACATCGATTCCGATAAAGTTACCGCTTTATCTTCGGCTAAAATTAGCAAACAAAGTCGCCAGGTTTAGTGCGCCTCCAACGCCATTTCTGCGAACGTGTCAAGCGTATGCGCCCCGACGTCGAACAATCAACAAAGGTCCGAATTACAACGAGCCGATGGGCGTCAAGTGAGGCAGTGATGCAGCAGCTGATGTCCAATAGAGCGGGACAGTGTTTAATTGGGCCGCGTCTCTATTATTAATGGCCAGGGCACGGTTTATGAAGGAAAGAGGCGGCAGCGGCGGCCGGTCCATAAGCGAACGAACGAATGGTCCGAACAATACCACTGTCCGTCATGGAGACGAGCCATTGCGGTCGGCGGCCGCTGCTACACCGTTATATGCACTACAGTAAGCTTTCGATTGTATGTACTGCGCGCTCTCTCTTGAGTCTCTCAATCACGGCTTCCCATTTGGAAACTCTCAGGCGATAATCCAAAAGTATCCGATGCCAGCTCTACCTAGAGACATCGGATAAAAGCCTCAGATCTTCGAAGTGTATGTGTGTCCGCCAAGCCACAGACGAGGTGCAGAGCGGAGAGTAAAATTTCTATTTGAATCGCAATAGCTTCTAAAAACATGACTACGATTATGAACACTGTGCTTCGGTTACAATTTCATCCACGAGCACAAATGGTAAAAAGACTTGCATGCATGAGAGGAAATACAGAAGCTGGCCAGAGATGCTTCTTGGTTAAAAGCAGAAGAGGGAACACGGTAGGTATCTCACTATATAATGTAAAGGAAGTAGGTACCCTGGCTGGTCACTCAATTCTTCTACTTGTATTACTTGGGAGAATTTATTTTGCTCGACGGTAAAGGGAGGCTGCTTTGCAAAACTTTATGTGTAAGCACTGAAGACGTGACTTATTTCTCAGTGGCAGCATGGATAATGAATTTAGTTTCCTTCCCGCAACAAAATTTTATTCGCCCTGAGCTCATGATGCAAAAATTGAGTAGAAAGTCAACAAAGAAAATGAAAAAGGTTGAAAAAGGTATACTTTAGAGAAGAACCACTAAGCAGAGAAAGGAAAACGGGGGTATCGTCAATGTAACTACTTTTCATCATCACATGACGGTTCGAGTCACATTAGTTGTAACATATCTAATGAGAGGGCTTAGGCATCAGTCATAGATGCTTTCACAAGAAGAGCTAGGAACTGGATTTGATTTATTCAACACTTCTATTAAGTACAACATATCTGGTGCGAAAGGAGCTGATGAAAGACAAAAGAAAAAAAAAATTGGCAAGATATAGAATAAAAAAGAAACGACTTCATATGTGTTATAGAAGGCACAGCTGATAACGATTGAACTCGCAACAACTAATAATAGATGGGAATTATGAATAAAGACTGGCGTATATTCACCACAATTATGTCTTAAAATACACATTAAATCGCATACAAAAAGCCTTACGGGTTACTGAATCAGGCGCCAGGTGCCAAGCTAAGAGACACTACAACTGCAAGTAATTGGCGCACTCATGGTCTGACAGGAACCTTTGGGCCTCCAAAGACCGGCACAGAAACAATGCAGTCTCGCCCATAACTCTGCCCATGAATATCTGCCGCATAATAATGATAAAGACACACACGCAGGCAGTGCCCCGTTGTTTCTAGCGGATGACGTCGACATGGAGCACGGTTAGTGGTCACCACAATGGTTTGCTCGACGCAGCGCATGGCTGGAGAGCTGTCAGAATGACCCGGTAGAAAGAACGCGTCGCAGACATGACTACAGGGTGCCAGAACTTTTACGATTTTCGAATGATGACTTGTGGAAGGATGGACGCATGAGCTGGGTGAGTAAGGGAACCTTCAAACCAAGAAAAGGAAATCTTGAACCGGTGGGGAGAAAGAGGGAGGGAGCGGGTCGTAAAGACGGCGCGGAGACGCGCATTGGTCTGCAATTAGCCGACGCCGACACCCCAATCTGTTCACGCTGTACAGAACTAATAACAGGCACATCTTTTCTCAAACTTATTAGTTCCAAACAAAAGAACCAAGGGAACAAGCAATCAAATAAGAATGTCAGTCTTCTCGGCAAAAAAAAAGTTGAACGAATGAAGTTTTTAAAGAGATTTTTCGTTCATTTTGACGGATACCTGGGACCTAAGCAAGAGATGTCACCGCAAGTTTGCAAACTTCCTCTAATTTCACTGCAGGCGCGTTGAGTTCCTAACTTTAATGAGCAACAATTACGGGAACAGTAGGAGGCAAAATGAACAACATACATTGCAAATATATACAACGAGACTCTTTGTTTGTCCATGATCAATGTTTCGCAATATCGTAACTATTCGTGTAATACCTAGATCATACAGCAGCACCCATGCAGGTGTACAGTATTTCATCAAGCGGGGTCATGTTAATATACTGACTCCTGAAAATAAAGGAAATTCTTGGTGACATTTTTCGCTGCGAATGCCATGTGAAGTATTTAAAGATGCGCATCACGGGAGAATTCGCATGCAGCACAAGTCGCAGTCTCGAGAATATCATTTAAATGATGACCTGCACGACAGCGAATAGAAATTTTGAAAAACTGCTACGATCGCTTGAGAGCAACTAAATTATCCTCAACAATATTTAAGGATATAAAGACAGTGAATGAAACGAAAATTGGAGATGTGCTGGTTCAGTTTCGGAGCAATTACACAAGTGACAAATATATACGAATAACAAATCAATCTTGCGGAAAAATAGATACAAACTCAATATTCTTTCAATAAATAATTTGCAGCGCTTATGGCTAAAGCTGATTGGGCCGCACTGTTATTAGCACCATTTTAGATTTTGAAAACAAAAAATATGGTTTCCAACCAAAACAAAGTTCCTGATTTTGCTATGAAAACCGAGACGATCGTACTTCTTTCATTTTCGACATATATCGTAAATTTAAAACAAAAAGCAAACATTGCTAAAAAAAAAACGTAGAAAATTTATTTTTAAACTTTACAGGGCAACATTCTTGTCACCACTAAAACGCAACTAGCCCCATCCTATACAACATGCAATTGCTTGAAGTCAATGCAGAGCTCACAAGGCTGGACGCGATTACATCAGTAATCAGTAATTTATAATAATTCACGTCGTGTTTTTATTTATTTATTTATTTATTTATTTATATATTTATATCTTTCCTGTCACGCTCTATGGGAATAAGATAGGAGAAAATTCAGATTTCAAAATGTNATCTTTTTCTTCAGTATTAGATAGGGGAAAAATAGAACTAATAAGATAGGAGAAAATTCAGATTTCAAAAGGCGAAAAAAAAGTTGGGTACCTTGGAATCTTTTTCTTCAGTATTAGATTGGGGAAAAATGAGGAAGCCCAAAAGGCGGCGGGGGTTTTGGTGAAGTGTTAATTCTTTGCTGTCATTTATAATGACGGCACGGGCCAGTAGTATACCTATATTAGACATCGACAGACGACATTGCCACAAAGACGTTTAGGGGAACGTTCAATTATTATGACAAAATGTACAGACAATCGTATATGAGAGCTTACATAATTGACATACAATTTATTTAGGAATACAGAGGCATGCACGACGGCAGCGCAGGGGCGATAAACTACGGGTGGACAATAGAAAAAATGACAAGGAGTTGAAATAATTAAAATCTTAAAGTGTAAATATTAAAATCTTAAAGTGTGAATATTAAAATCTTAAAGTCTGAATATCCATAAAAATGCTGTCTCGCTTGCAGCTGTGCCAGTATGAAAGACAAAATATTAGGCACTGTAAGAGCATTCATAAAGTGCACGACCATTGACAGCTCTTTTCGAACAAGAAAACAGGCTGTAGATAGCATGTGAACAGCTGTACTACAAAGCATGCATAACATGTACTTCTGCTCAAAGCCGTCGCTGCACAAGGATATAGGCCTAGTTTAACTAGTGTACAGTCGTACTACGAAACTGTGCATAAAGTGCAAGCTCATGTCCAGCCATCATCGAAAAAAGTACTGTAAGCCTTAGGTAAAAAGCTGACAGCCCAGCTAGAAAAGCATACATAAAATACAACTGTGCCCACAGATGTCGTCGCAAAATAAAATAAGCTTTACGTAACAAGTGGATAGCCGTACTACAAAAGCATGCATACAATGCAAGCTCACGCACACCCGTGCCGTCACCGTGTAGTAAGAAAGAAGATAGACGTAGGTAACTCGAAAGAAAGAACTACCTGCCCAACCGTCATTCACGCATAACTTTTTCAATGAGCAGGAGAAAATTCGGGAGGCAATGTATGCAGGGAGCTAGTCCCAGCCGACAGATATCAGAGGCTATGATTTTTTCCAGCATGAGTGATAAGCTTGGCGACAGGCGTGCCGATGGGCGGCAGGCAGCGTCGGTCAGTGAAATATGCAAAGGACATCTGACACGGACAGGGACCTCGGCGAGCCAGCGACAGCAAGTCGGCGAGTCTAAATTAAAGAGCTAAAATAGTGCGATAACTTGTAGGCCCGCACTCTGAGGGACGGAAATAGAGCGAGCCGCGTTGTAATTTCCGAGAAAAGTTGGGTAATAGGCACGGGTGTTAACATCATTTGAGGGACGGCTGGGACACAACCGCGTGCGACGACTTGTATGTTCGGCTCCAGTTCGTTGCCCGCCTCACACAAGTCGTTTTTTGACTTGCAGGTGGTCTTATCAGCCCAATAATACGAAAACAAATACACGTACCGGAAGTATGTATGACTAGCTTTTGTGGCGTAATACTTAGCACCAGAAATGTGACGTTGGACACGTCTTGAACTACTGTGAACGCCGGACTTAAGGACTTAATTCATTACGCAGCACTTCACCCCAGTTCTTCTACATATTCCCTAATATTTTAAATTGTAGCAATTCACAGACGACCCAAAGATATAGCGACCACGTGGTTAAAAGTGAACAGTTAGTTATAGTTAAGAAGTTTAAGCCTCCGTTTCCGAGCAGAACGATATCACAGAGGAAAGAGCAAGGGACATATAGTATGTCAAAGAAACGGGGAGCCCATGGACGAAAGTGTTCCCACACAGGATCAACGCGCATGAGAACAGCAAGTCGGGAAAGAAGAGGAAGAACAGAATAAAGCATGAGCAAGTAGGAGTATGCAATCGGGAAGGAAGCAAAGTGGGCGCGAAAGAGAGACGTCCCGAAGGCCTAGCTAATACCACCGGGTCACAAGTGAACTTCAAAACGGTTAAACCATTCACTTTGACCAAAGGATATTATCACCAATTGAACACAGACGAATATCAAGAAGAACAATAGAGATAAACCATTCACTTACGACCGAAGGTTATGGTTGGTCACCACTTGGTCACAAGCGAACATCAAGAACGCCAGTACAGTTAGATTAGCTATTCACTTAACGACCGAAGGATATTGGGATGACTCCTTGCACCGTCCATACTTCGTAACACCAAAGACAACAGAAAAGGACCAGTCCTCAGCGTAGTTTGGTGCGTGACATTCCGACGTCGTTAGTATCTCGTCAAGGCTCGTCTGGTCCACGATCAGGATTCTCGTTACCAAGAGGAAAACATTAGAAAAGATACACACACGCGCAGTGTCCCGACACCGACGCTCCTCTCAAACCCCAGTAATGAGGGAACATTTCGCCAGCACGCTCCTTCCTAATGGCACAAAACTCTGCAGGCAACAAGATTTGAGCATCCTGCAAACGAGAAGGGAATTAACTCGTAAGACGTACTCCCATAGAGCATGTTAATTGAAAGCAGACTTTCGAAGCAGCTGAAGAGAGCACGACTATGTAGACATCTTGGAGCTGTTTGAGTCGTAAAAAATAAAGAATGGCATCAAGCAGAAGAAGCATTCGGACACATAAGGTTCTGCATAGAATGATAACAACGCGCGCATAAACACTGGACAGATATCGTTGGCTACGCAGAGGATAGCATCAGTGATAGCTTCATCTGTCTTACACCGGCAACCAGCAAAGAATATAAAAAAGGGCAATTGGCCGTCCTCGCTGCTGAAATATGAAAACGAAAGTCAAGCTGAGAAATCCAGAGTATCCTCTATAGAAACATCACCATTACCTACGAGTGCGAAATATGAAGAGATGTCAGTGAAAAATTGTTTGCAGTCATTTTCGGAGATCAGGTAGCCCCATGAAGAAAGTGGGTCCAGTTTACCCCGCTATGTTCAACTCTACCACAAGAGAACTTTAATTCATCGAGCCAACAGAGAGCACCTCAGAAAGACTGATGCCATTCCTCTATTGAATCACACAATTCAAATGTGTAGTTACACAAAACAACAAATGAGTTATAACGAGCTCTAGTATGAGAATAACAGTAAGTTCTTTCGTAATTTCTCATTCACTCTCAATTTATCCAGTTCACTGCGTGCTAAGAAAGTTAAATGCACTTGTATTTATTTCAAATTAATAAGAAATGAATACAAGTTTATTTTTAACTTCTTTAATAACAGCATCGTAATTGAGTTACTACGCTATGATAAACTTCTGCAACTTGCCTTTCGCGGCCGCTTGTCCTGTAAACGGGTAGAACTGTTACTACTTGAGTGCCAGCCAAGACGCAGCATCTCATGCTCCTCCGGTCCCACACAGCACCAGCAGCAGCCCGGCATGGGAGCGCAGAGTGGGGCCAAGGAGAGCATCAGTAACTCGAGCTATGACGTTAAAGGGCTGCTGTACAACAAGGACTGCTGCTGCTGCTGCTGCTCCCACATGGTCCAACAAAAAGAGAAAAGTGCGCAAACAAAACGGGGCTGAAATGGCTCATACGCTTACTAAGTCAATACGTAAATTCTAGCCGCCCTCGCGCAGCTTGGGTCTCGAGAGACCAGGAGCCTCGTCGTGCCGTATGGAGATCGTGGGACGGACCCAGCGAGAGGTTCAAATTTCAAGCGTACATTTCTTCCCTCAAAAACATAGGTGCGTCACTAAGGAACAATAAAAAGCTCTGTCTGAAGGCGAAGTTTCATGCAAGTATGGAAAGCACACAAGTACAACAAAATCTCAAGACGCTTCAACAACAGCTAAGTACTCACCAGCTAACTTTTCAACAGCTTTGGGTCATTAAATATGCACCTCATGTCAATCAAATGTACGGATTGGATACAAACAAAAACCCCGTAACAAATCTTATCTCATGAGTAGGTAGACTTCCTGATAAATAAACGTAAATTGATAAAGTGTACTATTGAGAAACCATCCAGCAGGTGCATAAGTATCAGCAACTAAATTGCCTATAAATATAAACAAACGTAAATTTCAACAAACACGCAGGCCAGTTGGTTCAAAAATTAAAATATGCGGAACGAAAACAGTTTGCAGACTGAATTTCATGAGTTTACAACTAACCGAAGCCTGCAGACAAACGCATGCCTACCTCATCTACTCTTTAATTCACACAGACGAGCGGAAGCCTCCAGGGAGTCGCGATCACCATCTTAAGGGCGCTTTTAATGTACGGTAGCTTTGTACCACAGACACGTGTTTCATTCCAAATAATGCCAACCCTATGAGAAATCAAAATAGGTTTAGTGCCTTCAGGTTAAGAGATTTCCAAAATGAACTGATACCTGCAGATAGTCGTAATATCCAGCTCAGTAGCGTTATGAGTTTCGAGAGTTTCCGTACCTCCAAAACCTCTACCGCATTTTTAAGACCGCTACACTTCATGTCCACGAGTCATGAAGAGCTGATCTGCTGCCGCATATCCCTGGAGCACAAAGGTCAATATCGGGCAGAAGCTCGATAAATCAGGAGCAAAATAACGGGGAGATAAGCAGCGCGACAGGGGCGCATCAGTCTCGTCGTACCCGCACATATTGGCAAAGTTGTAGTCCATCAACACAGCAAGCAGACGCCATCAATCCTGATCACGAAGAGGAGGAGAGCGAGCGCCAGGCATCGCTATTGCTCGGCCACCTCTGCGGTAGAGCGGCACCCANGGAGTATATCAACAAGATGGGGAGCCACCAGATGTGGGAGTATATCAACAAGATGGGGAGCCACCCGATGTGGGAGTATATCAACAAGATGGGGAGCCACCCGATGTGGGAGTATATCAACAAGATGGGCAGCCACCCGATGTGGGAGTATATCAACAAGATGGGGAGCCACCAGATGTGGGAGTATATCAACAAGATGGGTAGCTATTCGAGGTTGCGGCATATCGGTAAGCTGGGGAGCCATCAGAACTAGAGAAATATCAATAAGACTGAGAGCCGTCCGAAGTTGGGGATCTTAATCAAGCAAGTACTAGTTAGGTTACTCTACTAACGTGAGGCATATCTAGGAGTGATGCCGGGTCTATTTCAGCCCAGCGGCGCAACAGATAAGCAACTACCACACAGTACTATCTCAAGCACTACAACTACGGGCACACTCGTATCAAGCAGCCAGAGGGGCTGCAGAGACTTGCAATATATCAGCCACAGATCATTCTGGGCTTGCACCGAGATGACCAACGGTGGCGGCGCAAGGGCATATCAGCCATCGCAGCTGCCATACATATCGAGGCATACTCATATCAACAAGCCGACGATGTCCTACAAACTTGGGATATCAACCAAACTTGAGAGTCTGCAAACACAGCTTAGGAACTCGAAGCTTCTCAGGACTCGCCACGGCCGCCCCGGGCAGCAATTCCTGTAGGAAACTTCGGCGATACTAACAACTTGCAAGATTAACGGCGTACGCAGTTACGGAATACTCGTGATATAATAGCCTATTAAATCCACTGAAACGTAAAATAAACACAGTTACGTATTTGACAGCTCAATTTAGCAAACGCGCACGACTCTTCTGGTTCTAAAATAAGTATAACTGCCATGGATATAAAACATTCGGGGGTATACTCGGAAATTTTACAAGACCACAGCAACGACAGCTAGGCGACGAAATTTTCCAGGCCCGTGAACATGTAAACACTTAGCGCTTTTTAACTGAGTGCCATTTCTTTCTTGACGTTTCTAGTAACGCTGTTCCTAGAGAAGTAATGGATAGGATATTCGCGGTAAAGAAGAAATTACAAACAGCAACAATGGGAGAGTCATATGGAACGAAGAGAAGAATATAGGAAGCCTGGGCACAAAAATATCAGCTGACCTCAGTCCGCAGTGGTCCAGTTATCGGTACAACAGATGTTAAAATGAATAGGTATACTCGCGTCTTATTGTTTGATGACAGCTGAGATTAATTTTTCGTGGCTATAGTCACATTCTCAACCTCAAGAATCTGACATCCAAGGTACAAAGTACGTTAAATAATATATAGTTGCAAGCGCGTATCAGCACGGGCGTAACTACGAGGAACGATCTCTGAAATCAGGCTTTATTTAACGACCTGCTTCTCCATAAGAGCGAGACCGGTAATACTGTGAAACTCCCACGCTTTTCCATTTCCACAATCTGCTTTTTAATAGCAAATCAGTCCTTAACCTGCGTAAATTGCACGGTTGCAATAACTTAACAGCTCAAAAACAGCGGCAATTTCTCGCCTGAAGCATATAGCTGCGAGCGAAATTTCTGAGAATTTACGGCAGAAAACAACACTGGAGACGAACTAGACCCAATCGCTGTAATTATTGACTGGCGTCGCTGAGCAGGCTGGAAAAGCGTGAGTTGTTGCTGCTCATTTCCCACACTTGCTGGTGAACCGGATGATTCAATGGGAACTGGGACGATTGTTTTCCGAATAAATTGGCGCATAAGCTCGCACAAAGTAATTATAAGTATATTAACTCGGTCCAGTGTGTCTGCCGTACACATGCAGTAGGTGACCTACTTTACGTAGTTTTAAGAACGAAAAGAATCTTTGTAAAGTCACCAATGCACAATCTGGCGCAAGAGCACAGCATGAAACTCTCGAACCTAAAAGTGGTTTCGACATGCATAAATTTCACTTGAAAAAAGCCCATTCTCACATAGATCATTTCCTTATATATATACTCATAGTCTAAACGAGTTCCATGAGAATAATTCGAGCAGTTGATACGAAATATGTAAAATTTAGGTGAAAGATAAAGAGAGAGAATAAGCGCGCATTCAGTCTTTATTAAATTAAACTATGTAGAAGTTACCTATTCGCTCCATTGTGACCCCTTGGAAAGTTTGAAGTAAGAGCGATTAGGTCACAAATTAAAGCGTGAATTAAGAGCGATGCGAACTGACATCTCGCAAATTGGCAGTTTCTGCTGTACACTTAATTCAGTGAAAAAATAATTAACAATTCTTCCCACCAGAAAATATTTGTACAACTAAAAATCATAAAAACATCCCACACAGAAATAGCACAACTGCTCGTTGCATTGCATAGTTACAATATTGTTCAATTAATTGCTTAGTTATTGTAACAATTTGTAAAAGAATGTAGCGTAGGTTTCTTTCATACTCGATACCTGCTTACCAACTGTAACTGCGTTTTAGTAGACGAAAAGGATGAGGAATACCGTACTTGCTTACAGCAAAAAAAAAATGGGAATGCATGCAAAGAACACAGCGCATGAGAACAAAAATTACGGTGAGACGAAGACAAAGCCTCTATTTCAAAGACGAGTACCTGAGCTTAAAAACGCGTCGGACAAACCCCAGGTGGTGCCATGCACGCCACTTGCGAGCGGGGATGACACAACACTCCGCGACCAGCGCAGGAGTGTCAACAGCGAGTCAACTCCACACCGCACGTAGCTGTTTATAGCTGATTTATCTGGCACACTTAGCAAGTAGGAATCCAGTCAATTTATTAGGCTTCAAGGCTTGACTGCAAGAGGTGATTCAAATACGACAGGACATTTTGCTGAAGAACCTCAAGCTCCGAACAGTGAAACTATTAGAATATTTTGTCACTGCTACGTCGCCGACATCTATGATCCGACTCCAATATCGCAAGTAAGACCACTTCGTATGAAGTACCCACTGGGCAACGATTCGTTCATTCGCAATTAAAGAGATTCTTTCCAGAAATTTCTAAACACATATGATTGTGAAGAACTCAAATCTCTGTTAATTTGAGTGCATGGGAAGGTAGTACATCTTTTGTGAAAGCTAAACGATGGGAGGCCTAAAATTGTGGAAGTAAATAGTCGCTGGTTAGCCTCGAAGCTTTAATTGTATGTCTGTCGTTTACTAGGCTTCCAAAGTAGTGACTAATATTCTAACCTGGGTAATACGAGCTGTTTTAACAAAAAGTGAGCATTATTTTTGTCTCTTGTGATGACGAAGTTCTAAGTACCCATCCGCTCCATTTCTTTCCTATGATTACAGCTCTAGCCAGGGTCCTCAAAAGTGGCATTATCATGCATCCTCACCATAAATTCTGATAAAATTATCTTTCTTTTGATTTCGTTCACATCACTCGTTATGTTGGCTGTTGATTTAGCAAGGAAGGAATTCTCCCCAGACCGTAGCAGCTGAAATTATGTTCCATTGAAAGTCCTTTTGTTCTCAGTTGACCAACGATAGATGGTGCATAACACTATGTTACTGGACTAAGCGTTCGTTGTCATTGACTGTACATGGGTTAATATTCCTGTGTCGTCTCCAACTACATGAAGAAACTGTAAGCTGGCATTGGCTCCCACATGTCACTGACGATAGCCTAAGAGTTTTGGGCCAAGCACCATACCTTGTAGTGCTCCACCGAGTACCGGCTGGGATATAGATATTGTGTTATTGGCAATTACACATTAGGTTCTGTCAGAAATGCTTCAATACAATGAAGACATTTCGCACAGATATCAATAACGGAGAGTTGAGTAAGATACCGCGGCCAGCCTCATCAGATGTCTTGACAAAATCTAAGCAGATACCTACCGCCCACATATTCGCCTTGATGTAGTAAATTTAAGACAAAGTCATATGCTTCAGCAGTTGTTAGGTGGTGGATCGTTAGCATTGACAGCCATATCGATGCTAACTAAGTGAATAGAGTACGACTCTATAAATTAAATACTTTAGCATTTACGCAACACTCTTTCAACGTTAGGGTTTCCAGTTCGAAGGGTCCATACTATTTCCAGCTCTAGGGAGAACTATTATGGCTGCATGTATCTAAGCGATTGGAATTAACCCTACGTTTCTTTACTACTACCTCACAGGGAATAGGGGATAAAAGGTGCTTAGCTTACGCATAGCAACACCACCTAGTCCCGCTCTGCTGTTGTCAGGTTTGTCGACAGCTAGTTCGGTGCTAAGCTTTGTGTACTACAGGGCCGAAAGTCCATTAAGTAGCAGCGGCTGAAGCGAGCAGATAGTTGATTCTGTTAGCTGGCAAAATTACAGGATTATATACTAATTCTGTCAAGAAAAGCTGTTCGCTTCTCACTCACAACGCAGAGCAACAAATGCCGCAGCAAGAAGGACCGTAAGAAACACCTCCAACTGGCAAGGCGTCTCCATCTCGGGGCACAGTTAAAAAGCAGCATCGTATGCACGGAGCTGAAGCACAATGAGTTAGAGTCGCGGGGTCGACAAGCGAGCGGGGCGAAAAGACACAGGGTTTGCAGGAGACTCTCTTAATTCAATCTCTTCGAGTCAAGGTATGCATAAAACATGACCAGCGCGCAAAACAACTTAAGGGCGCTCAGAAACTCTCATTAGGGCGAATTCAGTGGACACAGGAGGGGTGTTATCGGCGTAACGCACACAGCTCAGC
>LQNS02277602.1:8795981-8837824 GCA_001587735.2 Parhyale hawaiensis
TAATTCAATCTCTTCGAGTCAAGGTATGCATAAAACATGACCAGCGCGCAAAACAACTTAAGGGCGCTCAGAAACTCTCATTAGGGCGAATTCAGTGGACACAGGAGGGGTGTTATCGGCGTAACGCACACAGCTCAGCGACATCATTAACGGGGCTTGGGGGTCTTCGCTGAAGATTCTCGGTGACATCGCGTCACACGGAACACGTGCTCGCCTAAGTGCTCTTTCTGCCCAGCTGCCGTGCGTGCGTTCGGTGCCAAACTCCTTGCGCGGCGGGAAATAAGGGAAACTTCACATCGCCGACCACCGTGCGGCAATACACTTCCGACGCGAAATGAAACTCCTCGATTGACGAAACTATGAAGAATGACCTATGTATCCCATGCCGAACTGTATGGAATGGGACAACGGAAAATCGTTCGCTCTGTGACCATCGTATACAGCAATACACATCTGATGCTGAAGAAAAAACCGTAGGTCGAATACGGTTATGGTCCGTAACACGTTCAGTGCCAACCTACGAGAATTTTCGGCCGCCCCTGCAGCTGAATTACAATTCTAGCTCCAGGGGCGACCGCGAGGTTTGTTTAAGTAACTGTATAGGACGGGAGGCAAAGAAAAAAATTCGCTTGCTGAACATAATGTAAAATGATACATCCAGTGCAATATGCAATTCCGAAGTGAGCTCTTCACAGATAATATTCCGTCGATCGACAATCATGCATTACGACAAATACACTGCCCCACTGTGGCAGACTTCAATGGAAAATCTTCGCTCTCCAACACCCGTGGAACAGGATGCCCAACGCAGATCTTTACTCAACGAAACCACGCGGGAAGACAGCGCGAAACTTCTCAAACTTGGGTTCGGATACCCGTTCCTCTTCAGCACACAAATTACGTAATACAAGCGCAACATCTTGAATCGACAAAACACTTGGCATACAATACCAGCTCGGGTCGTAATTCATCAACACGCTGTGTAGTTCAATGGCCGGTGTCACAGAGGTAACTAAATTGATTAGATTAGATAGGCGGCAGTAGACGAACCAATAGGCCCATTCCCAAAGAGACACCGGAACATACGACCCGGCACTCTATGAGCTATTGCCTACAACCCGGCACTCTATGAGCTATTGGTTCTGAGTAAGTCAGCGCTATAGAAGTTCTCAAAAATTTACCTGCAGTTACAGCCCAGCATATTGCGAGATGCACCGGATTCAAAAGATTTTCTGCGCTTCTTCCGAATTCACTTCGCAATGGCCGACAAACGTCACTGAGTGGTAGCAAGATTACTGAAGCCCGTGTCGCTAATAGAGTCAATTCATTATTTTTATTATATTCCCAGGTGATGCCTTCTTACTCACAGACGAGTGCCATGCACTCACATTATAGCACTATAGCCAAACTTCTATTGATATAACGAACAGCGCTCCCCCCCCCCCCCCCCCAAAAAAAAAAAAAANAAAAGTTATGAACGGATCTTCAAAAAAATTTAACAAGCTGTTATTAATATAAAAAGGCACAAATGATTAGATTTTGGAGTTTATGCAAAGAAAATTATGGTTTCAGAGCCAATTTGAATTTTTGGTAGCGTTGGCTCACTTGGCGGAGGTATGCGCTCTCAGAGTGCTCTAGTTTTCATTTTATTCCCAGGAGATGCCTTCTTACACACCGACGAGTGTCATGCAAAACGTCTCCTGGACTTCGTTCGAAGAACCTCCAAGATTTACAAGGCAAGATAGCGATTCCAAGACAGGAAACAAAAATAGATATGCAATGTATGTTAAGCAAACTGAGGAACCCATATTCATATGGCAAAAGCAAACGAAAAAAGTATGACCAAATGAAGCCAATCAAAATATTGGAGCACGAAGCAAAGCATACGTGAAAGACAGAAACATACACGAAATGAAAGACGTCCAGAAGGCATAAGATAGACTAAGGTACCTAATTAACGGTTTCCACCGGTGGGCGCCACTCACCATAACATTGGTTGACTGAGCATATCAAACGTATTCAATCTATAAATGAAGACTCCACTTTGTGTTTTTCAATTAAAATCACATTATAGCACTACAGCCAAACTTCTATTTATATAACAAAAACAAAAAAATTTCCGTATCATCCAGTGAAAGAAAGGCGACGGGTACAAAAAGTGAGAAAAAGTCAAATGTCGATTTCAGGAAAGTGAATGAAAACTTAATACCCTAGACGAAAAAGTTCCATTTGGATACATTGGTATTACGATTTACAGGGTTCCCAGCACTTGTAGAAAATAAAACACCACATTTCCATGATTTTTCCAGGATGAATATACAAATTTCCAGGATGAAAATGGATTACATCTTGCCAACACAGACAAAAGACCAGAATTCATTACAGTACTGAACTTAATTTCCTGAAGGTGCACTGATAACGCTTGTTTAATATGAATATAAGGTAATATAAGGTAGGCAAGTATCGCAAAGGAATAAAATGGCCTGGAGCATTGCTGAATGTTCTTTCACAATGCTAATCTTATGAAAGTCTACAATTTTTATCACCCACGAGCAAAACAAAGAAGAACAGTAAATGTTTTCGTTGAAGATTCAAGTAGATACAGTTTGTACATATATATATTTGTACATCCAAAGAGAGGGAGGAGTTGAGCAATGTTCTTAAATTTTGATAGGGAGTTTTAGGGGTTGACCTAGATATGACCAAAACCAAAAAAACTAATTAGCTGGCTATCAAAACGCACAGCAATTAATTTTGTTGTCTGTCCACCCAAAAAGAGGCAGGAGTTCAGTCATAATATTTTTCTTTAACTAGTCAGGTGGGTTGACTGAGATGTGAAAAATGGCAAAAACATTGAGTTAGCTGGAAAGCAAAAATGATGGCGTTGAATCTATAACTCCATCCGACAAGAGGCAGGGGGATTAGAGTCATCATTACAATCTCTTTCAGACAGTCCGGTGAGTTGACTGTGACATGGAAAATGCCAAAACTCAAGACAAGGCTGGCCATAAAAAATTACTCTTGAATTTGCCCCAGCACGGGTGACGGTCTTACGCCACGAGGCGTTCTAGTCTCCACTGTAATTAATCGAGTTAAACCTGTTAATAGCCTGTAGGGTAAACATACAGTCAGGTAGTGATATCTCATTACCTACTAAAGAAATCCCTCTGGAGGCAAGGTGTGCATAAGTGCTTCAGCTTTTACAAAATGCTGTTAACTTAGACCACATTATGGTGTTGCAGGATAAAAAGCTCTGGAGGCAAAGGACGCTGCTCTCTTTAGGCTATTCAGTGTACCACTACCACACAAGTACACTAAAAAGACATTATAGTCAAGGAGGACCTTTTCTGTGTAAGAACACAAATTTAAATTTTCCATGTTTGGATAACCAAATTCCATGATTTTTCCAGGATTTGACAAGATTTAACAAATTTTGTCTAAAATTTCAAGACTTTTTCATGACTTAATGCACTTTTCTCGTTTTCCCTGATTTTTCCAGAATTTCCAGGTTTTCCTAATTTATAAATTTACGTAGGTATATAACAGCAGAATTTATTGTTAGAACAGCACATGTTCATCTATTTAGCTGTCTTCCTCGCAGTCCATAGACAAAAGTCCTAGCAGAGTGATCTACAAGAGCACAAACACTTGCTAAGATGAAGTCGTCCCACAAGTAGGGTAACTGGAGCCGCGGCGAAATGTCCACACCACACGTGTTCGACAAGCTGTTCCCTGCACCAACAACTCCGTTCTGTGTCCCCCGTAAGAGACACTTGTGCTGTCGCGAGCGACTTGTGTGCATATAATTTAGAACTTGACAATGAGGCCATTCCATAAAAGTGCAGCATTCGTAGGGTGCGACAGAGTTAACGGCGCTGACTCTATCAACTCGGATAAAAGCAGATCACTGAATAACCATCAGCAGTGCTTTTTAAATTACAAGAAAAGATGGATGTCTTGAGATGGCATTATATCAAATACTGAAGAATATGAAAAGAAGCACAAAGTAGAAATTTGGTTACCCACAACGTACGTCTCGCTGGACTTAGAACCTGAAATGCATCCAATTATAACTTGCATTGTGCAAGTAGATATGGACTTTAGCAGCAAAACTGTTGGTAAGCGAGTACGCTGTAAATATAAGAAATATTTATAAATATGAAAGCAAGTCCCGCCGCGCTCAATAATAAGCTTGCTTCACGTTCGATTGAGCAACGTTATCATACGTAAATGTTTTCCCCCAGATAAATGCTATGCACAGAAAGAACAGTTGTTAGAGAAACGCATTTTCATAGTTCAGCATAAAGCCTCATACTACCAACGTGCAGCAAAATTTAGGAGCGCCGCGCAGAAGTTGAACTACCGTTTAAGCTTGTGCGGCCGCTCTCAGTTTTGATAACGGAAGGCAAAAAACCGTCAATGAACAATAAAATCAAATACAATTAAAGTAGTCCATACAAACATGAGAACATTACTAACAGCTCCCTCAACCTTTCCTTCCAGAATTGAGCATCACATTTCGTACGACTGGCGCGCGCTAACTGTACTGTCCACAAATTGAGAGTGTCAGCACATACACACTCGTGTCAGAGCACGTTCTATTATCATTGTGCTTTCTAACATTTTCCTAAACATGGAACTCCAATGAAGTTAGAGAAAATTAAATACAAGTTGGTATTTGCAGCAGGTGCAGCAGTCACGCGTACAAAAGACGTCAGATAAAATCCCACGCATTCAGATGCAACTACAGAAGAATCATTGAAATTCCAGTCGCGAGATAGCAAATATTCTGGCTGTCCTTTATATATTTTCCAGCATGTCGATAACGTCAGTGCCAAACAAATCCATCCACCGGTGACTAACTACAAAGAAACCAATTTCCGGGTGCCTTTCGCACACGCGCAACAGGAATACAGATTTCAAAAATATGTTTTTTATCAAGAGACAATAGTCGGACTACAATTGAAACTGAACAACCAGTTGACTGTTCGATCAAACAGCCTACAGTGCAGCAAGGATGGATAAAGTTGCTTGATAGTACACGCAATTAAGAAGACTTATATGCGTAGCGATGCAATACAACAGAAGCATCTTGAATACATGTAACACATATGCTCATTCCAAAAGCTTACAACTAAGAGAGACCAGACAGAAGGGAAAAATATCTGCAGAGCAATGCACCTTTCAGATGGTCACAGCCAGGTGAAGCAAAACTGCAGGATAAAAATTTGTAACAGGTATGCACCTTTCAAAAGTTCGCAACCAAGTATAGCACGAGCAATCCTGATATTCTGTAAGACGTACATATATATAGGTTCCTTTCAACACATCTTAGGCGGCACCGTGCGTCAAAACTAAACGTGCGCTGCCGAGGAACTGCCTGGGAATTGGTGTGACTGATTGACTTCAAAAACGACAAGCGTAGACGTTCGAGAGCCCCCCTAAGGGCACGCAGCCCCGTGAGCACCGTAAGATGTTCAAGCAAACATGCTAATTAGGCGTCGTGTAAATACCATAATGAACGAGAGTGTTGCATTCACCTTGGCACCAAGTGAGCGAGGTTATTTTGATCGTCTGACCAAGCAGCGAGGAGACAGCCGACCATTTCAGAGAATTCGGGGGTGGACATCAGCGAAATAAGTGAAACATAATTGACTGATGACCATCTCCGGTGTACAGGTGAACCTAAACTTTCATAGGATAACGATAACATTAGCTTAACTCACTCTAGTTCGCCGTTCATTAGGCAGCATGCATTGAAGTATGCACCAGCTGCCATGCATTTCTCAGACGTTTCAAGAGCAGGAAGGAGAGAGACATAGAGTACCTACATATGTCAGAGAAACAGGGAAAAACATGACACAAGAGAACAGCAAGTCAAGAAATGAAAGGAGCAACACCATAAAGCTTCTTAAAATATACTAGAAATAGAGGAAGTGCAATGGGCACGAAATAAAGATGTGCGGTAGGTCTGACATAGATAACGATTAATAGCATTCTCTAGGGAAAGACTGGGATATACTACACGTTATAGTAAAAATCGTACAAATTCTGGACACAGAGAATCCCGATGGGCGCACACATTCTTGCGCTCAAGCTACAGCAGGCTGTAAAAAAATATACAAAAATGTTCACAGTAAGCTGATACTTCTACTCTTATAGGAGAGACAACATAGGGTAATTATAAGGATTTATGAGCCTTGGCTTGACTGCCATATAAAGCACATATTGTTCCACACATCGCAAATGACGATATGGAACTGTGCATCTGGGAAGAACACAAAAACCATACGCAATCATCAGTTTCACCAGCCGTCCTTTCAACCAAACTGCTTGGCGGCACAATCATCGAGTCATCGCGTAAATCTAGAACGATAGAAATAGAGTTTTTTGCTATCATTACAGGGCAAATTAAGGGAGATAAAAAGGGAGATCTTGACAGGGTTTCAACTGAAAAAGCTTGGCTCGTGACGCTCCCCGGTAATGGTCTCCACGTGTTGGGAAGCCGCCGTAATGCCATTTAGCGAGCAAGACTCACGGGGGCCGACGTTCACACCGATCAAGATTGACTGGCCGAATTGATACCGTCGCTCATCAGACAATCTCCTTCTTCTAATCTCGCGCGGGGAGATCTTCGCACTCATCGAGTTCCGAATGAAGTTACCTCCTACTTTCGTAAGAAAGAGCATTGGACCTACGGAAGATTAGGTTTTGGCGATCGTCGGAGATGATTAAACGCGGAACAAAGTAGTCCGCTACGGATGGAAAGACGGATGTGGTTGGCTACTTTCGTTAAGTAATGGAGATCGTTGAGCAATCAAATACGAGAGAGAATGGCCAACTCTTGAGCAAGTTCAGGTTAAGGTTGCCGAATTTCGTAAGGAAAATGGTTGAATCTACGTAAGCAGATTGAATACAGCAGCTTAGACAGGAAACCAAGTCACCGTCTTAAATCTGATTGATAACCAACTAGCCAACAGACTACCAACACGAAAAACATCCAATGTATACAAGTTTTATGAAAAAATAGAAATAAGCTAATACTTATTTTTTGGAAAGATATACCTAGTTTTTGATGTAGAAAGCTCACATAAGTGTATATAGGCACTAATTTTTAGGTAGAACAGAATGAAATTCTTTCCTAACTTTGATCAGTTGATAAAAAACAAAATATCTTAAAATTACTATCCTTTGGTAAATTATAAAATTGAAATGAAGTCGACATGAACTAATATAAAAGTTTGACGTTTCGGAAACATCTTTATATTTCCTTCCATATATCCTTAGAAGGTTTTATTAGGTTTTTGAAAATGGAAGGATGCTTCCGAAACGTCAAACTTTTATATTAGTTCATGTCGACTTCATTTCAATTTTACAAAATATCTTATTGCACTTATGTGATAGATAGCGAAATAACATCTAAGCGAATATGAAGGTTTTGAAGTACTGCTCAGGTAAATATAAAAAAGATCCCTATAATATCGAAGGTCTTCGCTATATAGTCCTCACAAACTGATCAAACAAAGAACAAAGCTCCGTACTTTCACTCCAGAGATCAGTGGACAGATATGGAAAAGAGGTCTTTACACAGATCATTTCCCAAGCATGGTTCACGTACACTTTCTCAATCGGGAGTTTTAAATTATTCACAACAGGAAAGATTGAATAATTTTTTAATGTAATGAATAGTCAGGGTTGAGGAAGTGAGTAAGATATAGCAGAGGTGAATGGTTAAGCTATACCGTACCTATAGGTAGGTAAATAGTAGGAGCGCACGGGTGACGGAGCACAACTTGTAGGTGTATGAAAATCTAAAGCTACTCCAAAAGAGAGACAATTCCACGAACATGAGATAAGAAAAACTGCAAAACTAGACGATTGTGGTAGTTGTGACAATAAAAAAAAAAGTCATACGAAATCCATAAGGTTATCGAGAATTCGCAGCAGCAGTTTTAAATAAGTAGTGTAACAGCCAGCAAAGGTTCCGAGTATGCAAGCCGGCCGCAAAGCAATTATATCTCAGATCCATGAGACAAGGACCAGCAGATACATTGTAAAAGTTAAGTTAGGCGTTAGAGTACATCTCTTTGGCCACACAGTTCCAAGAGTGGAAAAGTAACATCCAGTATACGCCAAAGGAAATAAGAAGTCCAGGCACAGAGTGCTATCTGCCATAGGCAGATTGTAGGAAGGAAAGCGGGTGATGGCAAAATCTCTCAAATTTGAACGAAAGTTGTGAGTTAACTGGGGTTGTCTTCCAATGCATAGAGGCATAACTCCCCATAAAAAGGTACGAAAAAAGAGAATGTTTCGCTCAAGGAACTATCTGAAGCTACTACATATCTAGTATATCCGACAGGGACCGGAATGAGGATAGCAACGTTTTGCATGGGAGAGTTTCTGGGAGGAGACGGTGGAGCTGCTACAATATTTCTGGTACCTACATGAGACGAGTTGCGGCAGCGTATGAGGCTCGCGGTGTACAGTAAGCAGACGCTCAGGAATGCGTCCAATGCGGGCTATGTGACTCATGAAAGCCAAGACAAGAGGGAGAGGGAGGACGAGAGCAAATATTCATAAGGGATCGCAGCAGTCG
Source organism: Parhyale hawaiensis (assembly GCA_001587735.2). Taxonomy (NCBI): domain Eukaryota; kingdom Metazoa; phylum Arthropoda; class Malacostraca; order Amphipoda; family Hyalidae; genus Parhyale; species Parhyale hawaiensis. The sequence continues at coordinate 8,804,578 of LQNS02277602.1, forward strand.
GGACACTTGCAAAATTGATTAAGGGAAGGTTCCCTCGAGCGGTGAATGTGTAGCGCTCTCTAACACAGAGTTGCTCAGGCTCAGCGTCCGGCTCTCGAGCACAATTATACCTAACAGGCCCGCGTATACACACTGAATGCATGGAACATTAGGAGAAAATATTAGACCAGAGCGCGGAATTGGAACGGCTTAGCAAACAGGCAATGCATTATCTAGAGAAAAGATTTTACGTTTAATAGGATGCAACAGGATTTGGCACACACAGTTTCTGGAAGAAATGCTTATGATTCTCACGGGGAATAGGCATAATAGATGGAAGCTGCGACTGCATACATTTTTTAGATATACATGCGCGACGCACAAGGATAAGCTATGAAGAACTTTTGTACGTAGGAAATGAATAACACGACATGACTGAGAGAGAAGCGCTCGTATATGAAGTCACAGCAACAAATTTTAGCAGAACCAAATGATGCTCCGTGTGTGGAGTAGATGGCAGCACCTCAAAATAACATACTGGAGTCAAATAATGTAGAGCTACTTGAATCATTGTACAGAAGTTAAAATCGCCAATGTTTTTATATTAGTGTATATAAAGCCACTTTACAATTTATTGTTTAAATGCAGCCATTGCAGCTACAATGCTGGTCATACGTAATAAGAGCGTAAAGGGCAGTCTAGCTAGCGCAGAAAGCATGAAGACTAGGTACAGAATAGGACTGGAATTATATAGATCTATCTTTTTCTGACATCTCAGACAACCAAATGGAAAAATTTAAAAACTACGTTGCTAATACTAAAGGCTTAACTTTCTTTTGACATTCCAGGAAACGACATTTAGCATTACATTTTATGAAATATCTGCAAATTACTTATGTGAAACTCACGCTAGTATATTACCATTTATAAAAATAACTTGAGATAGATACCACAAGGGTAACCACGATTATGGTTAATATTCATGCTTCTGATACAATTAAACCCTCATGGCCCAGGATAGCAATTATAAAACGCCAGAAAATCATTTTTCTGATGAAAAATCAATGTATATTGTGTGTTAAGCCTTCTACTCACAACGTTGTTTATGAACAATAGACAGAAAGAAAGAATTTTATGGATACTTTATGTGTTCACTCTTTCGTGCCGAGCGGTATAGTACTGGTCCACGGAAACAGTGCTTGGCCTGCGAGAAATAAAACATATTCGAGTACGAAAGGGCTAAGTAAAATGAAGACCCGGGGCATGGGTAGTGCAGCACGAGATGCAGCACAATAACGACGCAGGAAAGTATCACCCGCAGATCACAGCAACAACTGGGGAAAGAAGTCGAGCTGTAGAAGATGTGGGAAAGAGATCCTGGCGACCCTGAGGGGGAGTGAAGACGTCCGTTAATTTTACGGGAGGTTTGAATGAGCAAAAACGAAGACGGGCGGGAGGAAGAGGCAGGCCATTGCGGCCAACTAATGTCACAAGTTAGAGAGACAAGTAATCCCGGGGAGAAACTCGGGACCCTCCCCTGAGACCAGAGGTATGCACGTCATACGTTGTAGAATGCTCGCAAAACCTTGGGGACACCAGACATCTCGGAGAAACACTTAGAACCAGAGGTACGTGCGACCTACATACATACGTTGAATGAAGCATTTAGCAAGGTCACAGATGTGTTTGTACTTCACAAGTCCCACAACGAAAACACAACATCACACCACGGAAATGTGAACGGTTTACTGTTACATCCAATGAAGTCTCCTCGGGTAGCCTGGAGCACCGACCAAGCAGGGCGCAGGTGGCCGCGTACACCACAGCCAAGAATATATAATAAAAAATCACAAGGGACGGCAAAGCGGAGTCGGGGCCATCAGATGATATTCAAAATCCGCACCCAATCGCCGACGGTCGGGATGCTGCATGGCAAAAAAGGCGAGAGCTCTTCGCGAGCCCAATTCCATGGAGACGCATCGGGTTTATTTACATGCTGGCCAGCACAGCCCAGGCTGAGACAGTCTCACTCTGGAACAGGAAACCAACTTCATATGAACCGATAGCGAGAGCAGCGGAGGGAGGGAATCGAGCAACAGCACCGGTGAAAAAGGGCAGGCGTGAATGACGCAAAACCGATAAAATGGTTTTATATTTATTAGAATATGCGCCAGCTCAACCACCCCCAGTGAACACTTGACAATAACTACGCGAATGAAAAAGACACAATGAAATAAGTACAATTGCAGCTCCGCAACACGATAGGAGCACAATGAGACGAGCACAAGTGTAGCTCCGTAACACGATAGGAGAACAATGAGACGAGCACAAGCGCAGCTCCGCAACACGATAGGAGCACAATGAGACTAGCACTAGTGTAGCTCCGCAACACGATAGATAGGAGAACAATGAGACAAGCACAATTGCAGCTGCGTGGCATAACGGGGACACAATAAACAAGCACTAGTGATATGTAGGAGACATATTGAGACAAGTACATTAGATTAGATAGGCGGCAGTAGACGAACCAAGAGGCCCATTCCCAAAGACACCGGAGCTTACATCCCGGCACTCTATGAGTTATTGCCATTATGTTAATAGGATGTAGAGGACTGGGGAAACGAGAGGAGAAATAATGAAAGATGAAAGAGAAAAAAAAAGAAAGAAAAAATAAAAATGGGGAGAAAAATCTACGCCAGATGAGGCGACCAGAATTGAACAGCAAACAAAGTGTGGCCTCACCAATGCAATGTACAAGGGAACGATGATGTCTTTGGACTTGTATTCAAAGTTTCTGGAGATGAGTCCGAGTACTCTGCTTGCCATTTTCACACTCTTGTAAACTTGCTGACTGTGTTGTAGTTTGTTTGTAACAGTGATTCCTAAGTCACGTTGTTGGGTTACAGTAGCCAATTCCGTCCCATTCATTTTCAAAGGGATGGAAGAGTTCACCAGCCCTATGTGCATTACTGAGCATTTGTCGACATTAAAGTTCATCTGCCACGTTGCACTCCATTCCATGAGTTGGTCAAGGTCATGTTGGAGCTCGGCTCTATTCGTTGTACGATGACATAATTTTGTATCATCAGCAAATTTACTGATTTTACTATGGATGTTAAGATCGAGATCATTGATGTAAATTGAGAACAGAAATGGGCCAAGCACGCTACCTTGTGGAACCCCTGATGAAACCTGTGTCCAGTCGCTCGACTCTCCTTCAAGCTTCACTCGCTGCTGCCGACCCGTATGCCATGCCTTGATCCATCGTAAATAGGCACCCTGGATGCCATGGGCTTCCAATTTTTTCATTAGCCGGTGATGGGGGACTTTATCAAAAGCCGTTTGGGAGCTTAGATACACAGGGTCTACACCCTTTTTTTCATCTTTAATATCGGTAACTTTTGAGAAAAAGTCCAGTAAGTTTGTTGAGCAGCTTCTTCCATTTCGGAAGCCATGTTGAGTGTCGGATATGAGCTGCTACACATAGCATAAAGGGGACACAAGTTTGACAAGCACAATCTGCATGAAGGGGCTACAATGAGATCAACACAAGTGCAGTTTCGTGCCACAAACAAGAAACAATGAAATGAAAGAGCGCGCAACGACGAAGGCAGGGGAGAAGCGAGCGGACTCTAGGGCCGGACCCCTCTCGTGTGTTGGACTGACGCGAGTCTAATGTTGGTCGGAGCGCGGCAGTAAACACGTCAAAACACCGGTAATGGAAGCCTAATGCCAGAGCCAAAGCTAAAAGACAGTGCCGGTGAAACAAGGCAGGCACAGAGTCCTGAGCTGCAGAAAGAGCGCAAAAGATTCGCTGTGTCCGGAGACAAAGAGGGAGTGTTGGAAGGAGATGAGCCGTGTAGGGGGGAGGGGGAGGGGGCGAGCTTGAGCGTCTGGGGGTACCACAAAACAGGTAATCACGAGGAGGGAGGCACGGCGAGGTATAGGGCGGGTCAGAGGACGATCAAGGAGGGATCGCAGAGACAAGTGGAGACGGGTCAGGGCGGTGCAAGCACGGGGTCCATTTGGTCGAGGTTCAAAGAGCTTATATGATGATACAAATATGAAGTACGGATCAATTTGGTTGAGGTTTGAAACATCGACAAACTTACAAACATTGATATTTACACCAACGTACACGGTCCAATTTTTGTAGCCCGCGAGCGAAGCGAGAGCGGCGATACCGTTTCCGGTTCGGCTGCTTGTTTGTTTGTCTGTCTGTCCACCAAAAAAGAGGCAGAAGGAGTTGAGTCATCGTCACAATCTTTTCAGGCAGCCAGGTGGATTGACTATCAGATGTGTAAAGTGCCAAAAATCTAGAATTAGCTGACCATCACAAATGACGGACTTCAATTTGTAACTCTCCCCCCCCCTCACCGAGGGTGATGGTCTTTCTCCATGGGGCGTTCTAGTTTGGTCATTAAGGTAACCGTACCTACTACCAATTCTTACGAGAAATAATGGTTTACTTTCGGTGCCAGCGGTTTAACCCTTTTATGCCCAATGTCCCTATTTGAGGACGTTACTACACCGGTATTCGTAAGAAAACTGGCGCTTAATTCAGATATATAAGGAGGTGAATGGGGCGTCAAGCGCATAATGTACTTCTGCAAACGTGCTAGATAAACTGAAGGAAAGATTACTTTTCATAAATACGTAGTTAGTGACTTCTTCTTACTTAACCAACGGTAATTGAACAGCATCAATTAGCAACGTGGGGTCACTTGGGGGCCCGGAGCCGGGAGCGCTTCGAGAAATCCACGTCCCCCAAAGTCCCTGTCGCAACGAAGCTAAATTTGCCATAAAATTTGTGCATCTTGGTTGTAGCGTCACGTCGTTTTCCACAAATCTTAAATTATGTCTCTGTCGACATTACAAAGGTGACCTAACAAAAGAAGAAATAAGGGACATACAGAGCGTCCATAGAGACATGGAACCCATGCACGAAAGTGTTCCCACCGATGATCAACACGTAGGTATGGGAACAGCAAGTTGAGAAGAGGAAGAACGCATGCAAGAGTTTTCTTTACACAAAGCAAGTTCTTCATACATACTGGGCATGGTCATAGTATCTTTCAAGGGCAAAAACGTCAAAATATGAACAAACATAGCAAATACTGACCAACCGGCTCATGGTTATGCCATTACCTAATTTTTCAGTGAAACGATAAAGCGCAGTTCATGATATTGGAATCTGAAGACACATTCAGCATAAAGAAACTTAATTTCAGGAGTGTCACGAGGTAAACAAATCCCGTGATAACGAAGTTTCCAGAGGTCTTATGAGTAATTAAATATAATACTATAATAATATGAGTATACTAAGCAAACACCACCACATGGGGAGGGCAAACGAAACTGAAATTGAACGAGGGACGACAATAAAGACGCGAGCATAGGACACAGAGGACTACAAAGGCGGGCTGCGGCGATGTGAAAAAGTAAAAACGGGTTTGTAATTAGCACTGCACAAATGAAACGAGATCACATGAACATACGGCAACTGAATACGGTGAAGGTTGAAAAAAGAATTATTGGGGGACCACTCAAATACAGCGTTATTAAAGTGGAGCTGGAGATACACGGATATTAAAGCGATATTAAAGCGATATTGAAGCGATATTGGAAGCTCAGCGGACGCGTGACGAGGACCGGGAGCATTGAAAGGTTTGCGAAGCTCGGCAGCTCAGCGATGAAGGCAGGCCGCAGTAGACTGCCCAGGGAAAATCACACAATAGGCTTACTGTTGAACGAAACTGGGTGCCTCCGGAAATTGATGCGGAGCCGGGAAACCATAGTTCGGAAATTAAGTAAAGAAAAGAAATAGAAGAGAACAGAACAAGCATACACGGGCATCCCGGCTGTCCCCGAATACACACTCTGTTTTAAACAAGCCCCAATGTACAACAAGCCTCGGGTCCATCTCCTCTCCATATAGGGATTCATAATAAGAACAATTTGCTTATCCTGCACCACAAAAACCCGAGCGTATATACTGCTGGCATGGTACCTAGTGGAATAACGAGCATAACCCTACCTATATGACCCATGCCAAGCCTAAAACCATTCAGAATGGCATTACTTGGGTTCCCAAGTGTCTCCGAATGTCTACCCTACGCACTACGCGTCGTACGCGAACCCCACCGCCAACATCGCGGGCTGCACTGGCGGCGGCGGTGCTGTCGGTGGGTTGGTTTTTGCGTGCATTCTGCAAAAGAAGTACAACCAGCAGCAGCGGCGGTAAGAGCCATTGTGAGACCGCAAATGTTAGTCTAAAACTCAGTCCCTGGGCCAATCATTACCGTTGCAAAGCTCTGCTTTTACAGCCAACTTATAGAGCGTTTTGCCACAGTTAATAAGCGCCCGCACAACAATTGCTCCACACTAAAACTTTGGAGCGGCGACCATTGAAACTTATGAGCGACCTTTTTAAGGGCTCGGCAATGCTCGAATTTGATCAGGTTTCCTGCTCTTTATTTTAGAGAGCATTTGAGCTAGCAAATCGCGGCTGTTGTCGCCGCGACAAGCAGACGATAACGACGAACTCTGGCGGTGCAGACAAGCAAGCAAAAACAGAATGGAAATTATAGGATGTAAATGACTCACAAAAGCCAGGAAACTATTCCCTGTACGAGGCCACTAACTTACCAGCTCTATGTATGCAGTATGGACGGCAACTTTTACAATTGTGACCGCTTTTTATTTATGTACTAAAACTGTTCTTTATGCACAATGTAATGTATAAGCAACACTTCTAATACTAAATCACTCGAAGATGCTAAAATCAGCTTCAAGCTAAGCCACTATTCTATAATTACCCATCACTTACTTTCCTCAGCACGGTCTATGTCTCCGTTTACCTTAATTCAGGGACTAAAATCAACAATCATAATGGGACAGAAAAAGAAAGTGAGACAAAGTGCATGTTGTTCATGCGTTGCTTGCCAAGTACAGCAATTCTTTGCTTCTTGCCACGCATTTTTCTTCGCCTCTACATAGAGTCGTAAATTAACGGTAGTTAGAAATCACAGCTCTGACTATATGTTCGTGTCAGTATTAAAAAGCATTTATCATTCGCGAATAAAAAAAACCGTGACGCAATATACCGGGAACTATTTCAGCGTTGCAGATATACGCCTTAAAACCAAAATAGATACATTACTGCTGCAGGGCAGGCAGTCCCTTGAGGAGCTAGATTACTGTTACAAAGATACACTTTACATAAACAGAACAGAGAGATGAAAATTTTCGCTGTCAAAAGAGAACGAACCATCAATCAAGAACGAAGGTAAGTGCGTTCGAACATGACCATTAGGCACCCATAGAGGATCTTAATAAGCCACTGATATATTCTTGCCAGGCACGCTAGCCATTCCTGCCTCGCCGTCAAGTGATTAACTTGTCAGAATGATATTTAGAGACCAGGTCTCTCTCAGACAACGCACAAGCCACACGATGTGATCCCTGCAAGCAGACACTGCAGAGGCTCGGAAAAGAGCTGACCCTCCTAGGCTGGAATGAAGTTCGTTAGGGTCTGGCCGAAGAACCATTTTGATTTGGAACTAAATTTGATAGGCTACAGTTAACGTCCAGCAATCCCTGAGCTAAAATGAAGTAGGTACTTGACTAGCCATGTGAAATCTAGTCTATTTCGGTAGTGGCCTTTGTAACTTCCAATGTTAATCTCAATGAACTTTTTCTAAATTATACCCATAAAACAAAACTAAATTTTCGTTAAATAACAAATTAGTTCTTATACAGAAGATGTGAGACAACGGTTGTATAGAATCTCAAAACTTTAAATACGAAATAAAAGTGATCTTAACGCTGTCGTTCCCCAATTACATTGGCTATCTATGGTGACAACTTTTTATTCCTTGCTAATAAATTAATGTTTCAGGTACCGTACCTACGTTTATTAAAAAACCTTTGCTAAAATTCACTCGATCAGATTTAACATGCACTTGGTTTCGAAATTAGCATGGGCACTGGGACAATGAAGCACGGCTGGTACAGTGCTGATATCTACGAGTCGGCCATTAATTTTTCAGCTTACTATGGTACCTATACAACCAATAGCCAGAATAGCAATACTCACATGCGGTCACCCATTTTTTCACGAGAATCCACAGGCTTACCTGGAAAAGAAAACTGAAATTAGATACAAGACACAAAGAAGCCCAAGGAGTGTGCAAATGAGAACGTAATACAACAGAAATTATTTGAATCGTACACTATCTACTGAATTTTACACCTGAAACTTCAGTACTACAGCAATCACATGGTCGGCAAGAAAGATTCTTCGACAGAGGATCACCGACAAAATGTACAATCCAGTTTGGGAGGAGGTTGGAGTTGGGGAGGCTGAGACCTCCACTCGTCGGTTACCAGCAGCTGGTAGCTCCAACCTCCTTCAAACATATTTACTACCTAGATTTTCTCCACAACGGTGTGCCAAACGTGATACTTTAGTAGCGATAATTCCAGTGCTATGGGAATGAAGTTTAATTAAAGTATAATACTATAAAAATTGCATTAATCGATTCACAAAGTAAATAAAAACCAATGGTTCTCTGTGCGAATAAATTACTACTATTATTGATATTAAGGCTGCTTCTTCTTTAACCTCGGCCTCAAGAACAATAGGTATGTGGTCCAAGCAGTGACGCTCAGTAACGCCAATGTGTCCCAGCAGCAATTGGTCACATCAAGTAAGTATATTATATTATCAATACAAGGTAGAAATTTAGCACACACTTGTGCACAGACATAAAATAGCATCTCGAATGGATAGGGTAGATAAGGTACGTAATGCATCACGTAAATAGCCCATCGCTGCAACATCGTAAAGCAATTTTCACCATGGAAGGCAGACCATCACCTGCACAACAGGCCCTGTGCACAAGATGCAGTACAAAACAAACTGTGAACACAAGGCAGACGCTGCAGACACTGCCGCAGTAGCGCGATCATTTGCGTAAGAAGTCGACGCTATTCATTCTACAGGGTAATTACAGCGAGTCTAATTGCCAAAGTTGCTTAGCTCAAACAGTGCAGGCATTTGGCGAGCACATGAAGAATAAGAACAGAACAGGCCTCCAAGTTTGCTATAGTCCTAACTGTACACGTGTAATGCTATACCACAACTGAATTTCCGCGCGTTACGTGAAATAACTGAAGCAAGTTATTCGATGAAACATATTTTGCACAGTCAATATAGCTATATTACGCGCAATGCTACACCACTTTATACGACTTTTCTGTTCGTGTTATTTAGCAATATCTGCCATGCAAATTGTACTACTAAGCCACCAGCGTATTTTTAAGCGATGTTATATATTCGTTGGAATATATAGGTACTGCACAGGGAAGAAAAAACAAGATTTGTTCCTAATGGTTTATTAAAGCAGGCTGGAAAGAAAACGTTTGCAATGAGATTGGGTTCCATTATGTATTGGACTATTGGCCACGCGATTCAACTGTAGCACGAGAAATGTAGAGAAACCTCTACATGAGCGCATGGGTCTCCCTCTTTAGAGGATTTGAGCAAATAGTTTCGTATTGAGTACTTATTTCCGTACTAAACAATACGCTTGTTAAATCAAGATAAACTATCACTTTAGTCTGAAGTCAATTGAAGTATTCGTATAATGAAAAAAATGCAGGGAATTTCTGCAGCATTTTTTTCGTCACTATTTTCCCATAATATTTACCAATTTCTTTGCATTGTGATCGGTACTGTCTCATTACAGGCTTTTTCACCAAACTGAAGACATTTACAAACAGTTACTTTCAAAGTATAAATGGTAAGAAATAGGGGTTATTTTCTCAGTACACGATTAGATCGAAACCTTCTCTATTAATATTTAAGGAGCAGTCGTAAATTTTTCGATTCTTTTTTTTTTTTTGCCATTTTAACGCTCTTCTCCGTAATATTTACGGAACATTTTACATAATTTAGTCTATTTTTTCACCAGATCTATTGATACGATTACAATCTAGAGCATATCAGTGGTAAGTTGTCATTAGGAACAGACGTCCGCCGGCAGTTGATAAACCCAACAAAATTTTTGGCCACCCAAAAAGCTGCTTTACGATTTTGGCTTTTGGGGCGGCCAAAAGTTCTGTCAGGAATGTACAACTATCTCCGAAGATTATTATTGTATTTCTAGTTTAACCATCGTAGTCGAAACTCAAACATTTCAACAGCGCAATTTCCGTCACATACTTTATTTTTTCATATGAATATTTTCTTTCGGAATTAATGCCGGAAAGTTTGAAGAGCCAGTGCGCTACTACCGGACAGAAAATTCAGGCGCAAACCATCTACAGCCCTACACGGCACGGCTATTGGGAGGAAAGATGAAATAAGAAGAAGACAGCAGAAAGACAGACCTGTGCAGAAGGTTCCTTCCGTAACCCCCGAGACAGGAGCAGATAGGAGTCTTATGGATGGGTCGCTTACCACCATTCGGCGACCCACCTCGCGGAATAGAGGGGGTAGTATAGAGAACCTACCTAACTTAACAAAATAACTTTCTCAGCAGGAACTGTGGCCAGCTGCAAACATCCCGAACGGAGAAGGCACTTGGGACAGCCCTTAATAAGGTTCGTGAGACCCATTTATACAGGTACCTACTGACAAGGAAAGGGCCCGCCAGAATATGCCCCTGAGGGCACTTACTCCGAAGATCAACGAAATATACGCTAAGTGGTATACAAGCCGTGCATGGTTCCAGTACGCTTTAGTCAGGCCATTATGATAAGCTATGCATGATCGACAGCTTTTACACCCTCGTGCAGCTCATAACCGAGCACTACAGGTGAACATTTTAACACGCCCATGCACTCTTTAATGCGGCGCCATAGCTTTATACACTGAAAAAAAATATTACCAACTCCGACCACTTTAGAGCAGTGTGAGATCTTACTACGACTGCCAGAGCCAATATTACCAGTCAATAACACCGGGTAAAGCAGGTGCCATCTGCAATCAAACACACCACGGGCGGTCACGCTAGTATCTCAACATAGTTCTTATTTACAGAAATAAAGTAATAGTATTGTAAAAGTAACGATTATAGCCACTTGCCCGGCACAGAGGTATAATACCATCCAGAAAAATAGACCGTATGTGTATTTTGGTGAAACGAGTAAGAAGTAGGGAAGTAATTACATGAAATCACTGGTTTCCTATAGTGTTGCTGTAACATAGGTCCACAATTTTTGCAACCTTGTTACTGATCAAACAAGGCAATAGAGGTGCAAAACGATGCTCAATACTCGCTCGTATGGGCATGAAATACTTCTGCTTGCACGCCAGCATTCGCAATCGGCGGCACAGTCCTCGATAAGACTTGTCAGATATCAGCAAACAAATTTCGTTGCCTCAACGCGTCAGCCTGAGGCGACAGAGCAGAACATTCCATCAGACGAAGAATATGAAGAAACACAGCATAATTTAAGCAAACTGCTCCTTCAAAGTAAGTTATCCTTAAGGAAAAGACGCAAAAAAATTATGAATTGAGGAGTATAATATTTGTCAATCAAAACGTTTTTCTTCAGAAAAATCTAGAAACTTCCAAATGCATTTTTATGGGAGAAACTATCACAATCAACGGCAAAAACACCGAAGAAAAAAATTATTGTGTTTTATGAATTCAAGATAAAGTTGATGTACCCTAGCTAGCACTTTAAAGACGAAGTTTATTTAAAAACAAAATTGATTTACGCAAGTTTTCAAACAAAAAATATGATGCTGATTTGCCCGTAACTCGCAAGAATTTAAAGAAAAAAAACCTGATTTACCTCTAAGACTTCAAATAAAAAAACAGCACCGGCGCCACTAACGTGGGAAACTGCGAGAGAAAAATGGTGACAGCGAGGTATGTTAGGATCCGAGAGGGAGAAGGTACTGCTGCTCTAACATAATTTAAGCAGTAAATTTGTTAGGTGGAAACGTTTTCGGCGGGTTAAGACAACGGGAATGAGCTGCCTTCCCTAACAAACTTCCTGACGGCCCAAAAAGGTAAAATCGTCCAACTTCTTCATAAGGCGGCCAAAAACTCTGATAGGGTTCGAAGTCGGCCTCAAGACTTCTCTGGCCCTCCACACTTTCTTCACAAATTAACACGAGCCTGAGTATACACTAGTTGCTTCTTCGACGAGGTCCAGGTGGTGTTTCTCATGTCACCCGCTGTTTCACTATCATTAGCAAATTTAAGGTGTAGGATCCGCACGGTCATTTGTAGAGCAAGTAAACGATCAAATAGGAATGAGTTTGGATTAGGTTTTGTCTGAAATAGCATAAAAGTAGATTTGGGAAAAGTTTAAATCTGAAAGCGGTATGAAGATGACTTTCAACCCTGCTCAGACCAGCGCAGTTCATAACTAATAGTTTAAGGTATTTGAAATCAGCACACAGTTTCACATAACATTTAGATTTTTTCTCCAAAGTTCTAAAATTTTGCTTTCGATCATTAGTGATTTTATTAAGGACGATTCTCGAATAGAAATAGAAATAAAAACAAGCTAAATGATGTTTTTATTTCTATTCGAGAATCGTCCTTAATAAAATCACTAATGATCAAAAGCAAAATTTTAGAACTTTAGAGAACTAATAGTTATAATTCATTAAAGTTTAAAACTCGTCTTACTAGAAATCAACACTTTATTTGATCCTTTTAATTCATAAACTTAAAATTTGGGTTGGCGACTATGAACATTAAAATTTACGTTCATCGTAACGAAAACTAACAGCTTGAAATTGAAAGAGAGAAATGAATTCAAAAAGCATGGCTATGGCTGCCCACATAGAAACAGTGAACTAACACAGGATATGCTTGCTAGCAGCGTTAACGAAGTATATACAGTCTCGAACATCAGAATACATTTTTCTTAACCAAACAAACCTGATGCTTCGAAACAATGGCCGAAAAAACTAGGCACGTCGAATGCAACAAAGAATACCTACCATATTGCTGAAAATGTAAAAGATATATCTGCAAGCAGCGAGATGAGATCCAGTGCTTCTAGCAACAAAATCCGCATATTTAATCCAAGAGCAAAATCTTATGTTACAAAACTACAACAGACAATGTCCAATGGGAATAAGCACAGAGTGCTTGCAGAGAAAGATCCTTTGTTTCCAACATTAAGATGCGTGCACTTTATCGAAGAACAAAATCTTACGCTACAAAACAGCAGAAGCTAGAAGCTTGAAGGCACAGCCGTAAGAAGCCTGCAGAAAAGGAAGGACCTGCTAATACAAACGGTTCGCCTGCATGGAGCGCGAGAAGCGAGAGGATCATCCCCGAACTTTCCCATAACTGACAGTTCCAAATCGCAAGCCATGGAACAGGTCGTCCCGGGGCACGCTGTACAAATGAAAGCTCGACGGTTTCTCGGAATGATAACAGAGAGCGCATAAATTCGATCTATGTTGCATCGACAGGATACATTGCGCTCCACTCTCATATAATCGTAATAAACATGGGAGTCCGTTGCTGGTATTGAGGTATATTTACAGGTAGATAGTTAGTAATTCAAAACCACTTGCTGCTCATAAGTTATCCGTACGTTTGGATAGTGAGTTTTATTCACAGTTTCAGCCTCCCTTACCACAAGCAAGGAGGCATGAAGACAAGAAGGAAAAAAAGGGACAGGTTGGGTGGAAAAAACAACTAATGTATTAAGGTTGATCTTTAAATATGCGTAGAGAGAGATATAGAACTTCCTAACAACTCTAGTCAGTCAGATACGTTAGTTCAGCTATAAGCAGAGCCAACTTATTTCCATCAAGTGTTTTATTCGCATTAGCCAAACACTCAAACAATAGTAGGTACCTACCTAAATATTGCTGATTTTATATATAGTACATACCGTAAGGCAATACACACGCTAACTCTGCAGGCTATAGGTGGGCAGTATAAAACACAAGCGGCTCCTTCGAAAATGCACTCGTGTCAACATTTTAAGGAAACCCTCGACCTCAGTAAATTTGTTATGAGCATCGACCTCCGGCTGTACCAGATCAGCAGGTGCGTCTATAGTAGAACTTCGATCAACATCACTAGGTTTTGAGCAGCAAATGTTCTTACACGACACATGATATCATTCGAAGAAATTTACGAAACATGGAACCTCAAAAAAAAAAAATCAAACCCTTTAGCCTCCGACTCCGAGGAAATCCTCTCGAGTTGAATCATCAACACCTGACATCCGCGCAGTTACCGCAACAACAGGAATCAAGTTGCCGATGGAGGCTTCACAAAAGCAAGTCTAATCGTTTCCCATAGCACTGAAAGAAGAAGAGGTCTGGCCAGAGGCAACGACAGTCACAGCTTTTGTAATTCATTGCCCGTACAGAAGAAGCTAATGACAGGTATCGCGCGGCCCGCATAATGAGCCCAAGAGCGGCCGCCGTCAGCGTTTCCTTTCGCACCTGCACGTAATGTAGCCACTGACTGCCGAAAGTTTCGATTACAGTAAACTTTGGGAAACGAGACTCGTTCGACACGAAAATAACATGCCGAATGCAAATTCAATATATTTTTGCAGTCAACTAGGTTTCGGATACTCCTCGAATTCTGCATGGGCAACATGACTCGTATTTATGTCATGAGTAAAAGTGGGGACCAGGTATCGCCGACGTGCACAGTCATATAGACTTCGGTTATAGTGACAGTGGACGATGTAACTCTTAATTACGACACGAGTACTGGTATGGACCCGGTATCGCTGTTATACATTTAGTAACCTCTATAGGCTTTATATCCCTATAACAACCATACAGTGAGATGCAATATACAAACCGGGACAAGAAAGTATTAGGATGAATGCATATAGGCAATGTCACCACGGAAAGCCATAATTAAGGGTTAGAGTTGCGATATCATGCCTGGCCTACGACGACTTGGCAAATTTTGGAAGCCTGTACGTACAAAAGTAAGTGAAACGTCTTGAAGAGAAAAATTTATAGGCAGTGCAGGTGTACTCATTCAAGATCGTAGCGCTTGGTGAAGTACGTTAGTACAACGGCAATCGTATACAGGTAAAAGCCGCACGAAAGATCATTTTAACTGTAGAATCCGTTCGGACACTCACAGCCCGCTGCTACGACTTGAACTGACAAATTAACAAGCTGCATGTGCAGCACAGCAAAGCCTTGCACAATAATCGGAACGGCACTGAGCCCCGGACAGACACGTCACACATTACCCGCGGACACACACACGGTTGAGACTCTTTCTCTGCGCTACGCAGGGCTATATAACAAGCAGTACATTCATGTATATAAAAGCACAACTCTTGAGTGATGGAAGACCAGAGACAATGAAACTTGCACATATAGTCTAATGCGCAATGTAATTACAGAGAACTCGACCACAAGTGCGTGAGAGAATAATGCTGAAAGCGAAATTCTCGTAAAATAAGTAATTAATTACGAGTGTTTTCATGTACGCTATACAATTGGCGCACGTGTGTGATGGGAGCATACCAGTCACGAAATTCGCACGAGTTATCAATTTGAGTGAAGGTATCAAGAAGCACAAAAGGAATTGTCAGAAGTGGCGGCGTAGCCACACCTTACAACCGCTGACCATTTGTTAAGAGAGAGAACAAAGCTTCCGCTCGAGCGGAGGCCTAATTCACCAGGTCAATACCAGGGGCACTGGAAAGCTTCCGGAGCCGAGGTCTTCCTCACAAATGAACCGTTAGCAGACAACAATGAACTATTTCTATAATCAGAGGCGCATCCGACTGTAGCGCAGAGAGTCCTGAGCCGTGTCCAAATTTAGACGAGGACGTGCGAGAACAAAAGCAAACTAGAACGCCTCGTGGAGTAAGACCATCACCCGCGGTGGAGGCAAATTCAACGAAGTCATTTTTTATGACCAGCTAGGCCTAGATTTTTTATATGGGTCACACTAGGTCAGCCCACCAAAGTCCCTGCAAAAAATTAGAAACATTACTCAACTCCTTAATTATACCTGTTTTTGGGTCGACAGACAAATAGCTATATATATTTTCATATATATACTTAAATCTTCAATGAAAACATCATCATCACCGCTCTCACTTCGTTCGCGGGTGATAAATATGGTAGATTCGCAGTGGATTTGGTTTTCGAGATAGCAAGGATTAACGAACTATTTCATAGAACTGACTGAACGTGCAAAAACACAACGCATTGTTTTTTATTAATAAGTCTGAAACTCATGCGGTTTTTTTAAAATCAGTATGTATGCATGAGCACAGCTGATGCCAACGCCTGAACGCAAAGTACGAAATCAATAGAATAGTAAGACCACAGTAAGAAAATATGTTATAATATCGACAAGCTGAGGTTGATAAAATCTTGCTGTGCAGGGAACACAGGCTTACGAGTAAAGCCTAAATAATTTACTAGGCACTTTGAAATCAAAGAATAAACATGACAGTAACTAATAATTAACATAAACTTCTTACACCTACTGACAGCTACTAACCGATGGAGACAAAATCGACAGTAGTGAAAAAAAACTCTTTTCTCGTAACTTCACAGTAAGCATTACACTCGTGTTCCAACTACACCCCCAACTACACTAATTGAGAGAGTATGACACAAAAACAATGACAGACGAAACAAGGATTAGATTTTTGCACAATAATACTACAGGTTTTAATCATAATAATAGCGATAAGATTTTTGCATAACAATACGATAGATTTTAATCATAATAATAGCGATAAGAGTGACAAAATAACAATAATACTAAGAGCACCTCAGTGTCCGCAGCTTCTACTTCACCATACTAACAATAAGCGCAGAAGGCTCGCACTGAGTCCTGTTGGTGACCAGCCAGGAAAAAATCCTGTCACGCAAACCGACATCGCAACGCGACGATCACAAAGTACGAAGCGAGCGACACAAATCTTTTATGTCCACTGAATTATCGACACAATTTACAGATTAGGCAGAAGCTGACGGGGCACAGAAAAGCGGGTCACGCACATCGAATGAATGCCTTCTGGAAACTAGGGAAACAAACCCACAAAACAATTGCGCCCATGAATAATATTTTCACAGTGTCTAGAACTGGGAACATCGGTAGCATAACATGCAGCGCAACGAAGTGTAGTTCCTAACTCTACAATATAATCGAGGTTTTGAAAAGGTTTGAAGAACAGGAGCACTACGATGTTCACTCCCGAATATGTCAGAAAGGGTACCGTTAGAGTGGGGCAATGTGGAACTNTGTGGAACTAAAGGGGGGGGGGGAGGGGCATGTGGAACACTACGGTACAATGGCCCACAGACTCCCAGACGTTTGTAATGCAACTTAGAATGCCAGATATATGCTCAACAGGATTTACAAACAGTGATGTAACGTCTGGAACTACGTGCGCCATAGCCCCGTAGTGTTCCACATTGCCCCACTTTCCGGTAAGTTAAAGTTCAATCTCCTGTTATACAGCAAATCCTCGTGCGACCGAATAAACAAATATATTGTTTCACAGCTTAAAACATTTTGTAGCTAGCGAAATCAACTTGCAGAAAGTACAATGTATAAAGCAGGGCGAGTATGGCTTAGTAATTCCTGGAAATAAAACAATAAAAAAATAACTTCCCTAAAAATGGATCGTACGTTTCATAAAACATTCTTAGCGGATAGAAGCAAGTTCCTATAGTGCTTGCCGATCACATGTTGCACATCAAAAACAGTGCTGTGAAATACCTACGCAACATGTCAGTAGGTATATTGAATGATCTTTTTGTTGGATATGTCCCATAAAAACACACTGCGGTTGGTGGAGCCCTGTAAGCGTAGAAAAACAGGAGATCAACTATAAGGCGTAACCGAGGTAGCTGACATTCACTTTACGAGCGTCAGGGCAGTCATGAAGTCGTTACTCAGCCTAGCGAGGGACACCAATTCATTGTGCGGACATGTTTCTGCCACTGTAGAGGAGAAGAAAGTAAATAAACCGTAAAACTACGAGGTTTTTTTAAAAATCTTACGAGCTGATTGTCGAAGATCAAGACACAATGATTTACACCCAAATTGAGTAGCAGTTTTTATGGAGGATGAAACAATGATTGTGGAGAATCTCTTACACTTTCAAGTAGGTACATCGCACGTTTGGCTTAACTCAAAAGAGTACGCGGGACTAAGAGCCACAAATGTACCGCACAAGTCCCAAGGAAAGGAAATAAGGCCAATGCCACAACGCAAGATTGGAAGCAGAGCTACACAAAGCAGCCTCATTAGGCGAATTGCTGACCCGTGATGGAAGGTTCATTTTACAGTAGCGGTTCAGGCAGCAGACTTGGGGTTGCGCGTGACCTTTGGGTGCATACCGTTGGCTGGGTCCAGAATGTTACCCTCCTCCAACGGACCTACCGCACCACCAGACGTGCCAAAGCGAATGCTCCGTAGGCGCTGAGGCACGACAAACGAAGACAAAGGGAGGGTCTTAATTGTGAATATAAGCATTTGGTAACTGCACATTAAAAATACCTACAGGAATGTTCCGGGGGTGCTGGCTGCTGCGAACAACGCTAGAGGTACGATATTTCGATTCCGAATATACGTATGTCAACTAGCGTGTCACAGGTGCTAAAATTGGAGGTTCGTGTAAGTGGTGGCGAGTCAGCGAAGGCATGCAGCGCTTAAGTTCTTACGTCTTAAAAAAACTGCTGAATTTTGGCTTCAACGGGGCAAAACGAATTTTCTGTAACACTGGCATGTAGCATACAAATGCAACTACTAGTGTCTCTCTGTTGATTCAGACGAACAACATTTGCACCCAACGAATGCACCCCCTGGGTTATCGACAATACTCACAAAATGAACAAAGTACAAATTCGCTTCACTCCCGTGGTCCAAAGATACACTTGAATCTTTTATTTAGCACTAAAATTTTATTCCGACTTCCACACAGTAGACGGCCTCTTCGCTGTTCTATACCTACATACTATAGGTAGTGGGCCGAGCAGTCATCCAATGACAGTAAAAAAAATTCATCAACTCAGGTCCGTTACCTCAGCTGTTTTTCGTGGCACTGTTCTCAGGAATATTTTTCGTTTTTCCTTTCTCGATCTACCTACTCAGAAAAAATATTTGCAGTGGGGAGGTCTAACTAGTTTCTATACTACCAAGTAGAGGTAATTATTCAGACGTTTCCAGCCTTTCAACTCCATTTAAAAAATATGGTAAGACAATAGCCCTCAGGCCTCTCAGCAGATGCATTTCTCGCATCTAATGCTTCACACCGGGACGGAGAGACAAGATTACAATAAGAAAAAGAGTACAGCAATCAACAAAACAGGTTTTACTTTATTATTGTTATTTATATGCAGTGGGATGAGCGTATAGTGCCAGAGTACACGGTAGTCATACATATGTGGGCAGGTGTAAAACAAGTGCGGTAAATGAAGGGTTGTCACCTCGCGCTACCGCCATAGAGCAGGTAATTGTTGCCAGCATGGCTGCCACTTGACAGGCCAGGATGTAGTAAAACAGGGATTGCCTATATCATTTAAATCGGAGGTGCTCCACGACAAAAAAAAATCACAGGCTCTATCTATTATCGAATAAGGTATTTCCTTGCAAGTAGACAGCAGTTAGAGAGAAATTAGTTTGGCTCTTATATGACAGAGGTATTGTCTTTTAGTGTGCAGTCGCGGGGATAAATTTGCATGGCTGTTTTACCAAATAAGGTAATTCATATAGAGGCATGCGACCGTTAGTGTGAAATTTGAATGGTTCTCGCCAACTAGGGTAGCTATATTCTTCCATGCATCCGTTGCTATGAAAAAAGTTTGCTAGCTCCCTAACCAAACAGCGTATTCTCTTGAAAGTGTCAAACCCATTGGGAGAAATTTGCATGAAGCACATGACTTCACCTTACATAAATAGATATCATGGCGGGTGAACTTGATATAAGCCGATCGCCTGCTTAAACATGACAAAGATAACGCTATGCAAAGCTAAATAAGCAGGAAAATATAAGTGTGCTGACTATGCTCTATCAGACTGGGGAAAACATACCAACAAAATTATTTAAAATTTGATCGATTGAAACGAATTTTATATTTATAGAAAATAAGCACTATGTTTACACTTAAATGCGGCTAATAGACTAAATATTCAAATATACAGAAAGGACCTACGTTCATATATATACATAAAAAGTACACGGCGTACACACAATAGCAATATATATCGTTACAGTACATGAAAAGCAAGACAAAACACAGAAAATTTCTGTGCATACCAACCGTTCAACTAATTTAAATGTACTCACACGACATTAGAAGAAAATTCATAAAGAAATGCGCGTTCCCTACCTTAAAAACGCAGTAGGTACTTCTGTAGTGTATTCTAACAACTTATTCCGAGAATGATACTGGAAACAACACATGTAAACTACATATGTAAACAACATATGTAAACAGAATGATAATAGTTCTCCTAATTTCCAATGCGTTATTGAAATTCTCGTTTCGCCGAATGCTAATAAAACTTCAGAAACATTCAATAAACTTTGTGTCCTTTGGACGCAGAACAGCATGCTAATTATTTTCGAGTGCCTTATTCCGAGTAGCGATAAACTTCAGAAGCGCTAGAGCGTTCATTAAGATCCGCTTTGCTGGCGCGAAACAGACCATGCATGCTGACCTTTTCTATACGCGAGAAATGATCGGGAAAAGATACTCAAGTTCAAGAACAAGCAAATAATGGCTACGGGTTCGCGCTTATTCAGACAGCACAATAATAAAGAAGTTGCAGTGGATGATAATTCAGCCGTGGGTCACTGAGCAACACACTTCAATTCTATAGAATTATTTACATAATCCGAACGCAACACGCGACGTTGTTCTTCAGAAGCCAGATAATCCCCGGACAAGGCCAGGCTCTTTGCCACCGCAGCAATTATTCAAAAGAAATCAAGCAGGTCATCTCTTGAAACTTTTGTAGATATTATGTACGGTTCTTGGGCACGCAACGCATTAATATAGGCATGTGAACGCTTGTGCTACAAAGAAGTATGTACATATGGCGAAGCATTTGTGCATTTACATTCGCCGATACTGAAGTAGCACTGAAAACTATGCTTCAAAATACATAGGTACGCGAATATATTTTCTGGCACTGTAAACCGTACTGGATTCACTAAGCTTTCATAGTAATTAACTGGCACCATAATTATAAGAAATCGTGCAACTTCAAATGCTCCTTAACAAAACAAGTAAACTGGCGTCGAAACCGTTAAACGTGCCGTAACATGGGACGCATTGTGTGAAATCCACCACTATAGAGGAATGTAACACTTGCAGAAATCCACAGCCTGCAGCATGAAACTATGGGTCACGCGACAACGCAGACAAGCGAGAAGCCTCGGCCCGAACGGAGATCGCCCCTGGGGGGCGCCATGCGGACAAATCTCATAGACAGAAATGTATCGATTGTTAATATCCGATTATATTGCCGGGCATCAGATGGTCGTTCGTTCAATTTTTTTCTCATTCCTTCTACAGTCGAGCGTGAGTTCATAGGAAAAACAACCAATTTCTTCGCATTGCTCAAACAAAATCTGGACACCGATACATATCATGTTCCCGCTAGGCTTCTGTTCAAGCAGAGACAGCCACATATAATCAGCGACTACCAACCTCCCCCAGGACCGAAGCATGAGGGTCGCCGCGTGGTCGCTCATGCAGACATGGACGCGTCACTTCTGGAAGCGCGGCCACGACGCCACAATATTGCACAAGTTCGCAAAACTCATCCATCTCAAATTCAAATATCGCCGCTACCATCCACCGACTGAATCTAATACGGCAACGTTAAAAAGCTTCCCGTCCGCTGTCAAACTTTAATAAGAACTTTCACGCGCGTTGCACGGAAACACGGGGGCGTCGGGGGCAGCAGGGTCGAAAACAAGCCGCCTAAAAGAGCAGGGAACGAACCGAAGTGTGAAATACAACTAACAGAATCAGCATATTACCTAATTATTAAGGAAACAAACAGCATAAATCGACATTGCAGCTTTAACCGAGACCAGCACTCCAATTTCTTCACAATTACATAAGTAAGGCTCAAGTTGTTTTATAAATGAAATGCGTAGGCTTGACTACTGAAGTCATTGATGCTATCTCTCAAGACGCAACCTTGAGCAGGTCTCAACGCTAGGTATATTGCTCGCATGTTATTCTACATTCTGTCAACAAACATCTGTTGAAAGTATTATTCTCACCGGTAGCTAACCTGCTCTAAAAATGAACTGTCGAGTCCTAGAATATCATGAAAATTACACTATTCAGACTTATATTTGGTAAAGAGAATGTGAAGAAAATTTCCAATGAAAAAGTCTTTCACGTTGACTCTCGGGGGGAATTTTTACAGAATAAACTACGACCAATATTTACGTGACAATATAGTCATCGTCAAAACTTAAATAATTACGTTGAAGTCCTGCAAGACTTTGAAATAATTTTACATGTCAGATCGAGCGCCACCGGCAAAAAATACTTAACTCAAAACGCACTAGTTGGCAAAGGAGCCGAGTTAGCGACGGACATTTTCACAATCGCAATAAGCCAAATTAGAGGGTTGAATTTATGAGGAACTCTGCCGGTGCACCTAGCAGGATGAGGGTGAGATTGACCTGGGCAATAACTAGCGAATAGCGAGCGAGTTACGAGTCTTTCCTAAGCAGTAAAACAGCTTTCAAGAATGGCTTTACCAACATATTTAGTAATTAATGAAGTTATCGACATTAACATCGTAAGCGCTACTATCGACGCATTTTTTCACGTTACCGCATACACACACAGCATTTACAGCCTAATGTTGAAGGAATGTATGAATATTATATCGAAGGCTTATAGAGCCAGAAGTGGCTATGTCCATTTTTGGCGAAATCTGGTTCCATTCTCAAATTGGGTGCCCGTGAGGCATATTTTCGGTGTCATGGGTGTCAATCCCATGTATTATGACGCCAAAACTCTTCTTAATGAAGAGATATGGCATAGACACCCGCGACACTAAAAATGTGCCTCACAGGCGCCCACTTTGAGAATGGAACCAGATTGCGCAAAAAAATGGACTAAGCCACTTCTGGCTCTAAGCCCTCGATATAATATAACGATGTGAAGGAGACTATAATGATCAATTTGTGTGTAGAAAAAAGAGAAACAATCTACAGAAATTGAACTATGTTAAGACCCTCTACAGCCTCACACCAGGTCATATACGGAGAGCACAACGTGAAACCGCTCCCAGCGTATAAGAGACTAAATTATGCTATTAATTGCGATGCAGCAAATTAGTAATAAAATAGAATATTCTTATATTCGTTTAACGTTAGGCATGTAAATAGTGGACGTGAATACCGCAACGTGAAAAAATACGTAGTAGCTTAATTAACTAGCTTCTACGTTGCTAGTTCTGACAACTTGAATATTGGCTTTTAAAATTTTTTGCATAGAGCGATTTTGGTGGAAGTAATTTCGAGGCAAATCAGTTCCGTCTCATGGGTAAATTCTTAGAAAAGTTCTGCAACGTGCAAGCGACAAATTAGCTTGCCGACTTCAAGAACGACTTCAACGTACGTCACTCAAGGCGAGTTCACACTCTAGCCTCTTGGTCCCTGTAGGTCGTGTAAAATGTGCACACGCTTTACCGCGTTCTTACAAACACAACTGTGCATCTAATAAAAGTTTGATGAAACATCAGCCGTCAAGTGAGCAGGCGTACACCAGCGACACTGGTAAAACTCTAAATATAATTTTATATTTGGAGTAAATTTGAACTCAGAGAGCGCTGGACTTCTGTGATGTTCACATGAAAGCAATAGCACATTCGGACACATTTGCACTACGTACGGAGAACAAAAGCCTATAGTGTGAGCCCGACTTAAAGAATTACACAACCAAGTGGCATCTCGCAGAGGACCACGTTCATGAGAAGAGTCAAGTTACGTAGCACGTTACGTAGCACCACGTGTAGCCTAACTAAGGACATCCTCTGGTTATCACCGAGCACAAACTTCCTTATTTACTAAAGCAATGGCCGCGTTATGTTCCCCAGCAAGTTGCGTGCACACCGGACGCATAGAAACATAAGCAAAGCTCTCCAGAGGGTCATTACAGACGCCGCGCTTCCTCGGTCTGAGATAACAAAATCACTAATGGATCTCTCCAACGATACAGCTGGGCTTCCGAAGCTAAACAGTAGACGTGACTGCGTTACCTTCATGGGCTTACTGTACACAACGTATGTATCGGTTATGTGCTCTACGGATACACTGCGCAAGCATTCGTTTGCGAAAGAGACTATTAATACCGTACCAGTTTCTAGATGTATGGCCAACAGAATAAACGCACCAAGAAAGGTCGGTGTAGATGCAATGTATCTAGAGAATGTTTTCAAGGGGCGTCAGTAATGCAACAGCCTCTAGAGAAACTGCACCTATTGATTTTTTTTTTGTAAAAGGGTGTATGATTATTCCACCATACTTCTAAAAATACTTTAAGCAAGAAATGTATTTCAAATCGAAACAAATGTCAACACTCTAAGCTCCCCGCCAACAAAGCAGCAAACTTTCAACATAAAAATATGGATCGACAACCAATGTCAGTTATGCGAAACAGTGAGAAGTCATAAAAATTTTTGCGAACATTAGGCGCACTAAATACTGTTAGCTCCTCAGAATAGGGGTTGATTTACGCGAAACACAAAGTCTCAATGATAGGTACCATAGGTAATAATCAGCCAATTTTGTAGCGATTTTTCGAATAGTCTGTACACAGTATGCACTAGTCCGAAGAATACTTTAACGACACTAAAGCCGACGCAGCCCCAAACGCAAAAACAAATTAACTTTCCTGTAGCCAGTAGCAAAGTTTTACATGTCAAATAAAGTTTCACGTCGGCGATATATCTAGAGTTAAGAGAACGGTCTCCAGATGGCAAAGCTAGCATAGGCAAGAGATCAAAATTTTCCACTCACAATAACCAACAGAAGTCGATTTGACCACCAACATAAGCGTTCGAACAAGTTCTCATGCAATAACAATTTCAGTTTAAAATGAAGAGGCAAGTCGAGCGCAAAATAAATACGGAGAGCGCCAGTGTACAACGGCGTGGCGAGCCAAAGAAGGTGAGCAAGGCCACACCTCGTCTACGAAGAGGTTATCGTCGAAATAATGCCGGGACAAGGCCTTCGAGGCGCTCTTTAAATGGAAGAAGCAATGTGTTACAAGATAAGAAAGAAACACACCGCTAAACAGGAAACAACGACGACCAATCCCCAAAAGCCATTCACGAGCTCGCATGGAGAAGCGATTTACGGCCGAGAATTCCGATCGTAACCATTCAGAGTGTCTCCAGGAGACACCTCCGTCGTACACAACAGTCGTCCGTGGCTAATATCGGAAATACTTAAATGGAGAGAAAATTTCACGGTGTATTTGGCAGGATTTAAAACAAAAGGGATTATGTTGTCGAAACAATTAAACTACATATGAATGTAACTTCCTACATGAGGGCGAGAAAGAAAACAGAGTTGGCGGTAACCCAAAAGAGAGGGTATTTCAATCTTGTGAAGATTTCTATTGCATTTATATAATAACAGAGTTCGATGGTGCGCATCTCTCCGTCCCGATGTGAAGGATAAGAGAATATTCGTCTGAGGAGACACTGCCTGGGCCAATTTTTGAAAAGCATAGTAGCAAAGTAATTAAGACGTCTCAAGAACCTCTTTGTGATAGCTTACATACTGGATTTTACTTCCTCCTTTATAAGAGATAATTTTTTCATTTGGCTTTTCTTGCGTAAACTAAAGAGAAACCCAACAAAGGAAAAGGCCAAGCATAGACCAAATGGTACTTTTTTGACTGCCCACTGCAATGTGTCATTGTGAGGCTGATGGTAATTAACTATAGATAAAACTTCGATAATTATTTTTTCCAGTCAACAGACCGACCTCAAACAAAACATAAACTGTTCTAGGGGATGCAAGAAATGTGTTTATCAATGAGAAGCCCAAAATTCGTAGCCAGATATCAACAGTGGATGACGATAATTGAATCTTAGGGCACGAATATGACCTAAAATTAGCTAAAATAAATATTGCAATTTACAACTGGCCGCTGCTCATGTATGCGTACTTCTTTCTAATAGTTGAATTTCTTGCGTCTCCAAGAACAGTTTAATTTTGATTCAGGTCGCTATGTTAACTGGAAAAGAATTTATTAATGTTTTATCAATTCGCTATTAGCCTGACTTGCGAGGAGTAGACAGTGTTGTGTGATTTATAAGCTAAGAACCACAAACAAGACCATGGAACTGGGGTTTTGACGAATTATCTGTCATCATAAAATAACCGCGCGCTTCTCATAGACCAATAAAATCATGATGCAGGTCTGCAAACAGACGATGAAACATCTTGCGTTAGTGAGCATATACAGTAGGTATAGAGTATAGGAATAGTCTAATGAACAAGAAACGGAAGAAAAAGAAACTTCGTCGACATGTGAAGCTACCATAGAGTTACACGAGTAAAGTGCAGCTAGCTATAGTAAAAGAAAAAAGTTCTGATAAAAATTTACAGTAATCACAACTCCGAAAAACAATGCAGTCAAATACGATGCTCGGAGAAGATGCGGTATGCCTGCACTCGTTTAGTGAAAGCATAGCTGTAAATGATAGGATGCTGGAAATCCATGGGAATTGCAGAGCCAAAAACGAAGCTGTCGTGCAGCTGCTCGAGATGGGGCAAAATTTCAAGACAATCGCTTCGACACAATATAGTAGTCTTCGAGCCTTTAAAAACGGGCTGAGAAGCACGCCCTAAATCATACCGATTCGTAATTTTCTCATATAACATTACGCGTAAAGTCAATGAATATTATACCTGTAGTACAAATGCGCAAATTAAGAAAAATACCGTACATATATGATGGGGCTGAGGAATCTAACGTGAGTAAATTTTCAAGTAGTCGTACGGATAGTCAAGATTTACAGTCCAAAAAGACTGTTAAGCGATATGTCAAAGACACTTAGACCGGAAATAATAGCTTTATCGCAGAATTGACAACATCTCCACTGCTTAGCGATAATTTCAATGAAAATTTCACAGAAAGTTAAACTTATGATGCTTATACCGTAGTGTCTGTAAATTTTTAAACAACTAATCGTGCTGGTTCTAGAATACTTACGTTTTTCTGTCAATTTTAGTAATTTCACTGAGCCGCGGTAAAAGCTTTTTGACAAAAAAAATGAAATTTCATTGTTTTATGTCACCGTCACCAAAGCAGAAAAAATTAACAACATAAATGTGAAAAACATGTATTAAACAAGAAATTATTAATCAAAAGTAAACAATGACTGAAAAAAGTCTTATTTGCCAACATGGCCCGCATGACGTTTTTAATTAATAACTTCAATAATTCTTGAATCCATTGCAGCCAGTTAGTTTCTTTACTGCAGAATGTGGAACTGCCCTTGCTGCTGCAGCAACAGCATCCCAAAAAACCGATTTTGAGTTGTACTGCCTTCCATCGGCATAAATTTGATTTTTCAGACGGTCCCAGAAGTTTTCAACTAGGTTCAAATCAGGTGAGCACGTTGGCCAAACTATCAGTTTCTCTCCATGGAACCCCAAAGAGTCCAGAAATGCTGTGGTTGCACGGGCAGAGCCAGAAGGCGCATTATCATGCATGAAAATAAAGTTTCGAAGCAACGAAAGTGGTATGTCATC
Organism: Parhyale hawaiensis; assembly: GCA_001587735.2. Lineage (NCBI taxonomy): Eukaryota > Metazoa > Arthropoda > Malacostraca > Amphipoda > Hyalidae > Parhyale > Parhyale hawaiensis. The sequence continues at coordinate 8,832,310 of LQNS02277602.1, forward strand.
CAGCCATGGGACCAAGGCGTCCTCTAACAAGTCACAATATGATGCAGATGTAATTTTCACGCCATCAGGTACTGTAACCGGACCTACAAGTCGATCCACTATGATACCAGCCCATATCATACATAGCACCAGATCCCTGTTGCTGATGTTTTATGCGTTGATGACACCTCCAGGTAGCACCCAACCCATAGCCTACTCCACCCATCAGGTCCATCAAGGATTTCCCGGGTTTCGTCGGTGAAAAGAACATGATTAATGTTGATCTTCATGTATTTCTCTGTCCATTCCATCCACAAAATTTTATGTCTTGGGGTCAGAAGACGCAATTTCAGAGGGGATTTGACGAAAGCAATGGAGCGAAGGATGTCATATCTTGTGTTAGGCACTTCAGGAAGCCCAGCAGCCTTAAAAAATTATTTACTTCTTTGGCCGGGTCTTTACGTAGCTGACGAACCACATTTCTCCTGTCTCTATCAGTAGCAGTCCTTGATGGCCAACATCTGATCGTTTTTTCCGTAGTGAAGGGTCATTCACGAATTTGTCACTGGGTCAAATATGGCGCCCTATTTTTCGGGCAATAGCATCAGGAGAGGTGCCTTTAGCAGTTTCTTTGATAATAACTTCTTTCTCCTCGTTAGTTAGAGCTTTTCCACGTCCATTTTAGCAGACTATACAAAAAGCTATTATTGTCGTTCACCTCAAAAAGAGAAAAAATGCACAAAGAGTTGTCAATCAGGAGACACAGCAAAATGTTAACAGTGTTGCCATAAAATGTCACGATTTCCCACCAAGTTTCATGAAAATTTGATGAGATGTGGTCAATTTTGTGCTAAACCTATCATTTCCGTTCTAAGTGTAAGCTCATTCCTACAAAAATTGGTGCTCCAAGAAGAAAGAGACAGGTTCGTATAACCCTACTCAACGTTACCGCAATGAGAAGGCAATTCTAGCAGATGTGAACGCCCTGTTATATTTCGAGGCATTCCTATGGCCGGAACAAGGCACCTTGCTCAACAGGAGCGAGGCGGATGCTCATATTCCTGTAGCGAGGAACAACACGGGTGGCGCGCGCCTGAGCTGTTTGCGCAAGGCGAGATTCCTCAAAAGAACAACGCTTTTGGGGGCAGCAATGATGTTTACACAACCAGAGCAAAGACGCGCACATAAATAGATGGAAGCGGGCCACTTGCATCAGCCGTGCTGCTTTATTCTGCACATCTCATATATGAAACTCTCATAATGACTAGCCTTAGGAACTAAGGTAAACTTTCATCTTCAGTAGAAAACTGGTGGCAATCAGTCTGCTTCCATTGGAGTAGGTCATTAATTTTGTAAGAATTGGTGGTGGTCAGTAACTTCTCAAAGACCATGGGAACCGTCCGGTCTTGTTGCAAATATTGAAATTTCTAGGAAAACTGATTAACAGGCGATATAATGGGTCAACAATCTATAGGTTTGGAACACCCGTACCAAAAAAGATGACCATCGAAATTTTAGAGCATGGCAATGAGACCATGAACCGTGCAGAGCCAAGAGCCATTACTCTTCGTTAAAAAAATTATTTTGTACCGTCGAAAAGTGCGCAAATAGTGCAACTGATCATAGACCAGAAATCAGAGGCTAGTATTAATGATCGAAATTTCTAATGAAGATACAACAGAGCCAAAAGAAAATCAGTTATATGGAACACAACAGATCAGAAAATGAGTTAAGCCACAAGTCCTCACACATAACAAATATTTTGGACAGGAAAGTAGCTTCACCTTAGTACACAGAGTAAGTCATATATATAGAGACTCTCAGAAAAGTTATGGGCGTCGATCATGCATGGCAAATCGCAACACAGTCTGTGCCGTTAAATGCCCTTATGAGATGAAAATATATTTATTTTCGACAACAGTGAAGAGAGTCAATTGTTAATGTCAGTTAACACAAAAACTGCTTTCAAAAAAGGTAATAAGGAACATGACACAACCCAATGGGCTGAACAGAAAGCCCTCACACATCGGGAAAAAATATTCCATTTCGGGTAAAAGTGCAGCGCACAAGACCTCATTATGTTTGTCAGCTGTAGGACCTGCTGTCGACTTTCTATTGTCCAGTTCGCGGTTCTCTCGCCAAGTTCTGCGGTCAGCCTGTTCTTCTCTGTCATCAACACAACAGCCTTCGAAAATTTGAAAATCTTTTGTGAGAGAAGAGCAAAAATGAATGAAATGAGAAAATTCTTTTACCTACATATATCGAGTTTTTATCAAGAGAAATCGTTGGAAATAAATTTAAAAAGATTGGGACGAAAATTAGTACATGAAATTCGCAATTGTTTCTCCAATTTAGCGTTTAACAGCAGCCATCATTGAAAATAAATCCTTTAAAATTGAAAAAGGATTGGGGAGAAAACGGAAATCTAAAAAAGAGGCGTCTACCTAGCGCCTAGCAGAAGACACAGCTCAACACGAAACATTTAAGAAAAAAAAGAAAAAACAAAATAAATTGAACTCGAAAAAGTTTTTCATTTAACATAGCGCCTGACAGGGCACATCGCTGCAACACGTGTCGTGTTCCAATTACGTCAGCTTACCAGTGTTTCCAAGGAATCTCGATTCAATTGTAAATAGGCCTATGTAGAAACTTGTTGTTTTTGAGATGTCTTCGAATAAATACAGAACATTAAGTAAGGTCGCAATCTATCACGACAGAGCTGTAATGACACGGATGAGGCTTGGGAAAACTGCTTCACTTTGATGAAGTTTAATTGGACCACAAGGCGTCCAAACTATGTCGACAAGTTATAACTGATAGCAAAATCAACGGTAGATAAAATAAAAATACAAAGCTAATTTACGACAGACATCAGTATTTATTCAAACACAGATGTAATTCTTCACTGTTGCGCACGAACGTCACTTAAAGGACAAGAGGAGAAACGTCAAAAATGACTGGCACATCTACGTCTAAATCTTCTCACTGCAATAGAAGACACATAACTTATTTTCAGCCTAATAGGATATTTATTTTTTTAATTCTAGAAATAAATTTCAGGTGCAGCTTTTGCCTGGCTACTAGACGACATGAAATAGTAAAGAGAAGAACAAAGCGCTGGTTTCACTAGAGATCGATTGAAAATGATGTCTAGTAACCGAGGTTACCGAGTACGAAAAAGATAAGCCACATTTGTACTTTTTGACTATCCATTTTTTGGACGATATTACTAATGCTTTCATACGAGCAATGAAAGTGTACTTGATCTGTTAATGGGGTAATCCTATAAGGATAAAAAAATGTCGGTTTCTTGTAGGACTACCATTGTTTTGAGACTTCCTTTATGAAGTAAGCTGGTACTTATAAGCTGGAGGGCTCCGGTAGGGAAGCGTATTTTTAAGCCCACATACAAAGAAAAGAAGACAAAAACTATTATAAGACTTTCGCTGTCCACACAGAAGGAAAGCTTTCCAGAAACGACAAATCGGGGTCAGGCATTGTGACTTCACCCAATAAGAAAGACCATCATAAAGCTGTAGATGGGAGCAATGAAAAGCATCGACACAAGAGCCGCATGACTGCACATCTCCAAGAACGGAGCCCAAGACAAAAGCCGGAGTCGGACAACAAGAAGTTCGCTGTTGTGATGGTCGGAGCGTCGAGCCTAACAAAAGTTAGTGACGGCTGAGGCCAGCACACAAAAGTTAGGCGACCTTTGGGAGACGACAAATCACAAACTAAAATCTTCAGTTTGGCGGTCACTGAACCGAGCAGATACCACTGAGGGATAATGAGGAATATAATGAACAGAAGTCCTTTAGAGCGGGAGCGTCGAGCGAAACGACAGCGACCGGCATTAAATGTTGCCTTTACTCTGGAGTTGTTCAAGAACATCAACGACGCTCTAGTACAATCTTCTTTTAGCTTTTGGACATCCTGGCAATATGACTGTGCAACGACAGACGTTAACTACATGTTACACAACACAGAAAATGCTATAGTTAACTAAACTGAACTTTTTTAATGAAAACCCTTTGGTATTGAAAAGAGAAACGAGCTATTAGTGCGAACTGCCTCAACATGCATGACTGATTTATGCGGTGTACAAAATTTTCACGTTTGACGATACCAATTTTCCATGCACTCTGTAGCGAAGAACTAAGCATAGGAACTTTTTTATGCAGCAAGTCAGTGTCAGTAAACGCATACACGGACATAGTCCACGAACGCCACATAGCAGCACGCACGACACGCACCACCATAACGCTCGCAAAGAAAACGGAGAAAAATTATAAAAAAAAAAAAAATAAAAGTGCCGGTGCCTGGGTTCCGATTTCCGCAGGCAGGTCAGCCCGAGGCCAGCGCGAGGCGAGAACCAAGACGCGTAAGCGGGGTGGGACTCGAACCGAAATACCGCTTCGGGCCTCGTTTGTGACGTCAGTACACTCCTGCACATGCCAAGCATTGGCCAACAGAATGGGAGTGAGCAATTCACAATGCCTGTTAGTGAATGGGACGTCACCACTAGCTACTCGTAATGACGTAACTTTGTGCCGGTGAACAAGCTGACAATTAGAGATAAAGCAGCGTTGACGATGCAGTCACGGCACCACCAATGGGGGGGGGCAACAGCCACGTCTGCACAAGATTCGAATCCACCAAATATTACTCCAGTTTTAGTCGTTCCGACCTCGATGTCAAATAATACTGGGATAGCAGTAATCTGTTACTAGAATTCTTTCAAACTGTATTTTCATCAGTTCCACTCTGTGATTCCAATTCTAAAAACCGTCTTTGTCTATCACATCACATTTCATGAAATAGCATCCAGTCTCTTGAACTTCATCAGTGTTATTTCGGCAGGTTGTTCACTGGGAACATTTTCAGACAAGTTCTATAATGCTATTCCTACGGGAAGGTTAAGTACGAATATTTAAAACAAACCCGATGTGCTACCGAAATTCCAGTTGCAGGTCTAAAATCAACTTTCTCTAGTGATTTAGGAGCAGTAATTGAGCTCTTCAACCTGCGGAAATAAGGGAAAATATAAAAATTTGTTCTCTATAGTAATTAACGAATTTACTGGTGTACTGACGTCATTAAAGAAACCAGAAGCGAAGCAACCTCTCTAATTCTGCCAGTTGAACTTGATGGTCCATTGGCCAGCAAGGCACGGTCACGGACTAATTAACCGAAGTTACCAAGGAGGGTCCGCGGCAACGTATCGGGGACAGGTCCTCTCTCTGCTCCGGATAGGCCCTCAGTTTAATCGGTCCCCCCTTGTTCGTTGGCCAGTGCCAGGCTGATTAAAACAAGCAGCGGCCTCCATGGAGGACAATCGTCACGATTCGGTGCAAGTCCCGCTCCGCGCCCAGGCCCAGTGCCTCTCACCCGGCCAGGCGCGGTAGAGGAACCGAGCGCTACAGGGGAAGGTAGAAGACGCAGGTTGGGCGGGCGGTTCAGCAGCGCATTCCTCGCGGTTCCCCAAAAGCAGTCGTGACTCCGCAAGTCAGCCAGCTGCGCGGACCAGCGTCGC
>LQNS02277602.1:8837838-8856511 GCA_001587735.2 Parhyale hawaiensis
AAAAGCAGTCGTGACTCCGCAAGTCAGCCAGCTGCGCGGACCAGCGTCGCCACCGCCGCCAAATGAACACAAGGGAAAAAATGCGACGAAGCCCGAGGCATAGGCGACCGCGTGGAGGGGATGGTGGGGGAGGGGGGAGCAGTAGGGCGAGTGCGACAGGTAAGGAACAGGAAATAAAGAATATTCCTTTCAGCTAACGGACTGAAAGCATCGACTAGCATAGGTAATGAGCTCCTCAACAATGTAACGTTCGAAATGAAAAGAGAATTTTCGTATGCACAACACCATTAGAACCGTGAGTAAATGGTCCTCGGAGGCGTTAAAGAGTTAATCCTAATTTACAGAGGCTGTGCCACCGCGCGGAAAAAGCCCTTTTTCCTAAATAAATAGGTACATGAGAAAATTGAATCCGTGTAGCGAAGCAGCACAACCTGAGTGACAAGCTTGTTTACAGCACAGCAAGAGGTTTCAAACCAGATCGAGACTTGCAGCGTGTCAACATAAAATGGGTGGTGCATACACGGAAGATTACGGCATGCACATCGCAATCGAGAAATAAAAGGAAAAAACAAAAAATTTTGTGCAAATGAAGAAAGAAAAAGAGGAAGCAAGTGATCAAGCAAAGCTGATTGAAAACTATTCTTCTCAGAGTAGGTAAATTTGTACACATAACCATTTCAAAAACGTCAATTGTAAGGCAAAGAAGTCGCCCTGACCCTCCCTACTACACTGCTGAAGCATGTGGTAGGGTACCCATGAGGCTCTACACTGGCTGATCAAAGACTTACCTGGGTAGAAAACTGTTAGTGGGCCTAAACTATTTATGCCGAAATAAAAAACGGGGTTTGAAAATAAAAAAAAATACACAAAAGTGAAAAAAGACAGTGAAACATTTTTTGTCAAAATCGGGTAGATCGAAAATTTCGAGAGCAGTCTTTTTTTTGGGCGGGGGGGGAGTAAGGAGTGGTTTAGGGAAAAAACATGCACTAGACCTTTTTTGTAGAGGATAGAAATGCGACTTAGTGCCATCATACACGTTTTTGATATTTTTGCCTGTTTTCGAAACACAGAGCTCGTAAAGAAGACGACGTCTCCGTCCTGTTTGACGACCCGGTGCTCTAGGAGGAACGAAAAATGGAAAACCGTCAAGAGTATTTCAGGATTGGCTAATGAAAAAACCGTGACGAGTATTTCAGAGGCAAACTCGAGCCCGTGCGGACACTGAAAGCCTCCATGCCACTGAGCTTGCAAAAACACATGGGCTGCACCTACAGCACAGCACGATCTCTCATCGCAAGGGTCCGATGAAGCACTAGGCGAAGAAAGATCCGTTAGCGACATTGCTCGACACCGTCGGTCATGAACACGGTAGAGACAGACACAGTTCGCTATAGGCACCCCAGCTTCTACTTGGCAGCAGTCAGTTGTAACAAGGCGCTACTGCTTCGGATAGTATAGAACTGATTACATCTGTACTCGAAAGTACCGTTAGATAGAAGACACACACAGTCACTAAAAAACTGTAACTGAACACAGAAAAAAAACACCACCAATATTTACCGTAACGATTTACTAGTCATTAAATAAAGATAAAGAACTTGCACACTTATAATAAAGAAAGAACATAGCACAAGCGAAACTGCTGGGAATGAAAAAGCGTTCGAAAGAGCAGCACATCATTTTGTGCAGCATAGGCAATGAAGCATTAGTTTNCGGTTCCCCAAAAGCAGTCGTGACTCCGCAAGTCAGCCAGCTGCGCGGACCAGCGTCGCCACCGCCGCCAAATGAACACAAGGGAAAAAATGCGACGAAGCCCGAGGCATAGGCGACCGCGTGGAGGGGATGGTGGGAGAGGGGGGAACAGTAGGGCGAGTGCGATAGGTAAGGAACGGGAAAGCAAGAATGATATTACTTGTAGCTAACGCACTGAAAGCATCGACTAGCATAGCTAATGAGCTCCTCAACAATGTACCGTTCGAAATTAAAAGAGAATTTTCGTATGCACAACACCATTAGAACCGTGAGTAAATGGTCCTCGTGGGCGTTAAAGAGTTGATCCTAATTTACAGAGGCTGTGCCACCGCGCGGAAAAAGTCCTTTTTCCTAAATAAATAGGTACATGAGAAAATTGAATCCGTGTAGCGAAGCAGCACAACCTGAGTGACAAGCTTGTTTACAGCACAGCAAGGGGTTTCAAACCAGGTAGAGACATGCAGCGTGTCAACATAAAATGGGAGGTGCATACACGGAAGATCAAGGCATGCACATCGCAATCGAGAAACAAAAGGAAAAAACAAAAATTTTGTGCAAATGATGAAAGAAAAAGAGGAAGCAAGTGATCAAGTAAAGCTGATTGGAAACTATTCTTCTCAGAGTAGGTAAATTTGTACACATAACCATTTCAAAAACGTCAGTTCTTAGGCAAAGAAGTCGCTCTGACCCTCCCAACTCCACTGCTGAAGCATGTTGTAGGGTACCCATGAGGCTCTACACTGGCTGGTCAAAGACTTATATGGGTAGAAAACTGTTAGTGGGCCTGAACTATTTATACCGAAATAAAAAAACGGGGTTTGAAAATAAAAAAAATACACAAAAGTGAAAAAAGACAGTGCAAAATTTTTCGTCAAAATCGGGTAGATCGAAAATTTCGAGAGCAGTCTTTTTTTTTGGGGGGGGGGGAGTAAGGAGTGGTTTGCAGAAAAACATTCACGAGACCTTTTTTGTAGAGGATAGAAAAAAAGGCGACTAAGTGCCATCATACAAGTTTTTGATATTTTTGCCTGTTTTCGAAACACAGAGCTCATAAAGAAGACAACGTCTCCGTCATGTTTGACGACCCGGTGCTCTAGGAGGAACGAAAAATTTCACCTCGACAGAATTACAGTCCTACCTCCCGGGCTGCAAAAAACTACTGCGGAAGCAAATATTCACCTTGCAAATTGGCCAGAAATTGTCGAGAGTATGTAACCCAGATACGTACAGACACGTAATGTTCATAGCCGCTGTATATACAACTGGAACAGCCTGACAGAAAATGGATAGATACATAGTACATACATTTTTACACAACGGTTTTAGTAGTTGTTTGGCGATGTTCCACCTTCAACATTTTATCCACAACGGCAATTTTTTTCGCATTTAATAATCCTTACTGAACATATTATCATCGCAATAAGTCATCACAGTGGTAATTCCAGAACTATTGGAGTAAAAAATGCAGTTCATTTGGACTGGCTAATGAAGAAACCGTCAAGGGTACTTCAGGACAGGCTAATGAAAAAACCGTGAAGAGTATTGCAGGACTGGCTAATGAAGAAACCGTCAAGAGTATTTCAGAACTGGTTAATGAAGAAACCGTCAAGAGTATTTCACGACTGGCTAATGAAAAATCGTGAAGAGTATTTCAGGATTGGCTAATGAAAAAACCGTGCCGAGTATTTCAGAGGCAAACTCGAGCCCGTGCTGATACTGAAAGCCCCATGCCACTGAGCTTGCTAAAACACATGGTCTGCACCTACAGCACAGCACGATCTCTCATCGCAAGGGTCAGATGAAGCACTAGGCGAAGAAAGATCCGTTAGCGACATTGCTCGACACCGTCGGTCATGAACACGGTAGAGACAGACACAGTTCGCTATAGGCACCTCAGCTTCTACTTGGCAGCAGTCAGTTGTAACAAGGCGTTACTGCTTCGGATAGTATAGAACTGATTACATCTGTAGTCGAAAGTACCGTTAGACAGAAGAAACAGTCACTAAAAAACTATAACTGAACACAGAAAAAAAACACCACCAATATTTACCGTAACGATTTACTACAGTCATTAAATAAAGATAAAGAACTTGCACACTTATAATAAAGAAAGAACATAGCACAAGCGAAACTGCTGGGAATGAAAAAGCGTTCGAAAGAGCAGCACATCATTTTGTGCAGCATAGGCAATGAAGCATTAGTTTTATGGGNAGTCATTAAATAAAGATAAAGAACTTGCACACTTATAATAAAGAAAGAACATAGCACAAGCGAAACTGCTGGGAATGAAAAAGCGTTCGAAAGAGCAGCACATCATTTTGTGCAGCATAGGCAATGAAGCATTAGTTTTATGGGCAAGTCATTCATCACAGGAGGAAAGGATCATAATAATCGGGTCAAATTATATTTCCTCGCAGATATTAACTTCAGCTTCTGAGAGTCTATAAAGGGGTCGTAGAGGAGATTGATACTAGTTAATAAATATACGGTTCAAAAATTTATAGAACTCTGTATGACCGTCGGGAGAGGACTCAGCGAACCAGTTCAACAATCAAGTCATCAAAGGAGAATGACACCCAACTGTGAGTAATGAAGTAATAGCGGCAGCAGATGCACTGCTTTACTTTGCAATGAAGCAATCAATGCACAGGTATAAAAAATCACGCAACGTAATAAAATTAATGTTTCCTCTTCCTAGGGTGCGTCTCGAGACAGCAGTCACCATCAGAACACAGAAACAGTTACCGATTAAAGTCATGAAACGCATCATACGATAGAGCGAATGTTCACCAACGGATGACGAGTTAAAAAAGCATGCGAAGTAAATGGAAAGTGTTTGCTGACGATCAAATAAAGAAGGTAACGGTGCGGGCTACACTCAAAGCGTGTATACCTTTGCAGCCACACGGCCCCCTTATAACGTAATCCTATCAGTGAAAATATTTGAAATTTTTAGGTGTGAGAACAACATGAACACTAAAAGACATAATAAGGGGCTGAGTTTAGTGCTCATTTTTGGGGGTGAAACTGATAAAGATTTGAGGGTACAGAGCGAAAATTCACCTGTACATTAGCTTAATAACGTAGGTACCTATTAATTAAACCTTTATTTATTGTGAATAGATATAGTAAGAAAGTTTAAGCCTCCGTTTCTGAGCAGAATGATATCACAGAGGCAAGAGCAAGGGACATAGAGTATGCCGATAGAAACGGGGAACCAATGCACGAAGGTGTTCCCACACAGGATCAACGCACCTGGTAAGAATAGCACTATTTATGGCGTCCAGCAAAATGAGTAGTATGCGCTAATGGACCAAGAACTGAACATTTCTTAGCGCATAAAATTTTTACAAATTTAGAACAGTCCGTTCAAGCGAAAAAGTAGAGTCCTTCCAGATCGACAGGAACTACTGGTCATTTTGCCCTTACGCTAAACCGAAGAGTTATAAATTTTTAGCAAACGTTACCGTGTGAACTTTTCGTTGGGGTTCAAACGAGCTGTTCTGCAACAAACCGAATTTGGGTCATCTTTTAGCGTTCAATAGCTTGAAGAGCAACAGCATAATAAAAACAGACGAACACCCCCACCATGTCTACGAATATAAATTCACTTATCTCTATGTTTTCATTCTATAGAAAGGACATTCGTACAAGCAGTATAACATAGCATCCTCGATATGTAAAATAAACGTATGTAAGAACTGGTCGTATCTTATAATTTACAGAACGTAGTCGGGACTCTATACGTTATCTTCAAAAATTTAAAAATTTCATTTCATTGCTCTCGAAATTTGTCAAGTTCGATGTATTTTCAGACAAAAGACCCCTGCATGAAGCATAAAACTTGCGCAAATGTACATATATATTGTAACGAGTGGTGTCAATCAAGAGAGCAGTCAATACCTTGAATTACATGGAGCGTCGTCGGACGAGGTCCCGGTGATGTTCACTTCTTCTGCTTAATAATCACAATAAAGATGAGAGACAATATTGAGAGAGAACTATTTTCGTTATCAAGCAAAAAATCTTGCAGCAAAACGTACTGGTAACTACAGTACCTAGGTAGTGTAAGACGTCCAAATGTACGGCACTATACAATTTGCTGGTCTCGTGGAGCTACTATACACGAGTATGAATTAGTCCTGCTAATCACAACAGTGACGCATATGATCGATAAATGCGTCGTAAAGCAGGTATACTTTTGCGCTCACATGGCAATTGCGCACCTCATTTGGAGGCCATCACCGTCGAAGAATATTGTTAGATAGCTACAGTACCGCAGTAACTAGTATTAACTGAAACTGTTTTACTGCTACGATCGACCTCAATAGTACTACATACAACGGAGAATCCACTTATCAGGTGGTAGAAAAGACTATAATCACAGTCAGGAATATTGTTCACTTCCTCATAAGAAAAATCAACAGACTACATAAAGTCAATTAAATTGGAATGTTCAGACAACCAGACAGCGGCTCGCGAATCCTAAAAATGGAACACGTATAAAACGTGACTTCAGAGCGACGATATCAAAGGGTACCCCCACTAACGAACTATTGTTCAATCACTACCTACGCCGCAGCACTCTACCTTAAAGACTAGCAGCATTCAGAAGTGATTTTTTAAATCAATGTGCGCTATCACAGAATTGATACAGCAAAATTCGGTTAATTGATATATTACTACTGCACTCACGTTATAGTAGTAACTTGAAGAAATATCCTTACAAAGTTACAAGCCAATCTGCATTGAAAAATTACGTAACACAAAGACTATTAACATTTTAAGGAGCATACGGCCCGTTTACCTTTTTGCAAAATACCGTAAAACGGGGTAACTTCGGACGCCGGGGGTGACTTCGGACAAAAATAGGTCAAATGAACTCACTGCAGTGACAGGAAAAGTCTCAAAAGTTAAAAGGAAACTTCTACGGTACCTATATCACTAGGCCCACACTCAAACTCGACTAGCATAAACACAGAAAGGAATACGTTTTGTAAACAAAACAAACAAAAATATCCCAACAAACAAAATATATTCCTGTCTGTGTTGAGGCTATACTCGAGTTTGAGGGTGTGCCTAGTGATATATTACAGAGATACAAACCATTATTACACTGTAGAAGTTTTCCTCTAACTTTTGGTACTTTCCCTGTCACTGCAGTAAATTCCTTTCACCTGTTTTAGTGTGAAGTCACCCCCGGCGTCCGAAGTCACCTCGTTTTACGGTACAATTTCAGCCAAAATTATATTTTTAGGACAGCACTGAAGGGTTCGCGTTAGGATACATCGAAAAGTGTCATCAAAGAATGGTACAAATTGTATATCAATGACGCCACGAATTGTTCATAGAAACTCTAAAAACAAAAGGAAACGCAGCAAGGATAATGGTCAATACAGCTACCATTAAATCCGACAAATAGATACGAACATCTCATGTCATGGACCTGTACAATTATCCGGTCATAATGAAGAAAATAACGATACATCATTTGTCAGTGTGACGACCTCCTGAATAATCTTCATGAATGCTTGACATGTACATACTGCTAGTGCTTCATTTTGTCTTACGTGCAGACGATACGCTACTGCTTTAATCCAATGACATACAACTCCAAAGACCTCGTGGTTTGTGTTCTCACAATTTTGTACATTTTAAAAGAGATATTTCGTACTGGTATATGTTGGGAATTAGCTAGCGGATTTCGCAACCATTTTTAGTTCGATAATATATATGAAGGTATATAAATGTAGGTATATTTACAGTTCCTCGCGTAATATTCAAGTCTAACAGGGCAAGTAATACTAAAATAACTTACCAAAGGATTAACGTTAGTAGGTATTTGTAATGCTTCTCTCACTTGAGATTACAGAAATTTATGTATTTAACAAAACACAAGTATCTAATACTCTTGTTGCTTCATGTACATGTGCATTAAGTAAGCTTCAATTAGATTCAGACTAGATGCTCATGAATAGATCCTAACAACTAAGTAGTCATATACCTAATAGCAAATTGGGTACGGTACTCACAGACATTTTATCGGTGAACCTACGGTACAGATGATGACCTATATACATCATATGTAGATCGCTGAACATTCGTTCACACATATTAGCAGTGATGAAATACCTTCAATTTATACCCCTGGCGGGCACATACACAGATTCACGAGAGCGAGGAAGACAAATTCAACATTAATGACTTCCTGCATTGGAGCCAACTGTTCAGGCCAAGAACGATCAAGCAACTCAACCGTCGCATCCAACCCACACCACGCACATTGCACATACAGTACTATACTCTAAGGCGAAACTATTACCGGTTGAAAGGATAATTATTAGCCATCATCAAGTATGACGAGATTTTCAAGTCTCAATAGCTACAGCAAAGAGGTAGGTGCAAAGAAACGGGGAAGCTTAGGGACGCACTGTAGGTAGAGAATAAAATGGAGCCCACGTACGAGGGATTCTCACACTGGATAAGCGCGCGTGATGAGAGCAAGCTGAGAAACTATACAGGATTAATAAACGGAACAAAGCATCATTAGGCAGAGTATAAAAAATAAACAGCAAAGTAAAAACGAAAGACGCATGTCCCAAAGACACTCTTCAGGCTCAACTGACCTATACTTTAAACGGGGTTGCCAGTGTAATAGGAGTAACGAAAAATACCGCGTAATTAACGAGCTCGCCAGTACATAAAAATGAAATAGTTTGGCGTTCTAATTATCCAACCGTGAGTAAATATTATGTGTAAATGTAAATCAATATCATTTAGAAGTCGACTAATATAAAACCTTAACGTTTCGGGATGAAAACTCCCATCTTCAGAATAAAGGAAAAAAAAACCTAGGCTATGATCAATAAATAAAAATTTCTTTATTGTTAATCGGTATAGGAGAGCGTAGGTGTTGTTGGGGGAAAGTCTAAAAGGCAAATGAACGGAGAAGCGCGCAGGGGCGGCTTATCTAGTTATGTTCTATATCACTCATTATCTGGTTATTAGAGTCCTGTCAGTTTCACAATATTGTAATTCTGAGCAGAACATTTGTTGGAGAGATCCCGACATAAGATTTAGCTGCGGGCATAGCAAATTGCCTTTGATTTATAAGGGCTCTAAATAATTCCGTAGCTTCCAATAAAGGTATTAAGTATGCATACCTTCCCCAAGTAAAGGTGGACAGCCTATGCGTTGTGTAGACAAAAAATAAATGCTGGCGAAATGTCACGAGAACAAATCACGCCTTTTCATACCTGACCGATAAGTTGTAATGCAGCATTTGCAGACCAACACCTATAAATGCCTATAAAAAACGGACGTGAGGAAGAATTTCTAAGAATTATTTCTCATCAAAATGTAGGATCTTAAATTTAAAAGCGCAACTAAATAACGTTACTCGCCCCCAGCCTCATGAAGTTATGCATATGACATACCATATTATCTTCTTGCTATTTTGCAGACAAATAGTGAATCAAACTGCAAGAAAGTTTTAACCTAATCACCGCAACCTTTGAGAGTAAAAATTTTCGTAACTTTAAGTGAGAGGGCGAAACTATAGCGAAATTTAATTTATCAAAGTATTTGTAAACAAAGTTTTCAGATGAATGCGCTAAACATATTCAACTTTCAAATCTTAGCGGCGCCTTTAATAGTGCTTAGCAAATTTACGAAAAGCCAAAGGCAGCGCAATTGGCATGCACCTACATTTTCCAATCCGAAGACCGCTGCAGTTGCGAATCAAACATACCAGTTCGAATACAAACCAAGAAAGTTTGCCAAAGCAAAATGAATAATTGAGGCAAAGTAGGATAACAAAAAATGCAGGAAAAGAAGCCGGGCAGTTTCGGTCCAACACACGAAGCAAAAACCTCAGCAATCTCTTGATCATGAGAGTGGACGGAGCAAGCCCATGTTCCCATAGCGTGACGGGCTCTCATTGCGCTGTCTAAACATGCATCAATTAAATATAAGGACGTCGGAAAAGAAAACCCGAGCTCTTATATAGCGTAAGTCAATTTGCTCTAGGGACGCCCACGGGTAAAATGAGGAATAGAATGAGGAGGAAGGAACGTGATGAATGGAAGCTCTAGGCTGGAAAATAAATCCGTGGACCACTATGACCTATAATGATAATAGAAAACCAAGTTTTTCGTAAGAATAGCATTGTTTGGAACGTAGTTCATGAAGCGTGCTGGATACTATATAAAGTTACCTAACTGAAAACATAAATGAGGAATGTGAGTGTAAAATCGTAATTGGGACAAAGAGGAATTAGGCAATGGGAAAGTTTAGGCAGAAAACTCTAGTATAACCGCTAAGAAAAAGGAACCGGCAACCCGGAAGTCTAGGCATACAAAATATGGTATAACCGCAACAAACAGCAACAGGCAACGAACTGTAACAATTCAGTATAACCGGTAACATAGTAAGGAGAAATGAAGATGGTGCAACGTATTATACATAATGCGCACACCGCAGCGGCAATTCAGCACGTTTGAAACCATGGCATTCAAACGGAATCGAATCTACGTAGAAAACTAGGTTAATATCGAATAAAACTCAAAAGGATTAAGATACTTGGTGCATAACTCGTTAACGCTCATAGGGATCACTTTGGTCACATATAAAATGGTAATCTTGCGAAAATTGATGTGCAACTGGAAGGGTTAAGTCATAAATCTAGCGCTCATAACAAGCAGTACTATAGTGCAGAAGTGATACGACCAAAAATGAAATCCACTGATAAGAAGTTAATTGCAATAGAAGCGTAGAAATAAATGCTTGCTATTCTTAGTCCGTAAAGATCCCAGCTGAAAACTATCTAACATATACTGCCGATGGTAGCGTATACAGTTACCAAAAAAGGCCAAATGATGGGCCGAAATGCAGTGTAATTTTTAATGGTACTATTGCCTGCCCTTTGTATCCAACGATACTGTAGTATTAAGCTGTGCCCCGTACACGCGTACATGTCCCTACGTGTACCTAATGAGATATTTATTTTTCAAGATATTTATTGCAAAAGCAACGAGGGAAAACACGCGAGACATTTCTTTATCATTTATACAACCACACCAAGCTAAGCGATGGTAAAGAAGCATAGGTGCATTACCGGCAACTACAGAAAAATTAAAGCAATGAATACAAGAACTGGCGTAATCATAGCACGTAGAGTAGATTATAAAATATATAATATCAGTAATTTACAGAGAAGTCAGAGCAGAGAGTACAAGAAGTTACTTTCAGTCGAGCAAGAGCGCGAATGCCATGGCACGTATAGAGTCTCTAGAGAGCACACAGAAAATATAACAATTTAGAGAGCAGGTAGAGCAAGGCGTACAAGAAGTGGCAGGCAATAGAGCAAGAGCGCGAATGCCATGGCACGTAGAGCGACAGAGAGCCAAAGCTCGTAAGCACACAAGAGAGCCACAAGGAGTGCTACTGAACGTGTTGGCTGAGTCGCAATCTATCACACGCCGGACTGGATGGTGTGTACGCACACCAGGCGCCGCACTCACCAAACACACCAACAAACAGACCTAAATCAACCAGATAAAAGTAAGAGACCCCCTATCAATTGCTGGAAGCTCTGGAGCTTCAGCATCGGGGAACGACCAGGCTGATTTTGTATTGTTCCTTTTAGGTCAAAAATTTTACATTGATGCGCTAATAATGAGTGGCTTATTATGCTATATAGCCTAGGCATTGAGCTCGGTGACTGGGAAAATAATCGGATCAATTTTGTCTTAATTATACTTTAACTGAAAATTTTGCACTGAAGAAGTAACTAAAACAAAGTTTTTTACGTTGAAGCATCGGGATCGGGAAACGACAAGGTCAGTTCATTTGAGTATTGTTCTTTTAGGTTTGAAAATTTGCACTGAAGCAGTATAACATATTACAGGGATAATTTCTCAACAGGTTAAACTACAAGCTTAATTTCCAAAATTTTCAGGAAAATGTGAATTATAACCTACTGTAAGAATATAACTTCATGATAGCAATCTAAACTTAAAAAGTTTGCATTAAAATTCAAATATTCAACTCGAAAGAGGTGGAACCACCAGAAGCCAGATAAGCCGACAGCTCATTAGTGGTCAAAAGCCGCTAGTTACCCAAAGCTAAGGTATCAGGGAAAATGGTCAATAATACCCAATACTTATATTGACCGAGAACAGCTGATATTATAATAATGTACATTACACATTTGTGAAGACTGATGATTGTTTGACAGATACAAGCATTAAAAAAGGCAACTGCTAGTGAATAACCTACTTCTTGAAAGCTAATAATTTAGTTAAAAAAATAAATATGAATTGCAAGTTATCTGATGCCTATATAAGTGCACTAGTAGAAACTTGCCATGATACCACTTCTTTAAACTTCACTGAACAAAACGCTGTGGTTCAAAACGGGAAGAGGACGGGACCTACAGTACGATGTTAGTAGTAGTAGCAGCAGTACAAGTAGTGGGTATTAGCCACCTTAGATGTACCTTGTAATTAATCGATTAAAGAAGAATACTAAGATTTGTAGTATGACGATAGCAACGTGCAACCCACACTGGACAGCATGCGTGGAAACAGCAAGCCGAAAGAATATAGGAAGTATAGAAGTAAACTTCAACAGGAGCAAGAAAATGAAATTATACAAAATGGACACGGAAGAAAACCTGACTCGATGGCAAGCATAACTACAATAGGTACTAAGGTAAGTTAATGTGGGTGGAGTCAGTAGGTACTACAACACGAAATATCTGAGAACACCGGACAAGCAGAAAGAACAGTAGCACATCGATTAGCATTCAAGAGCGGAAGTTCTCATTTGAAGAAATTCGAGCGTTACGCGCACAGCCAGCAAATAACACGAAGCCAAAAGTCGACAGCAAAGCCGAGGAGAGAATCAAATCCTCGCTGGAGTTTTCAGATATTTCTCCAAGCGAAAGTTTCTTTAACGAGCAACGCTGTCACAGTCCCCAATAGCCTCTACATTGCAGGAATATCAAGTAGCTGAAATAGACTAAATTTTTAATCTGCTCCAAATGGGAGAAATTCGGGCCGCGTGCATGGGATTTGCCTGCACAGTTGTGCTACCGATCGACCGGTCAAATAAGGACGGTATGTATGTATGTGCTGTGCGGCGCTTCAGAGACACCAATAATTACAAGAAAAGTCTCAAAAATAGGCCCAGGAAAGCTTCTTTACAGTGTAAAATAGATACGGTAACAATTATTTTTATTCAAAGAACAAGATGGAAAATACCGAACAATTTCAAGGTATGCGAAGTACATAAACGTGATGCATTTAAGGGCTGACCTAGCGATAAAGCCTCTCAATGGATCATAGTGGTATGTAAAAAGAGGTTTAGGCACGGTCGCACCCCCCCCCCCCAGCCTTAAAGGAAGCTTCTGTACCGTTGGTTTTTAGTAAAATAGCAATAATGGTTCATCGTAAAGTATATAGCTGCTACAAGTAATTTTTCTCTAATGCTAAAAATATCGAAGTGGCCTATAGCTAGCTACTAGTTGAAGGAAAAATTCTATATGAAGATACAGAAATATGGCACACAGCTAGCCTATACGTATTTATCAGGCAAAAACGCTATTTTTTCCGCTGGAACATGAGGATACCTTGGGTATAACAAAAACCTAAGTCACTCAAAACACGAAAATACTTTTATTAACATCAGCGCAAGGAAGAGGTTGTAGAAGAGGAGGAGGTAGCCGGCGGCCATGCAACGCCGACAAAGGAGCACGGACGTCCAGAAGAGCGCAATACATTGCACACTTTACTCCTACAATTAGGCTAAAGCAGCAACAACCAAGCCAATGATTATCCGAAGGCTTTTTCATTATTATGGGCACTTCAACACCGATTCCTGCCAATACGACTTACGCGGGCAACACGCAACCGCGCGCCATGGGAGCGGCCAATCACAGCTACGGACTGGCGGCAGCTACGGTGGCGGAGGTACAATAACCAAGGCTACCTTGCAATTAATACTTTAGAGAAAAACATTAGGATAATTCATACAATACACAATACATTCGAATTCTGCACCGTTCGAAGTTCCAAAGTATTAGTTTTGGATACAGTAAATAATTATTGACTTCATTGAGTCTATCATTACAGATAAAATTTACGCAACTCCTATGAAGAGAAAGATTGCTGCACTCCGTAAATAAACATTTCTTTAAATTCAATAAGAGAAGAATATACTATTGAAAGGTGCTTCGTTGCAAAAATCTGATCCACTATATAGATCGGGAAATTGTACGTGAAACTGAACAAAAATTCGCGATTGTATAAATATTATACCCAAATCAGTCGTACCGAAGACCATCAGGCGACACAAGGGGTCAGAGCACAAAGAAAGTCCTATCAAATGGAAGATAAATCAGACACGTAAAACGGACACCGTGTCGTTCGCAGCAAAATATTTTCACGGTTTTTAAACACAGATGACCTGCAGCATAGAGCTGAAAGACCGTCAGATTCCTTTATTTTTGTACTAAGGCAAAAATTGAGAAAACTCGTGGACGAAACAATATGCCTCCCGCGTACTACTAGAGTCTGTAGTTGTTCCGAATTATATTACTGTCTAAATTTCGATACGGATAAAGTAAAACGCTACAAGATATATATATATATATATATATATATATCTTTACACCGTGTTTGAAACATGTAACAGAAGTTGGTAAAAGAAAAGAAAAACGGCGGACCACTTCGCAGCGCAGTGTTCTAACAGAAGCAGAAATAAACAAACATGGCGTGCAGAATTGATTGCGCAGCCCAAGCACCACCCCAAACTTCGGTTAACAATAAATAAGATCGACAATTTGGAAAGACAGCAAGGTGACCAGAAGATGTCCAGCGGGGTCCGAAAAATAAAAGCTTTAAAAGCCTTGTGACAGCCACCAGTTTCAATTATTTATAAGGAATTACGAGACTCTCGATCAATAGCTAAGGACACAAGGTAAGGTTCCTCGCATAGGGAACGATTCCCCATAACATAGGACGTCGATTATCCGTTATAATCCGATGGCACCCCTCTCAACATCAGATAAATGACTACGATATTCCGATAGGGTTGACTTGTTGTACCCGGGCTCTGTAACGAAAAGGAACATTTTGGTAGACAGTGTGCGCTGTTCGACGAAGTTTGTTCATCCGGGTGCAGCGTCCTAACATAAGCTCCTCCTCCTCTTAAAAGGTTAATTTACTGCAAAATGATTATTATAATGTGAAAAGTCATAAGGAAAGGGATTCAATTGGGTAACTCTTTTGCCAACTGCAGAAGGGCGTAGTATGAAACATCAAACACATTTGAACTTGCATATGAAGAAATGAACTAGCCACATATAAATAATATCACTATTAGAACATTACAACGGTACACGGTACAACATGCCTTCATCTTCATTATACTACCATCACCACAGTAAACGGCAAACGTCAATGTCTTCACTACAGTACAGGCCCAGTATCACCACAGTACATGCCTACGTGGCGCAACAGGCCACTATTATATTTATAATATTCCCACTATTACTACGGCACAGGGTTAAAAAACTAAGCACGACCCACAAAGGATGCGTACGAACAGACAGCACGAAGTGGTCCGACTCCAGCCCTATTGCCCCACCGGTCGACAATTAGCAATTTCATGGAGGGTATTTCATCGCACGGTCGGCACATCCACAGGCAGGAGACTGGCGGAGGGTGTTCCATGCCGGGCGGTGGTGTAGAGGCTGTAATATGGCCGCTCTGTAAGCACGTTGAGGCCGCCGCCACAAAGGCTAAACTAATTATAAACTTGTAATCATCCTAAACGAATTGAATCCAACGAGCGAGTAGTTACATAAAACTTGAGTAGGCTAGTACAATAAAATAATCCTTACGGCGACCAGCACTAGCTATATAATAATTCTGCTTGTTTATATTATTTACCTGAGTGCGGCGCCGTCCATCTATTATTTGGTTAGTGTGCACGTAACGCTTTCAGGTTTACGAAATGCAAAATTCATCACCTTCACCCACAAACCGTGACTTATAGAATAATAGAAACTTTAACAATATATAGCTGTACTTTGTTTAGTCTCAATATTTCAGTCGAGTTCGGAATAACGATGGAAGTACGTTCCACGGGTATCCATGCTACAGCCTTTCACTGCCATTACACGTCATATAATAGTCACGTAGCCGTGAATCCGTTGGTATGTATGTACGTAACGTTTCTGATGAGACAAACAGTGCAAATAACAGGATGCAAATGCAACCAATTATGATTTCGACCAATTCCACTGAGAAAAACTTTGCATAACTAATGATAGCAAATTGTGAGAATAGAAAAAGAACACCACGCAGAAACAAGAGCAACAGCAGTGCAGTGCATTTAACAACACGAGACATTCATTTATTAAGGAAACTGTTAATTCTGTAACACATGGCACTGCATACACGGTATAGAAAAAAAGGAACAATACCTGATAATCGTTGAATTTCCAAGGGTCCCGCAGTATAGTGCTTACAAATTACAAGAAACAGAATTTCAATTAAATATTGAATTAGAGCGCTCTGAGAGCGCATACCTCCGCCAAGCGAAGCAAAGGTAGCAAAAATTCTAATTGGCTCTGAAACCATAATTTTCTTTGTATAAACTCCAAAATCTAATCATTTATGCCTTTTGATAGTAATAACAGCTTGTGCAAATTTCTTGAAGATCCGTTCATAACTTTTTGAGTTACACTGCTAACAAACGTTAAGAAAAACACGAGTCAAACATACAAACGAACAAACCGATCTGCACTAAAATTTAATCATTCATGTCTTTTAACGTTTCTAATAAACCCTATAAATATCATAAAGATCCATTCATTACCTCCGACAAGGAGGTTATGTTTTCGTCGTGTTTGTCTGTCTGTCACCAAGATAACTCAAAAACTTATGAACCGATTTGGATGAAATTTGCAGGGATTGTTAGGTATGTTAGGAGGAACAGATGATTAACTATTGGTGAAGATATGTCCATCCGTTTGTTTGTTTGTTTGTCTGCCTCATTTTTCTCTATGTCATACCTCAAAAAGTTATGAATGGATTTTGATGAAATTAACATGAGTTGTTAGGTATATAACAAAGAGTAAATGAACGAATTTGGGTAATGATCCGTTAGTTCGTTCGTTTGTCACGGTTTCTAATTTTATGCTTGTTAGCTTAATAACTCAAAAAATAATGAATAGATCTTTATGAAATTTATAGGAGTTGTCAGTAATGTTTAAAGACATAAATGATTGAATTTTGGTGCAGATCGCTTTGTCGTTTGCATGTTTGACTCAAGTTTGTCATTACGTTTGTTAACAGTATAACTCAAAAAGTTATGAACGGATCTTCAAGAAAACTGCACATGCTATTATTACTATAAAAGGCACAAATGATTAGATGTTGGAGTTTATACAGAGAAAATTTTGGTTTCAGAGTCAACTTGAATTTTTTGCAACCGTTGCCTCACTTGGCGGAGGTATGCGCTCTCAGAGTGCTCTAGTTATTTTTTGAGTTATTGTGCTAACAAGCATAAAATTAAAAACAGTAAAAAACGAACGAACTAACGGATCATTACCAAAATTTGGTCATCTACTCAAACTAACAAACAAACGGATGGCCATACCTTCATCAAAAGTTAATCATATGTTCCTCCTAACATACCAAGCAATCCCTGTAAATTTTGTCCAAATCGGTTCATAACTTTTTGAGTTATCTTGGTGACAGACAAAGAGACAGACAGACAAACGTGACGAAAACATAACCTCCTTGGCGGAGGTAATAATTTAAGCCTCCGTTTCCACACAGAGGCGATCTATGTTAGAAAGAAGCATTACGCCGATAGCAACGTGGAACCCATGCACGAGGGGGTTCCCACACAGGATCAACGCGCACGGACCCAACAAGTCACGAAAGAAGAGGAAGAACAAAACAAATCATCAGTAGGAATATGAAAATGGAAGAAAGGAAGGAGACTGCATGGGCACGAAGGACAAACGCCCCAAAGGCCTATATAGCTTTGGCTAAGGTACACTACAGCGTCCCCCAGGATTTGCTGTTCCCCATAACATAGGAAAAAATAAATACCGGTAGGTACCGTGTATCAGCTAAAGTAACACCAAGGACTGATAGGCTACCTAACCTATAGTGAGTGCAGTCTGAAAGAGCTAGGAAGGAACAACTGCACTGACTTAAAAATCGACCTCATCAAATCAGCGAGTAACATGAATTATGTTCAAGTAAGCGGTAACCGGTGCCAATAAAATCGGTAACCGTAATCAAACCCACTATAAAAATCAAGAATATCCAGAGCAAGGCAAGCAGGAGTTTATACGATCTAAGTTTGCCAAATGTACATAAAACTGGTATTTTTACTCGTCAGTTGTTAAACTAAAGTCTACGACATACCTTAAACAACATGGTCTTCAGGTATTAATCTACTTGTACATTACTGAGTTAAAAATATTCTACCAAGAATGGAAGGGAATCACATCAGAAAACTGAAGGATGCCCATGAAAGCATTGCTGCTAGTCAACTCATTCATACTAAGTCATAAATATTTCTACCAAGAATGGAAGGGAATCACGTCAGGAAACTGAAGGATGCAGAGAAGGCCACAATTTTCACGTCCATAAATTGCTGCGACGTCTCTCACTATAGTAAGAAATAGCTAAGGCGCTTGGTATGGTCGCGGTCAGGTACCCATAAGTACAGTATGCAGCAAGCACTGAATAGCACCCAAACTTTACCATCAACGTATTCATCAAGCCTGCTCCAGGACGCATAAAGTATGCAGCCAGTCAAGATAAGCGGTAATTCATCAAGCGCCGCCACCAAACACCACTTACACTCTCCACTAAAATTATTCCATCGATCA
>LQNS02277602.1:8857911-8903436 GCA_001587735.2 Parhyale hawaiensis
CGCACTTTTTGGTATGAATCGAATCGGAATGAAGGTTAAACCGAAGTGTAAGTCATGAAAAAAGAGAAACTTAGAACTCGCCAACGCCCCCAGGGGGGCGATATCGCCCACTTTGGGAACCACTGCACTACACGAACAACATCCAGACTGAGCACCACTGCTCCCGATAGAACAAAAGCCTACTGCCACAACTGAGCGTCCCGCATGCTGCGGTCAGCCAGGGCATATATATCAGGGAGGACGGCTGTTAATCACCACTCAAACGTGTATTAAAATATTTGCTCGGTGTTACTACGACAGTTGCCATAGGACCAATGAGCTTAATATGCTATTGCTACGCCCAACGAATATTAACAGGCTTAAGCTTTAAATATATGACTTCCCTTACAACCACTGCCCCCGCGACCGACCAGACCGAATGCTATACAAAACAAAGGAGACTGTACACAGCTATTCGCCGCTTGATTTACGAGACAGTAAAGTATGCGTGTGTTGTGAGGTGCATGCCGCATGAAATCTAATTAGTTCTTATTTACAGGCACGAATCGTCGAAATTTTGATCAACTTGTGCCAGGAATGCAACGTGGGGAGGGTAGATAATGGCAGAAATACCCAGTATAGTGAAAAACAAAATGAAGATAAAACTGGCCGCGATGTGATGCATGACTAAAAAATTGCTAACATTTGGCAAGTTACTGCCTAATTATTTCAGAGAAGCTTATTTGAGCAATACCCAATACAGAATAAGCTTTAATACATCGTATGAAAAATAGTACCTACAAGGTGAATAGCAAATACATTAATTCAAGACAGCTTGGATATATTTTATTTCATAGAGCTACCAACCTGAAGATAAAAAAATGGCCATTGAGTGATTCACGATACCTATGATAATTATTACTATAAATAACAGGGCACTGCTGAATAAATATGTATAATTCGGTGTAGCTAATGTACATATATTTATGTATCTGCATAAAGCTACAATGTATCGTATAGAAAAAACCAGAACAGTTCAGCAAACTTCAGTGCAATTACAAACTTTTCAAAAAAAATAATGGAAGTTGAAAACTTTACTTACCTGACAATGCAAGAAAGCATCAGATGAAAGAGTACGGAAAACTCTAAAGAAGATGCTTTGCAAGTTACACAGGTAATGACAAGTATTGCAAAAAGTTTCACTACTATCAACACAGCAGAATTTTCAGTAGCTAGCTTCATACAATGGTTAAAAACAATATGAAAAGAAGCTGCGAACACTTGGGATAGTTAATTAAGTTCACAAAGAGCATGAGGAAAAAGAGACAGTTACTTAAGCAGTCATACTCGGCAGTCTTGAGACAACAACTTCTAGGAAATTTAAAGACGATACACAGCGAGTGATACGAAAAACATGGCAGTTGTGCGAGATAAGGTGCTTATTTTAATTCACAATGTTAGAAAATTCACTGCATACGTAACGACCGAGTGGTTTATTGCGATATGTGGAGCACTACGGCTGGTAAAATTGACACCATTTTGCTGTAGCTATTCGCAATTAATTCGGAGACCCATCGCATGCTGTATTCAATTTACAAGGAAAAGTTAACTGCCCCCACCACGACAAATAGCTCAAGTTTTTCATTTTTTTTATTGCGTGTCCAAATCGCATCTATTCCTTTCATTACAAGCAAACTTGAAAGCATTGGTATTATGTATCAAGAGTATGCATCGCAGTATAGGTACACAATAGCAAAATAAAAATGACAGCGAGTTTCGTTACCAGACGTACGATAAGATAAACTATTTCAAGGAACGCCTAAAATTCTCAGAAACCGGACTATGAGATATCCCAGGCAAATATCATACGTTCAGGAGTTAATTAATGCAGTACGGGACATAAGATACATGGGTGGCAGTACCTATCGTACGAAGAGGTTGCCGCAGGCACCACGCATATCCCCCCTCTAAGTCTAGCTGGAAAACTCCCCAAGCACTCAGATTTATAGCTCTGTAAGATACGATGGGGCGATACGCGAATGCTTGAGTCGCGGGCGGTCATATGTGACTAGGACGAGCGGCAGAAAATGGCGAGATACGAACAAGGAATATAAATCACAGACGGTTATTATATTCCCGGTTAAAGTCTGCCTACGGAATACTTGGCGATGGAAAGCGTAGGTAGACAGACTAAGAAGAATTTCTGTACACAGAGGTGGGCTATGTATGTAGTAGGTATTTATACTGAGCAAAGAAGCTTGGTTTACTGTAAATTTAATCCAATAGATCACTCAAAATTGTGGCCTAAAAAGTAATTCAGGGAAACCATTCAGCGGCATGTGCATAGTATGTCAGGGGAAAATCACAGTGCCTAAGAACATCAAATCGGGAAAGTGCGGAGCAAAGATTATTAGTACCTAATACACAACATGAGCATTCCTGTTTTATAGCTGAAAATAGAGACTTTAATGCTTATCGTGTATAATGTAGATAGAAGAAGTTAACGTTTACGCATGTAATGAACTGAAGAGAAGGAGCGAGCATATGCCGCAAGCCAACACGCATACAAATTTATTCGCTCCATCCTCGCCTTTTCCAGCGTCAGCACAGGCCCTAAAAACAGCCATGACGCAGAGTACAACTCATAAGCTATGGCGTTTCAGGCCTAATAACCTTATCACTAAGCAAGATAATGAACAAAAAATGCTACCTCAAAAGTTCCTTAACCGAGGTAATCTAGAGCGTTCTTCATAATGGCATACGCCATTAAAGAAAGGGCCGGGGCAGGAGAGAGGCATATGCTTGGCTTTTAGCGAAGATGAACCACGAAACGTATGGGAGAGACATCGTAAAAACGTTATATATAAGCAAGCACAACCTGCCTTCACTATTCCGTAATGATAGAAGCTACATCGACATCAGGATTGTACCACTGTAGAAGGTACATCGACATCAGGATTGTACCACTGTAGCAATGTAAAAATGTTATAAGAAAGCGTGCCACGCTGACAACACGCATACATGGATAGTACACTCAGTCTCAAAAATCGCACAGAGGTAGGACCACCGTAAAAACCATTAAAGCAAGCGAACCACGTCTTCAATATGCTGCAACGATAGTATATTCAATATAAAAAATTGCACCAGGGAAGCAATAGCATTGAAATGTAATAAGCAAGTATGCGTATTCTACATACACGTTGCAACGATAGGACATGTCCCACAAAATCCATTCGTGAAATTGCAACGTAAACCAATTTTAGGCAAACACGTCTTACTCCAGGACATGCATTGATGTTAGTTGATTCTCCAGCTGAAAAATTTTGGGTAAGACACATCTATTAACTAGAGTCCATACGGAAATCCACAGCCCGCTGCTGCGGGGTTTACACAGACTAGAGCTACACGTGTATCACAGCGCGAGAGGAACACACTGGCGACACTGACCGCAACTTGTAACCACATTTACGATGCGAGACAAACACAGGTCGTTAGACGGTCCAGCTGCCGCTTCGCAAAGCAGGCCTGTAGAAAATGAGCCCGTCACATGCTACCCTACGTAGTGTCAGTTATTTACAATATCATTCATCGTGTGAGTAGGCCAAAGATTTTAGTATGATAAATGTCATTACATTGAGCAATGAATGATTTTTTCAAGTTATCCCAGTTGACGTATAGGGAGCATAAACATGAAAAGAATCTTGCAATGAACGAGGTAAAATATTTTAGACTTTTTAATGCGATTTTCGGCTCTGTTGCTCGGTCACAAAGCGGGACCTGCTCATTATGGAGAGAGTTACTGACAACTGGCACATGGGGGACAAGGGACACCGTGCTATCTATATGCAGTATATCGAGTACAGCAGTATCGCACCAATGTGCTTGCAACGCCTTGAATCAAGGAAGAGTTAGTTTGTAGTAAATTTGTACAGTCCGGTGAAAAGACGATGTGCAGTAATATATAAATGTAGAAATGCACACTGGTCTGCACCATGATATTTCGATAAAGTAGGTTTACGGGGCATACCAACCAACATGCTTGCAACGAACGACCTGGTGGATGGAACAGCGAGGTCTGAGACACTTTTGGTGGCTTACGAACGTAACAGGCGAAGAGCAGAGGAGGTTCCCGTAATACATCACCACGGGAGGAGCTCAATAGAACCATAAAGGACTCCGTATAAGCTAAATAAGAAAGGCACGGCGCTGTTAAGATAAGACATATGAAAGCCAGCCAATAATGAGACGTACCAAAGCATTCAGTCAACTTTGATTCATGGCAATGGCAATTATTAGGAGAAAATTGTCCTTGTACATTTCAGGGGAAGAAAGCTTAGGAAACAGCTTTTTAATAACTACCAAAAAGGGGAAGCAACGTCAAACAAACATGATGAATCATCTGCTCATAAGACAACTTTTGTGGTTACCTCTGATATATGAAGCACGTGAAGAGTGCGGTGCAGTCTATTGGTATTTGAACGTTAGAATTATTCCAACCAATAACGCGTGGAGCAGAAAAGACGGCTCAATATTTTTTTTCTTGAGCTGAAAACGATGGAATGCATTACAGTAGTTATATATCTTATTGCTCAAAAATAAACGTAGGTAGGTATTACATAGAACGACCAGACTTTCAAAAGAAGCATGATTACAATTTTACACACATTTTACGAAGCTCATATTGGCTGAAAATCGACATATTATTTACTTTTCCTGTTATGATAAAGAAGAACTGCTTCACCGTAGTACCCAATGATTATGGCCACATAAGACACTGTTAGAAGTACGGTTGCATTTCTGTAATATATTAAGCTGATCTTATATTAATGACTATAATGACCACGCCAGACACAAGTCGATGCGCAGTAACGTTTTTCTCAAGACGGACATTATATTAGGAATGATACGAGTCAGGAGAGAAGAATAAACACATCAGTTCTTGCTTAAAATACAACTTATGTTTTTTAGGTTATTATCGTTATTATCATCATTATCATAGGCTAGCTAGGCAATTATCATATTATTCTTACAGTACTGAGACTAAGCGAGATAAGCAAGAAAATAAATACAATGTCTTAAAACAATTGCAGGATGGAGTGAACAAACGCAGCAAGAAACGTAAGAAAATAATTGGAAGGCCGTTGTTTGCTGGAGCGGCCTGGAGTCTCCGACAATGCCAGGGTCCGTAGCTCTTCTAATGATGAACCAACAGACCTGCGTGGCGCAATTACGGAGAGCCGTGTGCTCTTGTGTAACAAATTCACAAGGCTGATTACCCGGAGTTCCTCAGATCCCCGCGTGATATACAGCTCTAGCACGGATGTTGAATTAATACAGTGCAACTACGGCCTTAGTACTTGGCGGCGCTACTTAGGTACCTACAAGGAGAATTATGAAACAAAATTAGCAAACAGAATACCTACTCCTCGAGCTTGTCAGTTGCTTTCATGATATAGCCTACTGCTGTTGCATGAATATTGAGTGATGTTAGCTAGCAAGAACTTCGTCTGCGATCCAAATGAAAGCAGAATATTGTTGCTACATGCAGGTTAAAAAATGCTGATTATTAGGAGTTTCTCACACAAGTTATACCTGTACGCGGTAGTGGCATGAATGTTGAACTGACAAACTGACAGGGCATGGCTGATGATCGAACATTTTCTCGACCCAGTAGGTCACGATGGATCACATTTACAAGCAGAAGGATTCAGCGAGATCAGAGAGCTGGTTTCCAAGGATATCTTGGTTTTTACT
This sequence comes from Parhyale hawaiensis, assembly GCA_001587735.2. Taxonomy (NCBI): domain Eukaryota; kingdom Metazoa; phylum Arthropoda; class Malacostraca; order Amphipoda; family Hyalidae; genus Parhyale; species Parhyale hawaiensis. Next base: position 8,863,645 of record LQNS02277602.1, read on the forward strand.
CGTAATATAGTTTTCTGCTGCAACAAGGACGTTGTATGATGCTGAAGTATTATTCAGCGATAAAATACATGCAGAATAAGATGCACCAATGATAAAACTCTGGGGGATTCTTATAGCTGCTCATGTTATAGTGCACTAAATTTCCTATTTTACATGCATCGTAATGTAGCTATATATAAAATTTGAAACATTCTGTAGCAAGAACACACTTGTGCTTCCAGTTTATAAATACCGTGGGTAGTTAAATGTAGGATTGCGGAGTCACTCCGACTCCAATTCCTGGCCCTCCAGTGGTTCCCAGTCCGACTCCTGGTCCCCCAGTTTTTCCGACGCCTGGATACAATTAGCATTTACCGTGACCATTAGTTTTGTCCAACTGCTTTTTATCTTATTCTGAAGAGAATATTTTTTCCATATTTACGACATTTGGCAATTGGCATCATTACTACCACTAGTGACCTTAAATTCTCTTACATTCATAATTCATCAGTAATTATCCGGAAAAACTATGCAAACAGACATAGTAGATTCTGAAGGTTAAAAATATACATCAATAGTAGGCCGAAGAAAATATTTTGCTGGCATCTGCATTGAAATTCTTTATTATGTGCAACATCTGGAACCAAATCATCAAGCTAGTTTGTAAAAAAAAATCAATAATTAGCATTAGGCCAGACTCTACTTTAACCAACTATAGATACTCCTTGTCAATGGCAAACGCATGGGTTATGCCAAAAACTATTTGTCCGCATTCGCAATACCGTATCTTTTACTAGTTGGAAAACTCAAAACCCAAAATCTTGAAAATATTTTTGGAAATTTTTGTCCAAAGGTTCTCTCGGAGTCGGAATTTAAATCATCGGCTCCCACTTTTGGAGTAAGTGGGTTTCCCACTTAGACCCCCTCCCCTCAAATCCTCCGGAACGGCTCCGTAACCCTGGTTAAATGCATGCAGTAGATCAAATTTATACGTACAGAGGCGTTTCCATTTCTAACAGCTCTCTAGTTCCAAAGTCAATACTTGCCAACTAAGTGAGCTATCCACGGCACGCCTGACCCTACCGACACACGCGTAGAAATTCTCAACTCCCTCCAGAGACCTTCTCTACAGCATGAGCTACAGTCAGCGCGGTCACTACACTGAACCCTACAGGCGTGCAGGCTCCCCTTTGGGGGAGCACATCCAAAGCAAACAAGTGCAGCAAAACGTTCCTGCAAGCACAACTAAAAAATTCAGTGAATTTCCTAGGAGGTTCTGAGCGCTACAAGAGCACCCAAGAGACCCCTTCCCCTTCGCGCCGCCCTCCCATTCACAGCTTTCACCGCTACGGGCGACCCATACGCATCACGGGGCTTCGAACACTTCAGAAGACCTATACGGCATAGGTCGTAGGGCTGCAATGTAACTGGGGCAACCAGTTTACTTGCGTCGGAGAAATTGCAGAATGGTTTCCGTAATTCCATCCGCCCACGGACCTCTGTGGACGGACGTCCGAGGTCTCCATGAACAGCCCAAACTTTTCGAGTACGGAAACAAATGCCGTAATGTCAATAAGCAGCGATAATTTTCATCGAAACAAAATGTTTCAGTGCTGACTTAATATCATACAAACACACAGCAATGGACTCCAGAAGAAATCCAGGAGGACTGGCAATAAGTACTTTTTCCAGCAAATAGTGACGAGTTTACAGGCATTTTCAATGGTAACACCTCCCAAAGCCAGACAGCTGAGATTCAATGAGAAGGAAACAAGGGAAATATGAAAAGTGCAAAAACAGAATTTACCTACGTTGCATAAAAGTACGTTAAAATTAACGTGAGGGTTTCCTTTTCTCGTCTTCCGTCAGTCAAAAGAAAGGAACTGATCTACAGACTATCATTACACGTATCAGCAATTAAGAAAATGTGAAAAACAGAAAATAATGATCTACTTGGAGTAGAAAAATGGACGGACAATGTGTAACACACGTAAATCTCATGAATATCGGGCGAGTTATGTGTCTAGAGTCATGATGAATTTCCTGAGCGCCGTTTCAATATACAATACGAATACAAGCAACTCGAATAGAATCCCGCTTTGCAAACGAGCCTAAGGCAAAATAAGGAACGCAACGGCAATAAACCAACGGGAAAAATACAATCTACAATTTTATTCGCGGGTGTAAACTTATTGGGAGGGCACCATATCTACCGATTTATTTCCTTTCTTAATTGGCGAAAACACAGACGTTACACCCACAGTATCGAATAAGCAAGCCGCAACGATGTGAACAGATAGAGAAAAGTGATCGAGGTTGTTTTGCTGTGAGCACCCACGCATGCGGACACAAAAGGCGTGTCGCAGCAACATCAAAACATGATGGAAGAAAGTGACATCACTGGATGGATGCCCTGAGGTGGTGGTGGTGGCCATCTCTGTCAGCCGCACTGCGAGTACCTACCATCGACATGTCAGGTGACCGAGGTCAACATGGTAACAAAAGCTGAAGTCACCAGCAGTTCGGTCGCCAACAGGGCAGAAAAGAAAAAGGTTTGACGACTTCAAAGAACTGGAACATTGCAAATACAGAAAAAATATTCTAAATGAAAAACAGAGGCAACTTCTATATACTATTTCATAGTTTATACAGTTCTTCTTCAGAAGCAATCTGCCACTTTTTAGCGCATGGTGTTGGGGAGAAGGAAGAGAAGAGAATAGAGTTGAGTAAATCATTTATTGTCCTGAAGGACCGTATAATATTTAAATAGCGTTATTAATACGAAAAACTGAAAATTTATGCTTAATGCAAAGGGAAAACAGTTGACGAAAGCGTAAGTTCGCACAGCTTGAGTTTAGCGATTAACCCCAGCTAGTCCCAATAACAAGAACAATCACTGCCGAAGTACAATCTCAGGGGTATACAAAGACCAACACCAAGCATAAAAGCACAGTACAAGTCCAGTATCAAGCAAAAAAGCTCGTTTTAACTTCCAGTTGTCAGCACAGCATACAATGGTGCATTAGAGCATAGCAAGCAACGCTCCAGTCCAACAATATGATGGCTTTAACTAGCGACTGGACAGCATCGAATACAAGGACGAGCACTGAGGCATAGAAAGCAATACCGAAGTCCAGCAAGAGAAGCGACCCTAACTAGCGGTTGCGCAGAAGAAAGTACCAGTTGGAGAAGTGTAATTGTGCAGCAAGGCGGTACCTTATGGCGAGCAGGCGACGCACTCGAGGGGAAAGGTCGAGTCATCTCCCATCGCGTGTAAAAAATACTTTCGAACGCTTTCCAGATTATCGGACACAGCTAATGCTCTTAGCGCTGGCATTGATATGACGATTGAGCAAAATAATACGATGTGTGATAGAAGCAGTTTGGAAGGGAAAGGCTTGCATGCCGGGCACTTAGGTCTGAACAGTGCATGATCGAGCCCGAGATGAGTCAGGGTACTAATCTTAAAAATTTTATTAGGATTAATATTACAATTAATAGGTACTAGTATAATATTTTATAAACATGGTCAGTATTATCATTATAAGTATTAATATAATTATTAACACTGTATGCGCTATAGTTTCTGCTTCCCTACTCATCGCAATGGAGTTTCAAGAAAAAAAGAAAGGAACATGCACAACATATAAAATTGGGAACCCGCCGTAGAAGGAGCACAGGGCTTGAGAACAACATCAAGTAAGAAAATAAAAAGAACAAAGCAGAACAAGAATTGTCATCCGAAGAAAATAATTGAAAGAAAGCGCAAGTCTTACACTCAGTACGAGTATTCCCAACTATAGAAGTCCCGGGCGAAACCAAATATTCACCGCTATTATAGAACATTGAAGCCGATAAGGCGAAAACAACAGGGATTCTCTGCACCTGTCAGTCACACAAACCAAAATTATCATTAAAATCTCTCAAACTTATTGTATTTTTTATGAGAAATCTGTTGTATACTTGAACGTCGCCAGAGTTTTCATGCAAATGACGTTTTTGAAGGTCAGATGAAACCGATGCATGGATCGCAGATGACTGATATTTGAGGATAACGTGTCAAAAGGAGAACAGCTGGACTACGATCCAAAGATTATAAAAGAACGAACTTTATGCTTTCGCATAATAGCAAAAAAAAACTGCTTATTGGTTGTCCACAAAAAACAAAAACTGCTTGTTGGTTGACCTGAGCTTTGATACGAATGATTTACTTTATATTTAAAATCGCTTTCTGTGTTCCAGGTCCGGAAACGATTATCATAATGGATACAAATAAGTAACTTAGGACTAATGAAAGAGCTATGATCACCAAAAGAGCATCTGAAGGTAGCCTATCACTCCCGTGGTGATTGCTGAGGAGATGAAACGTGATCTACGAACGGTCAAAAATGCGATCGAAAATCTAAATTTCACCCTCAAAATTAGAAACGATATTAGTATGGTAAGATATTTCCTAGAGATATGAGAAAACAGCTATGATCCCTAAAAAAAACGTCTTAGCAAGCAGAAAGGCAATTTGCTGACGCTATGGGCTTCATAGAGTTGGTAGGTACCTACCGTCGTAAACAAGTTTGTAAAGGCCATCGAACCAAAGGCTACGTCACCAGCAAATTCCCAAAATAGGTGAACAAGTTTCATGAGCAAGAAACTATATGAAGGTTGACTTCACAAAGTTAATCTTCACGGCCGAGTGTCGCGCTTTGCGGGACGGACCCAACAGTTGGGCGAAAGGTTGAATTGTTCATAATGAATCTGTCCCAATGAGGCTGGACGCGAGAGGTGGCGTTGTTCTGAGCAGGAATTGTCAGGGAGACACTATTTGGGCCGTTGTCATGGAGACACTATACTTGGGCCGTTGTCATGGAGACACTATACTTGGGCCGTTGTCATGGAGACACTACTTGGGCCGTTGTCAGGGAGACACTACTTGGGCCGTTGTCATGGAGACACTACTTGGGCCGTTGTCAGGGAGACACTACTTGGGCCGTTGTCAGGGAGACACTACTTGGGCCGTTGTCAGGGAGACACTACTTGGGCCGCTTCGGGTCACTGAGGGCGTTATATTGAATTTCCAGACGTATGTTGAATTTATTACCATCAACTGCTTCCCATAGTACCTACCAGTCGCAGAGTAGGTCGTTCAAGTTTAAATGTATTTTTATGAATAAAAATGCACCTGCTGATGCTTCGAGGCTCACGAGGGAATTTTCATCTTCAAAAAACGCTTAAGGAGATCGTCTTAGAGAGTGGCCCCGCTTCACCCGACCTCAACTGCATTAAAAATTTATCGAGTATAATCACAGCTGACATATCCCTAAGAGGAAAATATTATTCGCTTGAAAACAGCCACTTGCGACAACTCAAACCCGTCTCTTATGTCAAGATGCTCGCTCTGCACGGACGGACCATTTTCTCTTTTTTCATGAAACATAGCGACATCTCGCACAATAGCCTTGGACACCCAACAATTAGCTTTTTTTCAACAAATAATAAAATAGAAAGTGTACCCTTTTGTAATTTTAGGATTGTTAGTGCCTATTTTAACGCATTATTCTTAATCAAATATAAGCTTTCTGTGACCAACGGTTTTATTTAACACCCAAAAACGTCATTCACAAGATATCTGCGGACGCAGTATATATGAATGAGAATTGCTGGGAATTAAATACACGCTTTAACAAAATAATATAGTTTTTTTTATTTTTAAAAATTTTATTCAAAAGTTGATCATCTGTAATCATCTTAATTCCAGTGCTTGCCACTCTTATAACTGCAAAAGCTTTCGATATATCACAGAGCCAAAATTTGGAACTATTAGACCAACAAACTGCATTATCATGCTCATCCTTAAGATGAGCATGACTGCCGTATATATAAAACGTTTATTCTCTATGCGTTTTCAAGGTCCCAAACAAATAAATACATTTGTTGTCTAAGACCTAGAAATTCAATAAATGAATAAGAGAGCAACTATTTAAAAAAGCCGGCAACCACCGTTGGCACCAGCAGAGGCTGATGTATTTTACGTGTAAGCTCTCCAAAAGTATCCGGAGTTTCTGAATATCAAGCACAACGCCCTGCCTTCTCTTTCACTGAAGTATACACAGCGTCTTTTCAATGACCCTCCCTGGCATCAGCAGCTCGCTATCTATTTCCATAGTCAGAAAATGCTGAGCATAAATCTCAATGATCGCAGGAAGGTCAGCGTTCAAGAATTGAAAGCACTTAAGGCAAAAACCAAGGGAAGTTGAGGCAGCCCCGAGTCTTCTGCCGACGAAGTAGAATTCTTTCCGAAATATGCGTGAAAAGCCACTACACAAACAGGGCACTTCGGAAAGTTAGATTAACTATTACCTATCATTACGCTCAGAAAAAGTATTGCACACATGGAACACGAATTTTGATTGTATATCCGACAAATGGTAAATCAATGAATCTTCGTTTTCCAAGACGTTAAGTTGCGCTACAAACAACCTACTGCAGAGGATAGCTACCGATTTAACCCGGCCTGAGCCGTCCCAGCTGAAAGCCATTTACCACCATTTAAAAATTATCGAATACGTCATGCGCGTTACAGGCTCAAAAGGCGGGTTTTCTGCAAACCAGTTTAGAAGGACGTAATTCCAATTGCGTATGAAAAGCAGGCGGGCTCCGAAACAAACTACAAAAAAATATCATGAAGTGAACACTCTTCTGTGCCGAGTCACTGAACTTTTAAATACAAGCTACAGCGTGAAAAACAACTCACATTCTAACTATAAAAAAATCCTAATTTGTTGAAAAAGAGACACCAAACCAAACAAAGCACAAAGAGACTGTTTCCATGACGCGAACAACACTCCAATATTCTGGCGCGAGGGCTATATAAATTTAGATGCAAGGGGGCATATAGAAAGCAATTGGAAGTTTTATTCAAGCGTGAGCGGTTGATATGAATATTTTTCGCAGGAAGGAGGCTATCCACTCAGGAAGAACAACCGCACGGGTTACGGTAAACGGATATTCTGTTGCAAGTGGCAGAGGCCCCAGCGCATCTAAATGCAAAGCAGACCCAAGCTAGACGGATGGTTCAAACTGAGCCAACACACTTCCTTATTTAATGTATTAAAAAGAGCCCCTGTGCCGAAGTCCCCAAGTGTCGGAACCGTAAACAGCTACGACGCAAACTTGAGAAAAAGTGCTAGCTGTGAAAAAAGGAGTGTAAATTTTATTTTAAATAAAAAAGCATTGAGAAAAAAGTCAGGAAATGTGAAAAATACTAGGGGATGGCCATTTAAAAATTTCAGAGGATGCTTGCACTTTAAAAAATTAAACAAAGATAATAATGTCTGTGCTACGCTTTGCTGCGAAACACCCTAATTAGATCCAAGATTATAACTCAGAGTTCCCACTACCTACTGTATGTGAGGATTGGAAAATGGCGAGTACACTTTATTTGCAAAAAAATCGGAAAAGTCAGGGAATATGAAAAACAACAAACAATATGAAAACAATTTACCAATTGAAAACTGTAGAGGGTGCTTGCACTTGTAAAAAATTAAGCAAAAATAGTAAAGCGGTAAAAACAATAGAAAATTTCAATGTATCACATCAATGTATGGAAACAGGAAATAGTTGAAAGATGTAATGCAGCATCTGAACAGTTACTTCTGGACTCTGCGCACCAATTTCGGGTCAGTGAGACAACCAAAGCCACGCGCACCAATTTTGATTCAGTGAGAGAACCAAAACCACGCGCACCAATTTTGATTCAGTGAGAGAACCAAAACCACGCGCACCAATTTTGGTTCAGTGAGAGAACCAAAGCCACGCGCACCAATTTTGGTTCAGTGAGAGAACCAAAGCCACGCGCACCAATTTCGGTTCAGTGAGAGAACCAAAACCACGCAGACCAATTTTGGTTCAGTGAGAGAACCAAAGCCACGCGCACCAATTTCGGTTCAGTGAGAGAACCAAAGCCACGCGCACCAATTTTGGTTCAGTGAGAGAACCAAAGCCACGCGCATCAACTTTGGTTCAGTGAGAGAACCAAAGCCACGCGCACCAATTTTGGTTCAGTGAGAGAACCAAAGCCACGCGCACCAATTTCAGTTCAGTGAGAGATCGAAGAAAATTCTTTTGCGCGATGCAGCGAAGATAAAGAAGCGGCGAGGCCAGCACCGGGGCGCAATAACGCAATCTGTCATTAGGGATCCATCTAATTTATCCGTCCGAAGTTATCAAGCCAAAGATCTGCAGGTAAAGAAGCACTGGCAAGACCATGAGGCGGCCTCCTGGTGCTACCGTACGTAGGGCAGCCGTAGTCTGCCGTAATAGCTATACCTCACGTCCCACCCTATATGTAAGCTGGAGACAGTAACTGAATCTGCCTTGCGCACCGTGCTACGCAAATCTATCATGTGCAATGAGCTACAGGTTGCTATATGATTCACAACCATTGCCAATTCTGGTACAGTTCTTCATATGCAGATCATATCTAGTAGAAGCATAAACATACTATCCTATGCAATGAGCTTCACGTCGCAGCACACATCTTGTTGGAAGTCAAAGACAATACACACTTGAGCCTTAACTTACAAATTTACTTCGTTCAGCGACAGAGCTAACTCGAACTGCCTATACGTGGCATTCCCCGTCGAATTAAATCAAAACCAGCAACAAATACTGGTGGCGTATCCATCTCTAGTTTGCCCCTATACTGAATCTTCGTTCGCGACGCAAACTTGAAAAAGCGACGCACTGCACTCTAAAAATTGGACGTCAGGGTCTGCCGTATTGGAATAGTTATGCGTTATGTCCTACAGGTTGTTGTATTAAACAAGGCCTATGCATTAACACCGCTAATCGCATTTCATACTTTGGGGGAAGCGAGCAGCAATAACTAGACGCATTGGTATACGCATGATGCTGCGCTTCGTTACGGGAACCAAAGTTAGATCTGAGATTGTGACTCGGAGTTCGTACTAAGTGGGAAATGGAGCACTGTACAATTAACTATACAAAGTGTACCAAAAGGAACCACACCAACATCGCTATCGGTCGGACAGTGCCGGAAATCCAAAGCAACATCGAAATATCAAGGCAATCCTCATAAAATTAAATAACCATCGTACGACGTAAAATGAGCGAACAATACACGCACAAAATGAGCTAAGGTGATTAACGTATGAGCCACAACTGGGCACAACATAAAGTCAGTCGAAGCAAGGTGAAAAGCGAGCAAGCAAGTGGGAATTAAGGAAGCGGTGAAAAATAACAAAATTGGAAAGAGGCGAGGTGAATTAGAGAGCAGCCGATAAACGGGGGAGCAATTAGAGAGGTAAGACAGACTGGGGCAATCAAGGGGGCATTAGTCACAGAGCAAAGGGAGCAGTCAAAATAGCGACGGCGAGAGTGTAACAATAGTAAGAAAGAGGCGGCAGGCAGTTCTAATGTGCAGTCAATGGTGTTGGTGGTAACACTGCGCAACCGCAACAGCGCCGTAAGCAACAACCGAGGCAGCGGCGGGCCAATTACGCTATCCATACATCAATTCAAGACAAAGACTCCTGATAAGATCGTGATGATTTTTTTCGCAGTCAAATCCCGCAGAGAAAATTGATGGAAGCTAAGAGGCAGACCTTAACAGTGAGCCATTCGGGCGCTTATAAAAGAGGGTCCGAGTACAGTACCTTCTAGTAAATCAGAGACCTATATTAACTACCTAGAAACATTCGAGTGCTTTATCATCGTAACTGATGATAATTGCCAGATGAGGTTCATCAACCTGATGTTTATTGGTCGCCACAGTCATGCCAATATGTTACTTTCACGGTAATCGAGTTAATGGCCGGACGTATACGGCACAGATTACCATGAGCGTACAAGCATGTGCGTACAAGTATGTGTAGAGAAAGTGTCAGCGTTTGTGAGCAAACTGCATCAAAGGCTACTGAAATTTCGCAAGAAAAGGTCCAAAAGGAGTACTTAATTAGACGGGTGAAATGCTTGCAGTGACCGTAACTTGAATTCAGTTTAAATCTATTCGAGAAATAATACCAGCGACAAAATTTGCTTGTGTAAATAGTTTTAAATACAATTCAGTTTATTAAATAACACAGGAACCATATATTCACTATAAAAAATGGATCTTAGCTTAGCTTGCATGACTTGAATAATAAATGAAAAGCAAGCCGAGCAACTTGGTTAAGAAACTAATCCTACAATAAAATTGGATATGCAAACGATATAGGATAGGATATGCAAAGACGGATGAAAATTTCTCAAAGAATAAAAATGAAGACACAAAATGCTTGAACGGGATGAATTGAGAGTTCGAGAGAAATCAGTTGATGCAGAGTCCTTTCACAAGAAGACGTTGGTCGGGCTGGCAAGTATTCAATTTTCTAAGAGGACTCAGGAGCACCGAACTGGAAAAAAGAACTTGCAATGAACGTACGGGATTTTTTAATACGACTAAAAGCTAAGCGCCAACCTTTGAATGAAAGCTGAACATGGAGCAGCTTTTCATCTGCACCAGAAATACGCAGATAAAATGTTACGTATGACGAGGTGTGTGACTTGAAACGGAAAAAATTAAATGTACAGAAAGTATCCTGAAAATTAATAAACTACAAGCCGGGTTATTATTGAGACTTTAGAAAAGTAAGGGAGGACGAGACATGAAGGCACTACAAAGTAGGACACATTTATATTATACAATACTGAAATTATTATTATGTAAGTTTGTTGAAGCCTCCCAAATCTATCACAAGTTAGATGTTCTTAGAGCGGAGAAGTAAGGAATACATAGTAATGTCCATGTACAAGGTTGTACAAGACAAAAAAAAAAAGAGAAATACTCGTATCTGTAATAAGTGGGATATCGACAACAAATTAAGTAGTCTAATGTCTAAAAGTATGACTTGAGATATCTACATGAAATACGCAGTAATCAAACTTGGATGCAATGAGCAGGCTGAAGAAAATAATTAAATGGAGGTCAAACTAAAATGGCAAAATAGAATGCAGCAGAACCTAAATGGATACCCTACATTAAGATAAACACAGCAGCAAAAGTACTATACGGCTAAAACGCTCCATTCGTTAGCAATAGGAGCAGAGTGGCATGAAAACGGGACATATGGAAAAATTTCTCCGAACTCCTGCGTCGTATTAAGTAGGTACCATACAATGCAAAAATTTGGAGAACTGGTCGCAGAATCCATAAAAAAAAGGTCAGCACGACATAGGGCTGATAGCGTACCTAACTGGAAACTGTGCAGATATTCGGAAATGTGCATTTGCAATACGTGCGAACTAGGTTGCCAAAATAGAACACAGTGTGCAAAAGCTATAGCGTCTACCGCAAATTCATCAACAGAAAAAAAAACATATCTGAAAAAAGTATCGGAACCAGACGGCATCTACAGGCGCTCGTAAAGAAGGCGGTATCAAAGCAGCCACGGCTTCTTTATGGAGGTTAAATGTTTGGATTCTGATAAGAAAATGAACAGAGGGCATTGAGGCAGCGCTTCAGTACTAAAGATAAAATATTTGGACGTACGTGTACAATTTGATGAAGGAGTAAGAGCTTTAAAATGAGCGTAAAGCAACGGGGAGCTCTAGCGCAGTACAGCTTCTCAGGTTCGGGTAAGATAAGAGGGGTACTGATACAGATATATTGGTCGTATTATCGGGGACTGCGGAACCATAGTTTTAACAAAAATATAGCACAACATGGAGAAAACAACCTGTAGGCCTCTGACCCTGTACTGGCTACATTATACATAAATTTTCGTAGGAAATTAACACTAGGAAGCGCGCTACATGAAAGGGGGACTTTAAGTCCACGACCACGACCTTTCACTACATAGATTATCGCATACGTTACGCGCCTATTCCTAATTGATTAAGGTATGCAGTGAAGGGTTAGGATGAAGTTAACATTACTTACGTGCACCAACAAGAATAACACTGCCGACATGTTTTAAAGAAAGCTATTCCTATAAGCGACACGGAATTTTGGCGCGGCGTAGCTAACCCTTTACTGCACAAGCGACTTTACATGATTCGATCCACAATTTTATTCCTAAGAGAGCGTTTTTGGCTGCCCAGTGAAGGGTTATGGTTGGGAGCGGTCGATAGTATATGGCATGAGGAATTTGTGCAGCAGATAACACAGGGAGCATATAAAAACTGATACCGTATACTGTACTGAAGCAACGATGACAAGTACCGTGTTCTATTTTAGTTTATAGCAGGATATTTAGCACTTAGTACACGAACGGATCGTCTGATGTTCGAGCATTTACATTTTAGAACAAATTTCTTCAGCAGACACACAAAACAAAACACTAGTCCACCTCAAAACGAAAAAAAAAACATTCTCGCCAAAGCATTTTGTTCCACAAACTAAAGTCTCCACTGCGTGCGTCTGTGTGGTACGGTAGAACAATAATCTGTAAACTGAACTAAAGAGAGAAATAAAACTACCACGGACAATGAATTGGACTAGCAACGAGCAGTAAAAGTAAGCAAAGCAGTACGCCGACCAGCTCGAGTAATCGGATGAGCGGCATAAAAAAGAACGGACTTTTGCCAAAGGAAAGCCGAAGAGCGCAATAAAAGGGACATGAAACTATGGCAATTAATAGCCGGAAGAGACAATGCATTGCGAAAATATTGGCAACTGGGAACACGTAAATAGTTAGGAACTTTTATGGCGCGATGCAATGGGCGACTGTAAAATACAGCGCGCCCGTAACCAAAAACTTCTGTAATTACAGAAGGGAAGATTCGTATTGCCTTTCCGATCTTTGTTTTCTTAGTTAACCTGCTTTGCAGTAAAGAGTTAGCTAGTAGGCATAAATATTATTCATTATCAGTACAATCCGCTGCAGGGAAGCGAAAGCGAGGCAGCAGAGGCGACAGTACTGAGTTATATTAGTTTGTCCGCGTGTAGCGGACAATAGATGGAGAGGCGTAGTGCTAGTCAGACTAATGTCGCGTTGACTGTATTTTTTTCTACGGGCTGTGGGTTTCAAGGCGACTCTTAAGGTATTAGGTATGAGTTCGTTTAAGCCTCCCTGTAGAAAAGAGGTTTCAAGAGAAGAAAATTGAAGAAGGAACAAACAGTTAATCAAGACCAACATGGAACTCGTGCTCGAGGCCGTAGCTCCAAATGATGAATACGCATGGGAGCAGCAAACCCAGAAAGAACACCAGTATAGAGCTACATTAGAAGGAGCTTGGAAATGAAGAAATATATACCGGATACCAAAATGAATCTCAGGCTACGTATGAGGTCCCTTTGCAAGCGCGGGACTTTAACTGAAAAACTATTTTTATTGCGCAATAATTGCAGTGATAAGCATATTTTTTACCAATATAGGTTGTGTTTGATGCTTGCAATGGAGCACAGCCTTGTAAAATCAGTAGCGCTTATTACTTGCGCAGGCACACTGAGAACATGGAAAACAGACTTCACTTCTGGAATAGAACTAACCGAGAAAAAACTCAAACTGCAAAAAAATTATGGCGTGAATTGAGTGAGAGTTTCCAAAAACTTGTGGCTTTTGCATTAGGGCTAAGGCATAGTCTGGTCAACAGTCACTTTTTTCACAATATTATACTGGAATAAAAACACAATAGTTGTTTAGGCTGTGGAGTTGAGAGGTAGAAGGGCCACTCAGTAGAATAAAAACACAACAGTTGTTTAGGTTCTAGAGTTACGAGGTAGAAGGACCAAATCAGACGTCTACTCCTGGGACCAGTAGCTGACCGTGTCACAACTCCGACTCGATTCACTCAAACTCCTCCGACTCCATATATTGCTTTCATATAGCTATAATATATATTTTTCTCTTGCGTAGAAACAACAGCGCAATGAATAACTTGCTCTAAATAATACTGGCAAATGACCGAAGAACAATCAGGCAAAGAATACGTTCTTTCTTATCAGAATACTATAGCGTATTGCTTTCTTATTATGCTGGAAAATAGCAAAGTATATGAAAGTTTTCTGCTCTGCGAGACAAATCGCACATCCGGCACAAGTTGCTATATTATTACTACAGAATAACAAAGCACGGACAACATTTTCTTTCTTGCGGGAATAGCAGCGTATAGGAAATAAGTTGCTGTTATTGCCCAAGAACATAATGGGCGGGCAAGCGCCGCTCCTCCAAGTGGCCGAGAAGCAAATTATGACTGGAAATGTAATGCAAATGACTGGCGGCGGGCGACTGGCCGCCCCGCAACACGGCAGAGGTGGAGATCTCACAAGTCATAGAGAGTAAGCGGAAAATTACTGGAATATAATTGCTAATGGCACGACACGATGGGAGTCGCTTGCTGGTCGACCGCGACAGCCACGGCGCAAGGCGTAACCAAAGCAACCAGATGAGCATAGCGAACGAGAGCGCAGCAACATGTGAGGGATAGCTTGAAAAATTGAACAAGACGGGAATGGCAGAGAATAATTAAGATGTGAAAAGGGGAGGATGAGGAGAAAAACTTGAAAAAGAGAATCACTGACGAGAAAATAGAAAGATGTGATAAGAGTAGAAGGTAGACGTGAGAATGCAGCACAAGAAAGACGCCAGAAAGGATAAAAAGCTATAAAACTTGAGTAATGTTACTGTAAAGTGCACAGACACATAAGCACATCGACCGAGCATTACACCTTCACCGAGTCAAAACTATTACACATCGATCCAGGCAAACCTTCAGGAAGCCCTTAAACAGACTAGGTAAATATTTTGTTGTACATGCAAAGATATGCATTTAATGTAGTGATGTAGCGAATATCCGCATCCGCGGAACAACCGCACCTTCTTTAATATCCCCATCTGCATCCGCGGATGTCAAGATGGTAGCATCTGCAATTGCATCCGCGGATGTCGGAACGCTTAAAGATCCGCATCCGCGGACGTCCAAAAAATTATATTCGACTGATCATTAATTTAATGTACACATAACGAAAGCTGGAGAACAAACTAAAAGAAAACTTCACAGAGAGCAACAAAGTGGTCTACAAAAGAATCTCTCCATTTCTTTCCAAAAACGACCGAACGCGTAACTTCTCGATGGATAGAAGAGCCTGTCTGAAACGCCTTTGGAAGATACCCTCACCAATCCGCAAGTCACTTAAGCACTTCTAATCCAAAGCTGGAAATAGAGACAAAGAAGAGAACTATGGAGACACAAGCCAAGGTTAACATCCTATGGCTACCACAAGCAAGCATTCGATCGAGCTGCAGGCTCATGCGATCGTCCTCTTCCACCCGCAGACGTAACCTGAGACAGCAGTTCATTACCATGCGATCTTCAGAATGGACCTTCCTTATAGCATTGACTAAGCAGGGACAAAACCTTTGCATCTGTTTGCTAATGCAAACGCGAGCGCTTTAGAGCGATCTAGTTGACACAGGCTTTCAAACAAAAAAGTCGCGGGTAAAATCATGTCTGAAAGTAGTACGTCGCTGCTCTAAAACAGTTAACAAGAATATTATCCGAGATGGACACTT
Organism: Parhyale hawaiensis; assembly: GCA_001587735.2. Lineage (NCBI taxonomy): Eukaryota > Metazoa > Arthropoda > Malacostraca > Amphipoda > Hyalidae > Parhyale > Parhyale hawaiensis. The sequence goes on from LQNS02277602.1 coordinate 8,879,133, forward strand.
CAAGGAAGAGAATCATCCGGAGTTCGTCGTAGCTAATGTGGAGATTTTCAAAGCAACAATACCAAATCCGAGTGAACAGAGAAACTTACCAAGTAAATACAAAACGAGATTTTTCGGTACCAATGGTAGCAAAATCGGCAATGGTATTGGAAGGAAGGTAACAGTTATAAGAGTGAGGGCAACAAAAGAAGCGATATTCCACTTAATGAAATGCAGATGAAAGGTATAAAGAGAAGCTCCACTTAAAGAAATATACAGGGCAAGTAAGAGAAGAAGCGAGGCTTTGGGGCCCGTAACAGGTAAAAGGAAATTAGCATGGGAAGCAATGTTCCAAAGCCGGTAACAGGCATTGTAAAGGAAAGGTAACATATGAAGCGATGTTCCAGGGCCGAAGGCAGGTAAGGTAGGTAGAGGAAAGGCAAGAGAAGAAGCAGTGTTCGATACAGCAGGCGCCAGGGAAGAAGGGGAGCGTTGGAGTGACGGAGCGCATTCCATGCGGAGCTAATATGGTGTGGCGGTCTCTCCAAATATATTGTGCTGAGGAATAACGCTCATTAAAGCACTCAGAGATGTGCATGAACGAAGGGCTTCCACTCATTTATCAACCACTCGCCTATGCGCGGCCTCATTGGCAAGCTTACGGGATATGCCGGTGTGTATGTTTGATATGCAGTACCTATTTCTGGTGGAAAAGAATCCGCCTCATAGACATTATCTTACAGGAACACTTCACGTCTTGTTCGCAGAAGGAGTCGCAATAATGCAATCTTTACGATATTTAGCACTTGAAAATGCAGTCTTAAACTATGATGTTCATTGCATAAGCCTCCCTCCCACAGCGTGTACACTGCGATCCAAAGAGACGAAGAAAAAGACGCGTAATACTTAGGTCGAAAGAAGTGTGGAACCGATGCCAGTCGGTGTTCCCACAATGGACCAGGGCGGATGGAAAGAACAAGTCAGGGAAGATGAAGAAAAGAATCAGCCCTAGAATTAGTCATTGATTAACAAAAAATACTACATTTGAGAACCGTTAACTAACAAAATGAAGTAATGTGGCTGTGGACTACGCCTGAAATTCATAATTCATAAAATCCATTCCATGGGTTGTCAAGTACGACCATAAAATTTATAATTCATGCCATCTATTCCGCGGGTTGTGGACTATACGACATTAAATATACCATTGATGACATGCATGCACAGTGATATGGGGATAATAAATATGATGCAGCTAATTTACAAAACTAAAAGGTTTTTTCAAACACTACATATCTCAGGCCTTCACACCGTTCACTGCCCAGTCTTTCGCATCAAAAGCGCCCTCTTGTTACATCAAGCTTAATTCAATTAATGTGATAGCTACACTAGAAAAAGCCCAGGTTTTCCAAGCCCTTCACCCACATTCGCAGAAATACTGTGACTAGATTGATACGGGTACGATGGACTTCTCGAACCGTACATTCGTATTCAGAGCACTGAAGACTTACTTGAGGTAGCGCTATATATACTGCCGCCAGACGAGAAATTTTCTATTCGAGAGTGGCCTATGTAACCGCATTAGGCTATGGAAGAATGAGCGCTAACAGAGCAGGTCTCGTTTCAAAAGATCACTGTCACTACAAACCATTATCCTCTTTGATGCTTTGGTTGGGTAAAAACCGTACAAAATCGCTTACAGGCTTCGGGCCCATCGCGGTACAAGAACAAACAGAACGTTGGGAGACACACATCTATATTTACGCCCTGGACATTGTGGCGAAAATATTTGGACAAGGAGGGTCATGGGAAGCAAATGTAAGCTCGCCGCAAGTGAAGACACGTAAAAGATAAAATGAAAGAAGTGCCAGTTGACATCTTTTTAGCAAGAAAAGTAAAATTAAATTTTTCTGTAGAAGTTAAACGTTTCGTGAAGTTTCAGATATTGATATTGACCAAATTTTGGTTTGGAGCTATAAGGGTACCATTTTTAATATCTCAAACGCAAATTTTCGAAAAGAATTGGGGTGTTTGAAACATGACCAGACGGTCCCGTATGAGTGTCAATTATTATCTGAGAGCAACAGCGCATTTGGGAAACTAATGATGGTATAACTAAATCTATATATATAGAAGAAAAGAATGTGTTTGGCAATTTCAACACATGAAGAAATAGGCAATAAATTCACTCTAATTTATCAGGCACAATTTACGGTGATCTGCACTAACAATTACGATACTGATTGCTCTTCAATTCAATATCTCCTGACACTATATTTAGCTATACATGTAGATACCTTTGTAATTTTCTTTTATTCTCAATGTCAATGAAGTAGTTAGGCTGAACTCTAACCAAGAAGTCCCAAAATTTAATACGCACTAAATTTAAATTAATCGAGCGCAGCTCTAATCTCAGATACATCGGTACAACCTTTTCTTTTGGAGCTCAGCTCCGCGGACCTCAAATGAACTGTGCAGTAGATTAGGTACTAGTTTCATAATCGAGCACTACCACTAGTGAAACACAGTTAAAAATAACTGTTCAAAACGTATAAGATCATACGCGAACCCGCGAAACAGCTATATAATTGATATTCGCGAGCAGGAGCTCAAATATTATAGCTACCGACAAAATATGTAACTCACATTGCAGTTATCAAGCCTAATCCTTCGCTTAATAAACAGTACGATAATCACAGAACAAACATAAAACTCACCTGTGGCAGAATCTTCCCAGGTAGTATGTATTGTGCTGAATTCGAGCACCGCATCGTTCAAACTCGATATAAGAATCGTTGAGTAACAGAGGCATAAAACTCACCTGTTGCAGAAGCTCCAGGTATTCTGTTGTCAAGTCCAAGCACCGCGAAGAGCAAGATGGACGTAAGAGCCATGGAGTAACCACTCATTGGTCCAAAGACGCCACTCCGCCGCCTACCACTCGTTCTTGAATAGAAAGCGCTCGGAGCGCCGCTCTCTTGACTTGACTCCAAGTCATCTCTTTTTCTTCTCTTACGTCTCATGGACTTGTGGGACACATTTTCATCTAAAGCAGCAGGTTCTATTACAGCGGGGTCGCCACCTCGTCCACTACTACCATTTGGACATACGAGTTCCCCAGAGTGGACAGTGGAGAAAATTATTGCGTCATCCACCATATTCTTACGAGAAAATCTACTACAGGAATAATTATCTACACTAGCGACGGACTGGTCCTTACAACAGCGCGAGTACGAGGCTGCCGCATGATGATCAGCACCACTACCTATCAATTTGTTACTGTTTCTAACACACAAGCTGCTTGTATTCACACAACTGGAGGTCACATTGCACTTTAGGTTTCTATTTGCTAAGAAGGAGGAGGAGGAGGAGGACAACAAGGAGGACGTTGTCGTGGCCACTGTAAGTTGTCCATCTTTTCGGCTGGTTCCGAACTCAGCTGCACTGCCGGAGTTGTTGCCCGGGTCGTCTTTTTCTCTTCTAAAACGCTCGCATTTGTTGCACGTTACGATTCTGTCGCCCGGTTTGGTGGCGTCCAGGCAGTCCGAGGTGCACTTTGCAGGCGCCGGGGTCACATGCTGTTGGTTCGTCAGTAAGTTCTCTTGATCAACAAAAGAGTGAAGTGGTGAAGGCGACACGACGGGACGGTCAGGAGCCAGTCCTGGCATGGTCATGGGAGTTGGCTCACAACATCTGAAAAGAAGTAAGTAAAAGTTAGTGCACATTTATAAAGCTTGCAACAGCATGTAAAAATATCTCGAATATACATGCAAAAAACACAATCTGAAAAGTAAACACCCAAGGTTAGCGCATACTAAATAAAGCGTCGCAGCAGCACGTAAAAACATCCAGAATAAATATAAATCACAGTGTGAAAAGTAAAAGCTCATACACACCTAACAGACCCCGCCACAGAAAGAAGAAACATCTGGAAAACACAATCAACAGCAACATTCCACCAAATGAAGACCGCAAGTAGTGAATAAATATATATAGGCGACCGGTATATACGGTACCTATATATTGTAAAACCATCGTAAGAGCTGAAGCTCACAACATATGTGCCTGCTTTATCAAACTACATCTACACTAAATGGTTTACTCGGCGATAGACGATGACGACAGAATAGGCTATGCTGAGACCTAGACCACACCATACTGTATGGTGTGGTCTATATAGGTATGGCTGAGAAAATGTAAAGCTTCATCTAGTAGTCAATAAACCTTGTTTTTTTTTTTTGCGTTGAGGCCTACCTAAAGTATCGGTATATCATATATTTTGGGTAGCTACTGAATTTGAAAAAAAAACCGTCTCTATTTCCTATTAAAAAAAACGATTTTCCACTAATGTAAAATAGCACACCTGGTCTCAAGATTTTCAAAGGCAAGGACATTTTCTGTTTTCAAAATTCTACTAATATATTATAATAATTCATATTCTTTACTCTTCCGTACGTATATTACACAAAAAATGAAATCACAATAAGGAAAAAGAGGCAACAAGAGTTGAAGAGTCGAAGGAGTTTGGGTGCATAAAGTCGAAACCCCCACAGGTGCTGGGAGTCCGAGCCGGATTGAATTAGTAGTTTGTCCTTGTTGATAATTCAAGTTTGTTACAGTTTCAGTGAATTGGAGCTTTTTAGGTCCAAGGAGTCTGAGTCAGATACGTGTAAGCCCCAGACGTAAGAGTCGGACCTCCATCTTCCTACTCCACAACCCTGTGGGCAAAAGAAGCTACGTACGTACGTAGCTACCTACCACACGATGGGCACTGCAGTCAAGCTACAACAGCCACGGCACAGAACCAATCAACTTTAGCAGAGGGCAAATTGTAGTGGAAAATGCGGACAAAAAGGCAGAGCAGCGTGAAATTAGCCAGTCGAACAGGTTTATAGTAAGGGGCATTTTCACAATTGCAGAAACACTGCGGGGACGCTTTCCTGAGCGTGGAGCGGTACGTACGGCGCAGTAGGGGATCGTCCAGGAAATCCTACAATATGCAGTAAAGTTATGTTGCTTGGAGTCCAACAGGATCGGGTCAGCGAGGGAACTCGAAAGTCACAGGACGTTGTAGGGACAATTCGCAGCGAACACTGTTTTTTAGCCTCCTTCTCCGACGACCATTTCAACCCTCCGATGCAGAAAGAATTTACCTACTATTTGCCTCACTGTTTCATTAGGAACTGCAGACCTCGCTCTCGCAGCTTCATTGCAAAATCCTCCTGCGGAAGTGACTGCTGTTACAGTAGCCCTACAGGAAGGAACGATAAACCAGTAAAACAGCTGAATTACTACGTAGGTACTGCAGACCTAGTGCGTATTATTTAACTGAAAAAAATAAATGGCAGCAGTGAAAATGTTATCTAATTTCAGTCTATCATGCAATTCAGGAAGAAAATTAAGAGTAATTCCACGGGTAAGTAAGTACTGATAAGCAACACGAATTAGCAACTTGATGTACTTGCGCCATCAGTTTGGTGCAAAAGCCTACAACAACAACAACGAGTTTCCATATATTCATCTACTCAAAATCTAGCTCTAGCCAGCTGAGATCAAGGAATATTCAATGAAGAGGGCATTGATAGGTACGGTACTCAAGGTACGATATTCCAACTGAGTAGGCTAAATAATAATAAAATAAATGTGTCCAGGAGGTATCTAAAAAAGTTTCATTGTAAACGATACGCTCGATCATCCAGCAAAAAATAAGAACAAAAACCAAGCGAAGCACATACGCAGGCCAACATATTATGCTGCCGTAACTGCAAGTACTCCTGAGCAACAAATGACACTAAACTGCTGCCAGACACTGGAGCCAGCAGATGGGAACTTGCTGTCCAGAGATTTGAATCAGTTCACACAGCAATTGTCCAAAGCTCAACGACCAACACCAGCAGCGGTACAAGTCGTGGCAGGCTCGTCTTACCCAAACAGCCCAAAGTGCCGAGATAGTGAACACCAGAAGGGCATGGTTATGCCCAATATCTAACAAGGTTTTGGGTACTTCTTTGGTAAATTTGGAAGCTGCGACACTGGAGATCCGATGGAACTGCATCCAACCACTTTAAACTCACGGTACCTGAAACATTGTCCAGCATTACGCTCACACTACAGTTGGAGCAAATCGCAAAAGGATAACACTTCGAGGCTAAGTTGCCAACGACCTCACGGTTACAAAGCAACTCAATGACACGTGCAAGTTGCACCCACAAAACTTAAGCCATTGTGGAAATTTGCAGTTCAGAGTGTTATCCCGAACTAAGATCTCACGGAGGTACGAGGCAGGAAGGTTCACAAAGAGATGGAATCTAAACGTTTTCTAGACAGTCATCCATTAGGTTCTTATCAGCGGGCTTCATGGCAAGGGAAAGCCTGGATGATCATCTTCCTCTTGGTATGTTGTCATACTGGCTCAGCTAAAGGACCAAGAGTAGGAGATTTATGGCGACCCCTTTAGGTGTATTCAGAAGCAAAGACCCCCCTCCGATGCAGAGGCCAAGAAGCGCCACTTGCAACTGAAGGTATGGAAGCTAAATCCTCTCTGACGTTATGGAAGCTGTGCAGAATGACCGGCTCTGCAACGTCTCGGATAGTAAGTAAGCTTAGGGAGTCGACGCCAACACTATACGCAAAGCTAAAAATCTCTTAGACGATCGTCTTTTACATTTTAGCCAACGGCCCAGTGCATTACAGGCTGACACCTCTGTGCAGTCTAGACTGCTCGGGGTAAATTGAAAGAAAGGAAACAGAAAAGCACTAAGTAGCTTCTCCCTGCAGACCGGCAAGTGATAGGACCGGTAGTAGGCTAGCAATTAGGATGTTGTAAAAAAAACTGATTTTAGTTTTGATTTCACTTAAATATATTGAAGAAAGACGTTAAAATGCATTATATCTAAATCTAAATTTGTACTATAAGTCGAAGAATCGTAATTCGAAGCGAACCCACCCAAGTACCTATTCTGTAGTGAAGCCGTACCAACAGCAATATCATTAACAAAAAAAAAAGAAAAAGAAACACATCTGGCTAAAAGATCTGGAACCTCAACATTGAAGAAGACAGAGTCTCAAGGGATCTTTTACTGAATATCACAGGTCTCTGGACGGCCTGCTCAGAATTTGAAGTCGAGGCCTAACCTTGCAGCAACTAGCGAGCCATCTTCGAGGCACTCAGGTTACCCCTTCCCCTGGTGGATAAGCCCATAGATAATCTGGCAGACGAGACCCATATAAGCATCCCCTGAGGGAGGTAAGCAAAGCAGGAACGGAAGGAAATATGTCCCGCGGGCCTTACTTCAGCTAATGCTAGCTATAGAACTTCTACCTATAGCGAGCGCCCCTCACAGCAACGTAGGATAGACGCACGGGAGTAGATTTTGAATCTAGACCATCTGTATCAATGCAGGTGAATCCTAGGTGAAAATATGTATGCTGATTTAATATGCTCTGCATGGTTGCCATTGATATGAAATCGCTAGGTATATACTGTTCATGAAGACGTTTGTGCGAAGCTGGAATTATGATGAGAAAATATTAAGTTGTGCATGGTAGGCCTATTTGATGGCGCACTCTATACATTTCCTTGAGCAATGCGAGTCACTCTCTGGACACCCGTTAAAAGATATGAAAACAACGAAATGCCAAAGCAGCAAAAAAAAAAAAAAACATGGTGGAACAGATGTAGGAAGAAATAGCCAAGTCAGAAAAGGGGGAAAAAATAGCTATCACTACTGATGCACTAATATAAAAATGAAAATAAGGAATGTGAACAAGAAATGAAGGCCGTCGTAAAAGCGTTATCAAGATAAAAAGTCCTGTATGTGAAATAGCCTACCTGAAGCGCCACTTGCCGTAACATGGAGCAGGGAGATGGGATGTGTGATTTGGTGAGCCTAGTCATATTGCATAGGGTTCACCCTATTGCTTCTGAAGATACCGTATCCCTCTTTGAATTCACAAGGCTTTGAAGGACAACTTAGGATATTATTTTCGTGCAAGGGCTGTGCGTTAAATGTTAGGAGGGCATCGAAACGTTCGTCTAAATTCGATTTGAAATCCCAACAAACAGAGCTCAATCTTTTGCAGAATGAGGAGTGGCACATGCACCAAATATCCCAATAAACAGCTATCTACCTACAGAACCAATCAATACTATGATATGTAGTAGCATAAAAAAAACGACAATGGTCAAACGGCAAGCGTACACAACAAATATACGACATAAAATATATACGCCAAGAAAAAACGATCCAGGTGGCAAACGCGACGGAAAACATGGTCAGCCATCTCCAAAAAACAAACTTGAAAGAAACGGTAGGCCTATGCAGAGAGACAGTGGGAACACGTGAAGTAGGTACCTACAGACAGACGTTAGGTGTATTGAGTCGTAGCTGCCCAGAAGCCACCCTGGACTAATACGTAAGATATGAACCTTCCATTATGGACCGACCTGTGGGAGCGGTAAAGAAAGCCCATCATCAGGGATCAGCCAGTCCGCATCGGCTAAAATCTTAAGATTCTATGGAGAGGAGCCGGAGCCCCGGGTTATTATAATGTTTTCCAGGGCGAGCTAATACCTTACACGTCAACAAGATTTTAAAGGCTTAGCTAAGAGCAAGGCTGGCGACTGAACGAACACAGCGGAGATAGGAATTGGGGCTGAGGTGCGTCGAACGGGAGACGAAACCTGGTTGCCTGTTACAGAGTCGTTATTTGGTCCCAATGAATTAGAAGCTGGGTCGGGGAAAATTCTACATTTCGCCATAGCACTGTTTTAATTTCAAGGTTAAAACTAGTTCATTTTCTCATAAGAGAAAATATGTAGGCATGACGAGAAGAAATGGAAGAGATTTTGCTCACGCCAATGCAAAGCACGAAGGGAAGCTTAAGTGCGGAAAACGCACAAGGCAACACGTGGTCGGGAACGGAAGGAAGAACAGAACCAAGTTTGTTAGTAGCTACATATGCAGAAAAATCAAGGGAAGCAATGTTGGCATGGAGAGAAATACATCCCAGGGGCCTGGAGAGAAATACATCCCAGGGGCCTGGGTAGAAAAACGTCCAAGAACTTATGAAGCCACACCAGACGCGCCACTCCCCCACAACGTGGGGCGGATGATGGGACGTGCCGTAATCCCCTCCCAACCCCCATAACGACAAATGCGCATTGCGTTAATGCCATCTACGCTACGATTCGCCCACTTCAAGTTTTATCGTCTTATTCGATTAGTTTTAACTTGGACGGAAATTCAATCTTGAGGATGGAACTCACCCTTTGTGTTCAATATAGTAGGTGTTGATAGCAAACCAATTACATTACAGATAGCCAAAAACTATTCCACAGGAATAAGTTTTTGGACGTCTTAAACAATCCATTTTCAAATATTACAACTTGACGACGTAACTGTATAGAAATAAAATTAGCAATTCCGAAAACCGCTAGTGTTAAGTAATTCAACAAAACACTCTTGTACAGTCGTTAAACTTCAAAAGATATCGTTGAATGGAAAACGAAAGAGCAACGCATCGGATAACCACACGTCTTACCTTAATCTTCGCCCGCAGGTAAGGAGCTTTCACGGTGTTTTGGAACGAGCCATGCTCAGTAGCTTTTTCATTTGATTTTTTTTTTGGATGCACCATAGAATATAGAATATCGCACCCAAAAAACGCGACTACCCAAAATTTAGGTAGTCGTGGTGGTTGACAAGCGGCCAATGAGCTCCTCCCTTTTTTGTGATACACGACTACAAAAACTTTTGTTTCGAATACGAAGTTTGAGTTTGTATTAGAAATATTCATTCTGCTTAAGTGAAGGTATTAGATACGGCGCTCAACAGCTCTTGACTGGGTCTTAACTGTGCTCTAGCTCCGTTGAATGATAATTATAGTTTAAGTTTCTGATAACAACAGTAACTATATAAAAAATGAAAATACAAAGGGGCATACAGTGTGTCACGAAACAGGAGTATAGGTAACCCATGAACAGAGTTAATCAGGTAGAAAAATAGTAAATGGGGAGAACAGAAATTCTTCGCCACTACAAGAAGAAGAGATGGAAGCAAACCGGACTCGAAAACAAAACATGGTCGAATTACTACGTATTTGGAAGTCCTAGGGAACGTTACTTAATTCCAGTAAAATAGGGTACGGCGCGCAAAGCTGACATAACGCTCAGGACAGTTCTCCTCGATAAAAGTATTCCTTAACTCAACAAGGCATAGCGCCCTTCATAGAAGACGTTTCAAACAATGCTATTCCTAGGAGAAACCGAAGTGTAGCCTAATGGGTCTGCTTACCGGACCAACTGTCAGCACTCGCCTGGGTACCGGAAACCGTTAATATGCCAGTTACGAAACGTTGGTAAGGAAGGGTTACTGCGTTTAACCCTTTAGCGGCCAGGTGGATCTCAAAGCCCGCTCAGTAGGTACCTACATGGTGCTGTTCCGACGAACGTTGTTTTGTTGTTTTTTAATGTGGGTGATGCAATGTTGGTCGGGCAATGTCAGCTAGTATATACACTTTGATTTGAATGAAACTTTAAGCCTACAGTAGCAACGTTGTTTAGAATCCCCGAAATCAGAATATAAGTACATAACGCTGGCAATTAAGGGAGGTTATGCCATTTCTTCAGCACACCTGCTCTGTCTGTATACTCAAGACCCTAAAGTTAGGCACCAAACTAGTTCATTAGATTATCAGAGGGAAGGAAGGCAGACACTGCAAAACGGCTAAACCACTGCGGGTTTAAGGAAAGAGGAGAAAACTCGGGTAATATTCATCCAAAGGCACTTTAGTCATCACCATTGTTTCCTTCGCGCAAGCAACGGTCGACAACAATGCCAGCAGAGAGCGCCAATTAGTACAAGTCTGAGAGTCAGTATTAATAACAGCAGGTCACGTAGAAAGAAAGAGATGAAAGGAGCGTCAAAAGGTGGCTTAAATCCCAAGTAATTCCAGCAAATATGCAGCAATTAGTGAAGATCAGCGAAGTCACAGCAAGAAACTGTTCAGGGATAATCCATCTTTCTTCATGTGAGTGCTAGCGCATGAACAAAGACACTGGTACGACCGGAGGAATATTAGAGAGCCTCCCCAATTAAGCAGAAGAGAGTTAGTGGGGGTACTATTAGAGCTGTCATTTGCCAGATAACAGGGCATTATGGCGGCATCAGGCCGGTGCCTTCTCCTGCGCGGGATCAAGACAGCTAATTTCGCGGAAATTCAGCATACCGTAAACAAATGGTTCGAGATAAAGGAAAGGAGATCGTCTCTATGGTGCCGAGGGCCATTGAAAGAGAAGGTCGAGAGATTTGGAACATAATTTGGAAGTCAACTTGGAAGTTCATGTGCAAGGGAGAGCACAGCAATGCTGGATAAGAAAGCGATGGTTGCGGACAAACTCGGTCCTCGTAATCTAAAATTTATAATACAAGGGATGCAAAATTACAAAAGCATTGTTGAATGCTTGCAAAAGTAAGGGTAACTAGAGCACTCTGAGAGCGCATACCTCCGCCAAGCGAGGCAACGGTAGCAAAAATTCAAATTGGTTCTGAAACCCTAATTTTCTTTGTATAAACTCAAAAATCTAATCATTTGTGCCTTTTGATAGTAATAACATAGCTTGTGCAATTTTCTTGAAGATCCGTTCATAACTTTTTGAGTTATACTGCTAACAAACGTTATAACAAACATGAGTCAAACATAGGTACAAACGAACAAACCGATCTGCACCAACATTACTAACAACCCCTATAAATTTCATAAGGATCCATTCATTATTTTTGAGTTATTGTGCTAACAAGCATAACATTAAAAAGAGTGACAAACGAACGAAGGGGTCATTACCAAAATTTGGTCATTTACTCTTTGTTATATACCTAATAACTCATACTAATTTCATCAAAATCCATTCATAACTATTTGAGTTATGGCATTAAGAAAAATGAGGCAGACAAACGGACAGACAAACACGACGAAAACATAACCTTCCTGTCGGAGGTAACAATCTCCTGGGATTTATTAGCCTACTAATTACAACGTTTATAACCGTAGATACCAAATAGTACCTGCAGAATTTGCCGCGATCCACAGAGAAGAAGAAATAAGGGATATGAACGGTAGGCTTTAGCACGATGAGAAAAGCGATTAACCCACCAAAGAGGGAAGGCTAAGCAGAGGAAGAGCGACCAAGAATGCTCATCAGTGGGCGTGCAAAAAAAACTGAATAAGCAAAGTCGGTACAAATCTAAAGACACCGCAAACTCTACACAACATATTGGCAGTACGAATTTAATAGAACTCATTCGTGGACGAGCAATAACTATTCTACATTAACAGAAACTTTGTTTTCCCAACTTAGGTCTCTCGAACCGCAATCTACTAAAAAAAGCAAAACGAGGCATTAAAGGAAATCATGAACAATGGGAAACGCACGCGCATAAAAAAACAGATATTGTGGTAAAAAAACGAAACGATGATCGTCACGATTAGGCTAATAGCGTGACAAAAAAATAAAGTGTGCTCGAAATAATAGGCGTCCAGAAAGTCGGAGGCAAAGTAACCAATGAGTAGGTACTCTAGATAGTGGTATCAGAAAGAAAGGAGTGACTTTTAAGCATTTATGTCATCTGATAACCACATTTAAAATTTTACTTTTGCTATTCAGAAATGACACTGATAAAGACGAGAACACCGTAACTTGATACTTTCTACTTCAGCAACGAACACAATTTCCTACTTTTTTCATCTCGATATCAAGTAGCTATAGCCTACTGTGCATGCCTTTGCTTCCTTTCTTAGCTAAATACTTTAATTCAATAATCCCATACGGAGTAAAACGATGTTCAGCCCGTTCAGTATGGAAATTCGGTGTACCACGTCCCAGCAAACTTCTCCAGCGTATAATCGCGGTTTACATAAAAAAAGAGACAAGTTTATACGAAGAAAATCCTCCGATCCCAGAAAGGTTCTGCGAAGCTCATAATCGAGTGCAAAAAGACAGATTCCAAATCGTCCGAGGCATTTTTTCGACGCAGATTTGCTAAAAAGAAAACGCGCACCTTCTCGTGAGCACCGAAAAATGCCAAATTCCGAGCGGGTTTCGACTAACGAGTGAGTTCGTAAAGAGTTTAGGGGCGTTTTCTGAGCCCGCCCGACAAGAAATGGAACAACTAGACTGTGGTAGAAGACTGGCGCTCTCTGCGCCACGATTTCAAAATATAGGAAGATGCACTTGCGATGCTTTTTCGGAGAGAGCGGTATTCCTTTCGGTCTTCGGTAGATATTATACAATTAAATCCTACCACTGCCTGCCTAGACACACACATCTTGATGTTAACAAGAAAAAAAAACAAGGAACACAGAATACCTATTTCAAAACATGAGGAATCACAGTGTTTAGGAACAGCAAGGTCGCAAACAAGACCAGCAGAACAGAGGGCGTTAATGAACTACATTTTTCAGAGTACGGTATAGCTAAGTCTTTAAACGCATCGACAAATTCGTGAATCGTAACATAAAACCCGACGAAATGCGTGAACCTAATGCCACCAAGCTTCCGGTCTTCTCTCCAGCCACTCGGCCCCAAGTCAAAACTTCCTGGAGCTTCCCGCCGAGGGGAGGAGATGAATTGTCGCAGATGCGGCAGCTTCGGGGGGTAGGACAAAATTCGACATCGAAAACTCACCAAAAGTGAAACACATTCTCCCCTAATTTATGGTTATGGTCACAACCATAACGATGAAAAAACTACGCACGTCGGGTGACGAGCGGAAAAGTACACTTTGTATAGCTGCTTTCCAATCCAAAGCAACACATTCAAGGCATGTCAAATTCAAGCTCGCTTAGTTTCTTTATACATAGCTACAGAAAGAAACATTTATATTATATTAGTTGTTTAAGCCTCCTCAGCCACAACTACGGTGATAGAAATGAGGAATAGAAAGGGGCATGTAGTATGACGACAGAAACGTGGAACCCATGCACGAAGGTAGATCAAAGAGCATGGGAACAGCAACTCAGGAGCGAAGAGGAAGAACAGAAGAAAGAAACTAGTCATTATCAGTATGAAAAACGAAGGAATCAAAGTGGACATGAAAGACAGACGACCCGAAGACCTAGCCAATGGCTTAGGTAATCTGCACCAACCCCATAACATAGGATGTGCGAACCTCATTGACCTAACCCTATGGCCCATCCTCTGCCCTCTGAAGGGAGACACATTTTTATTGACATCGCGAACATGTGAGAGCGTACAGCACCAAGATGTCCACAGCTCGCTGCAGGGTAGGCCTAGTGTGGCTGTATTGAAAACAGCATAGGTGATAAAATTATCTCTTGGGTGTGCCTACATGTGTGAGTCCGCATCCATCTCGCTCGGTTGATCTGTTAAGGTTCTAGCTATACAAAAAAGTTCAAACTTCCTTACATCAGTATTAACCTGTTCTATAAGAGAGGAAAAGGAAGGAACATGTAATATGCCAAAATAAACATGGAAACCATGCACGCGGGTGTTCCCTCACAAGATCAACGCTCATGGCCGCAGCAAAGATGAGAAAGAACAGAATCAAGTATCATCAGTAGAAGTATGAAAGTGGAAAGGTAAAGTCAACTTAGACCCCACCCTCACCTTGGAAACTCACATGCACAGGTTTGTGCTGCGGGTATAGACCCGCTGGCAATAGATGAGCAAGTGTACCTACCCCCTAGTTGCAGTCGACCTCGGGTCACCCAAGAACTATGGCGCCAATTTGACAGAATGAACAAATGACCCGAGACCACCCACCCCCCTCATCTCTGAGGAAGGCAGTCCCGCCACGGCGCCGTGCATGCACACACAACTGCCGAGTCAGCACACCAAGATCTGCAAAGAGCTCGCGTGCCTGGCTGGGAATCGAACGTGCGAGCGATACAAGGTGTTAGAGCTGAGAACTGAAGCATGCTGCTACCGTGGCGGAAGGAAGTAAAGCGGACACGAAAGACAGGCGTGCCGAAGACCTAGCTAATGGCTAAAGTAACCTACACAGTTCGCGTGGGAGTGCTGCTCTCCAAAATGATTGATCACTTAACTTTGAGCGAGCAGCAACTTGGGAAGGTTGTATGGGTGAGAGCACATGCAATAGTGGACGGCGTGTGTTCAGATGGACCTTTGCTTGCAATGCGAGAATGCAAACAAAGAGAGGAATTTAACAGTTAGGCAGACATAGGTACGTAGCCGCTCGATATAAGGCCATAGAAAGTATTAAAAAATTGCTTAAAAACGGCATTATTCTGATACGGTATCACAAAAGCAACAGATGAAAGGTTATAAAATCAAATTCTGATACAAAAAAAAAACTTACAATGCACAGGTGAAACACTTAGCTAGTTGTGATCGTACGGTACCTACCTACTCAATTTCAAGATGAAAGAATGTGATGCTTCAATTATTATACTCTGTGTCTAAAAAAATTGTTACATTTTCCATTGGCTGCTGTTTCAATATTAATATACCGGTAGTTAGGAGTATGAAATGGATCTCATTTGAAAGAGCAAATTTTAAAGTTTTTGTTTCGGTATATAAGGTACATTCTGAACCCTTTAGTATGGCGCACCTAACTTTAAATTTATCGCATGATTTTCAGTCAAAATGCAGCCAACTTTGGAGCAAAGCATTTTCATAGTGAAGTCATTTGGAAATCATAAATCTGAAGTCATTGTTCTTCGGGCATTTCAGCAAAAATTTGGAATAAGAACAGCAAGACCCATAGCGAAAAGAGTCTACAACAAATGAAAAGAAAAAGGTACTACTCACAATGTGAATAAAGGGAATTCGGGACATTTAAGAACAGGAGGAGCAGAAAACAACATTGATGCTGTACGTCTAAGTATTATGACTGACCCGAATATTTTTGTAAGAAAACTGTCTGCTGTTACCCAATTCAGCAAAGCAACTTGTCAGCACATTTGTCGAAAAAACCTTCAGCTAAAACCGTATAAATTGCAATGCCATCAAGAGATTTCGCCATTGAAAAAGATCGGCGTCGATCGTTTTGTAACTAGAAAAATGATATGGTCATAAATAATGAGTTACCGGTACTATTGACAGACGATATTTTCAGCGATGAATGCCACATTTACTTGAAAGGAACGCGAACAGACAAAATTTTCATTATTGGTCACCAACCAAGCCTGTCATGTTTACGGAAAATCCTCTTCACTCTCCAATAGTAACAGTGTGGTGCGGACTAAGCGGCAACAGGATACATGGCCGTCACTTCTTCCAAGATCCCAATACCATGGAAGCACAGTCAATAAAGAGAGTGACTTATTTGGATATGCTGAAAGAAACTTTTCATGATGATAGACATCCTGATAAATGGTTTCAACATGACGGAGCAACAGCCCATACTGCAGGTGAAGTTATGCCTTGTTAAACGAAAAATTCCCTCGACGGCTAAATACCCACCGCTCGGAGTTTCAGTGGCCCCCTATATCACCAGATCTCTCTCCCCTTGATATTTATTTAAGCCTATAGGGATTCGTCAGGGAGAGAGTATTTTACTCTCGTTCAGCAAACATTCGTGAGTTGAAATCTGTTCATAAAGATGAAATTCGATCCATCGATGTGAACACACTTCAACGGGTTGTCGCGAATTTTCACCATCGTATCAATAAGTGTATCATGGCTAATGGGGGCACCTTGAGGGATACACTTAGCACAGAATAAAATTATAGGATCTATTGTTTTAATTGATACGTGTTTCATTATCCTTGCTCCAATAGTAGCCTATTGAAACAGCAGCCAATTGAAAATGTAACTTTTTTTGAGACACACATAGGTACTATCAAAGCATCTTACGGTATACGTTATTGTTCAAAATTAATTAAGGCGGCAAATGCGCTAACAAGATAATTCATAGTTTACTACTGATATCAAAGGATACCTAAGCTTACCGTACCTACTAACCAATGACATTACGGCCCCATCGGAAAACAATGACTTCACAAAGAGGTAGCAAAGTTAAATTATATTAGTATATGAGCATAATATAATAATACAGTAACCGTGATTCCAATAGCGCTTTCCATACTTGGAGCAAACTGTTCTACAAGATGCTATACGGCACATTCGACATGTAGGTACGTACCGTAACTGACATGAAACGTTTCGACTTGAAAAAATATTTGCTGGACTGTCAAGTAAAAAGAATGTCAGATACAGTACCTACTCCAGCTACCACCGGTTACGCGCACTGTGGACATAACTCGTTGTTGATTCGCCCGTTAGTCACAAGCTGTGACTCAAGACAGGGAGCCAGTATCGTGGTGCCTCGACGCATGAGGGTGGCGCGAATAACGTTATCTGGACCTCGTCTGACGACCCTCAGGACAATTCGAGGCGTGATCAAACCAGAAGAATAGCTTCCATAGCCTACGGTACTTGAGTTTTGGGCTTAAACGAAACCATTTCACATAAGAGGTATCATACAGCAATCAGACCATGATAATAATAATTAACCCTCCAAAATTTTTAGAAAATTACTTCTAGGCTATGTGTCGATACATCTAGAAACAAATTAATTTCAGGCAGGGACGATCATCATTATTATTATTAAAACTTCACGCTCAGGCCACCACGGACAGGTATGACAACCCAAATGAAGCATAATGCAACACCGGGAAGCACGAAACTCTGCTAGAAAAAATCCAACATAGGTACCTACATCCATAATAATACATCGATACTTTCAGAAACAAACTACTTTCAAGCTCGGAAGTGCAGGCAACGGTGGATCTGTAAGTGTCGTCCCACCAGCCATACAAAGCCCCAGTTTGTTTACACTAAGCTTGTAACGTCCAAACAAGCCATAAAATAGATCAAGAGTTTACAGCCGGGACACAGCGCTCGCATAGCCTATATAGGTGCCCTCGCCGCCATGTGCGACCGGCCGGCCGGCCGACCCTCTTGCTAACTGTCGCAGACGCTTCTTGAAATATCGGGCAAGTTTCCTCGACTTTTTATGTCGAGGGGAAAATGCGCTTAATAAGTGCGAATGAAACAAACGCGCCGACGTTGTGGAGCCTGAAAGCGTCAAGAAAATAAGTGTCAATCCTGCCGACGATGCTTTCTTTTCTATACGAAATAATCATGCATTATTGTTTTATAAGGAATGAATACATCATTTGCAACTGGGAATTGAGGAAACGAGGAATTGTGGCCTGTGTCACAAATAAGGTAGGTACTCAAAATCCAAAACCGTACTACACGGTAATAAAAAATTGTGAAATATAGGCTAGGTGTAACGTGAGTACCTACCTAGAAGGAGCAGTTACATACTGTAGGTACCTACTATAAATCACGAACAGCACGTGGTAATAATTAATCAAAATATGGTTTAGCGCAAATTTTTAATTGTAACAATGTGTCAGCACATGAACGAACATAGTACGGTAGCTTTGCCTTAATAGAAACACCACTAAACAGAAACAAAAAAGCCATGAGAACGGTTGCTTTTAGAATGAAAAAGGGTAAGGCACTATGCAGCAGAAAAATAGTACCTATATTCACTCCTTGATATTGTTACTTAGCCTAACTTAGCAATACGTAGAGGATTGCTTACAAAGTAAAATCTTTTGGAATAAATACGGTATGTCAGTAGAAAAAGAAACAATATAGACAAAAACATGTACACACTTCAATACATAAATAAGGTACACACCTGTTTTCCTTTACAACCATAAAGGTGGACGGCAACGGCAAAAGACAACGAGCAAATCGCCTCAGGCAATGCAGTGACCACGAATTTCCGCTTCATTTCCAAGTCGACTTCACCTGACTAGCACTACAGCCGCAACTTCTTAGTAATTAAGCTACCACAAGGTAAGATACGCATTTTAGAAGCAATGGTAGGTACTATGAAAGAAACTGAACGGGTAAACCCAATGTAAAACTGCATCGGCGAGTATCTTCTGACGTAAAAACGGCTCACTTCTAGGCTTAATTTTGGTTAGACACTTAGCTAGGCTAACGGATCAAAATAAACCACAGATTACAAAAAAAAATGCGCTTCTAGGCCCACGCAGGGTACAGCCTACTGAAAAATCCTGGATTATAAATGTTCTATCAAGTAACCGAGAAAGTTCCCGCTTTTTACAGATCAATTCGCAGTAAAAACACAGTCGGTGTATATATATATATATAACTTTCTTGGTCGTTTATCTGTCACTCACCATAATAACTAAAAAGGTCATGGACGGTCATCATCAACTGCACAGGGATTGTTTGGTATGTCAAAATGGACAGATTAGCTTGTGGTAATGATCGGTCGAACTGTTTATGTTCTTATGTAACCTCATAACTCAAAAAGTTACACACGGATCATCACGAATTTGTAAGGAACAGTTAGAAATAATACGAGAAGCCAAAGACAAAATTTTGATGCTATAGGTATAGGCTACTTATCATTTTATCCCTGTTTCAGTGTGTCAGTAAAATACCTCAGAAAGTTATGAACGATGGAATTCACATTTGGAACAGACTCCCCTCCGACGTTGTCGGTGCCGAGACGGTCAATGCGTTTAAAAATCGACGTGACAAACATTCGGAAAGATATCCTCCGCAATTAAGAACACGTCTTCCACCAGGAGTAACAAACTCTTGAGTTCCGCAGATCAGCGGATATGAATTGCACTTGCGTGCATTTATGATTAACTCGTGGATGAGATCTTCCTGTTTTACTCTGTCATCTAAATCAAGCTAACATAATGGCAATGACATATATATATATGACGAGTTTCTTTCTTATACTCGTATACTTAGCATAGAGAAAGCTCCCTACCCTGTATACGCACAGTGCATACAGTGGGCAGTGTGATCTACCCAGAAGAAGAGGGGACATACAGTACCTATAGGTACCCACAAAAAATCAACGCGCACAGCCACAGCAAATCCAGAAAGAATAGGAAAAACCTCATCACTAGGAGCACGAAAATGAAACGATAATGACAAGGATTTTCGGAGCACAAATAAAAATACTCTCAATATGAGCGGAGCTTCCATAAGGGAAGAGTTCCCTAATTTACCCATTAATAACAACTGTTATTAAGGACACAACAGGTTCACAAATACGCATAAAAGTACACACTAAGCAACATTATTACACATTAGTCATAGGGCCCACTCACAGAAGAGGAGGCCACACATAGGAAAACTACATGAATATACTCAACCTACATATGTTGCAGATGTCATTAGCACTAAACAGCAGGTTCCTTACTCACAAAGCAGCACATGAGGGCGAGGTAAGCACAATTTGCTGAGATTTACAAAAAGACGCTCGCTAACCCCTTTACAGTGTGGTTGAAAAGTCTTTCTCATGAATGGAGGGAGTAGCTACCCATATAGGGTATATACTACCGCACCTTGCCTAGTAAAGGAGCTATAGTACATCATTCGCAAAGTGCGCTGAGCCTTAGGTCGCGGGATGTGACCCGGCGCCAGAGCGTAGAGCCCAACATCGCTCAACCAATCCAAACTTTGGGTCGTGAAATCCCCTCAATAATATTTATTGCATTATTATTATTATTCCTCTTCTTACATGTGTTGTTTAAGCTTCCCTAGACACAAGGGACACATAGCACGTCGACAGAAACGTGGAACCCATGCACGAGGGTGGATCAACGCGTATCAGAGCAGTACGTACGTCAAGAAAGGAATGGAAGAAGATAACCAAGCATTATCGTTAGGGAATGAGAACGGAAGAAAGCAAGGTGGGCACGAAAGACGTCCCAAAGGCCTGACAAATAGCTAAGGTAACCAAGAAAATTCCCTTGGGGTTGCTGCTCCCAATAATAGCTAGCTATAGGATGAGCGAACCTAACGAAGCTAACCTTATGATTCTGAGGGGATTCATTTCATCAAGAATTCAATCATCAATATAATAACAGGCTCATATATAAGCCTTCTGTGCCTTGAGTAAAGCATCGTATTAATTAAACGGCTTAAAAATAAATACCAGTACCCTACCTACCCAAAGGAAGCCTTTCAATCCTGCAGGAACATCACAATTGATTATAACACTAAAGGTCAACAAAGTAGTTCGACATGTCTCGTGTTCTAATGTCTAAAACAAATTGAACTTGCCACAACGTAGGTAGGTACCTATCGAGTTACCGAGCTATGGTACTATACCTACGGTAGTAGGTATATTATTAGGCTATACGGTAGGTATTATTATACGGTAGGTACACGTTAGTTTAAGCCTTCATAACCCAGTACAAATTAACTGTTCTAACGGGACAAAGCGTTAGTCAACGTTAGTACGCCATAATAAATGTGGAAATTTCGTTCGAGAGCCTTCCCACACAAGATCAAAGAACACCAATGCACATTGGAACAGCAAACCACGTAAGAATATGAAGCAAAAGAAGAAATTATCATCAGTAGATATGAGTGTGAAACTGGAAAGTAGCAAAATGGGTCCGAGAATCACTGACCCGACGGCCTAGCTAAGGCTAATGTGATGAAAAAGCGTGTACTGATATATGTATTTAGTTTCCTAACATATAGTAATAAAACAATATTACAAACGACGACGTTTATTTCCATATTTATGTAGGCTACCTAGTTGTATCTTTCGTGCCACGCCTCAAATAATAGACAAAAAATAGGCCAGGTGGCAGATTCTGTAACTACCGGTAGGTATGTTGAGTTTTGATGAAGATCGACAGGCGTTATTAGAACAGGTTGCATATGACGGCAGACTGGAAATTTTTATCCTTAAAATTGAATACAGTTGTTGCTCAGCCAACGTTAGAATCAAATGCAGATATTTACAGATTCTAATAGTGCTGCAATGGAGTCTTGACTTTTATGACTTTCTCCTAACATTAAAAGTTATATTACTTGGTCTCAGTTTACGACATACAATTGAGCGATTTTTCTCGAGGCAGAAGACGGAGAATTGTTCTTTCAGCTCGCTTTCTTCCTTTGACGAAGCAGTTTTCGCTAGGGCGCAAAATTTCGATATACCTACTGAAGGTATATCATGCATACGTACCGCAGATACGATAGGCAGCGAAGAATTTCGTTCAAATCAGGGATGCTTCACTGCTCCTATATACAAATAGATTTTTTATGTTATCTAAGAGAAGCGAGTGGTGTGCTGGTCAGATGGAATTGATACAGAAAGCACTCATCTCTAGTGACAATTTGAGCTGGCCGTTGCAGCGTACCCTTCAGAAATAGGTATAGGTATTAGATCTATTATTACGAAAGGATGATCAAGTAGGCTCATCACAAATTCTAAGTAGGTAGGCTATTAGAATTAGATAAAGGACCGACCGCAGAAGCTCACTTGCGGAAAGGCCCAAAGCCTAAGCGTCGGTTTACACTGAGTGCTGTAGACCAACAGCACAGGCTGTTTTCGACTATGGTGAAAGAATGTACCTACCGGTACCTACAGGGTTGGAGTCACGTTGAAATGCAGTGTTGAACCAGAGTAGGAACTACTCTCAGAGCGCATACGGAACCTCCGCCACTAAGGCACGGTAACGAAATATTAAATTTGGCTCTGAAACTATGATTTTCCTTGTATCAAAATCTACTCATTTGTATCTTTCGACAGTATTAAAGATAAGTTTTGGTAATTATCTTGAAGACAACTTTTTGTGTTTCCTATATAGGGGCCTATACTGCAAACAAACATTCTGACAAACAATACCAAGTCAAAAGCACAAACGGACCAACCGACCATCACCAAAATTTAATTAATTATGCCTCCTAACATTACTAACAATTCTTATAAATTTCATGATGATAGATTCATAACTTTTTGAGTTATTGCGCTAACAAGCATAAAATTAAACACGGCGACAAACAAACGAACAAACGGATCACAAAAATTTGGTAATATATCCACCTACGTAAGAACACATGCAAATTTCATAAAAATCCGTCCGTAACTTTTTGAGTTAGCCAATGGCAATAAGAAAAATAAGGCAGACAAACAAACAAACGAATGATCGGATTTTCACCAAGAGTTAGGCTAATCATCAGTGCTTCCTAACATACGTAACAATCTCTCAATTTTGTTGAAATCCGTCCATAACTTTTCAAGCAATCTTGGGGACAGACAAAGGGACAAAGAGACAGACCGACAAACTCGACGAAAACAATAGGCTAGTTACGGTACCTCCTTGGCGGAGGTAAAAATGGTCAAGAGTTGATGCAGATAACCCACTAGCACTTACGGGACGTAGGTATTATGTGTTTATAGCCTATACCAATAGGTAGGCTACCTAGTATCAAATAAATTAAAATCTAACTTATTATATGTGTGGGTAGGTACCTATAGCTACTGTATAGCCTATATAGTACCATTTTTTATTCTACGATAAAACATGAATACATAGGCTATAGGTAGCTACATACTGTGTTGCAATAATTATAATACAGCTAGGTAGGCCCTACCTCTTCCAACATTAAAAATTTGGTCAATTTTTACTTTAGGTCCAAAATAGAATTTCGACATTTTGAGGTATTAGGCTACCTATACCTATATAAAAGGACCCATTTAAACACGTTTTGAATGAATACCATTTTGCTTGCAAATGCGTAGTTTTCTAGATATTTGACTCTGAAGTTCCCATTGTATTGATTTGGGAGACTCCATAAGAACGTAAACTGACCTAAACCGATCTAACCTAGCCTAACCTCGCCCGGTATTTTCTCCCATAGGAAAACAATGGGAACTTCAAAGTCAAATATCTCGAAAACTAAGTATTTGCGAGCAAAATTATATTCAAGTAAAATGTGTTTAAATGGGTCCTTTTATCTACATAACACATTAAAATGTCGAAATTCTACTCTGGACGTAAAGCAAAATTTCACCGGAAATTTTTCAAATAGCTACTGACGAAGATTTGACATTGCCTACCACGAAGAAGTTCTCACAACAGGTGTACCTAGCCGCCGCTATAATTTGCTCTAGAACTTTCAACTGTGAAATCTCATTACCATCAGGGTAGCCTTAGGTAGCTACGTGGGTACTCATTTCGCGCCATCTAATAGGTAGGTATGTAAAATACGAATAAATTCAAAATAAGATGACACTAATCTCAGACTAACCTTTATTCCTCTCACCCACAAAAAGTCAGAGTAGATTTAAGATTCAAAACATGGTGTCTACTGAAGATTGCTAGGAAAATTTTATGACTTTTTATAACTTTTCAGGATAAATATTTATGACTTTTTTATGACCTTATATTATACGGTATATCCAAAAATACGATTTCATCAAACAATGAATGGAATTAATAACATTTAGTAATATGTTTAATGATTTCA
>LQNS02277602.1:8903557-8915104 GCA_001587735.2 Parhyale hawaiensis
ATCAGATGATTGGCAAAAAAAATTATGACCTGTGAGTGAATTTTATTACTTTTTATGACTTTTTTATGACCAACCAGTTTTTATTACTTTTTATGACTTTTATGACCTAGTAGACACCCTGCAAAATTCTCGACCCGGCCACTACCCAGTGATACGAGAGTGGAAAGCCTAGCCTTGGGACACAAGTCGGTATCGGTACCCTTTAGGTATATCTGTTGCGCGCGTTTGGTGGATTTGCGCGATCGATGCTAGCGCGACGCGCAAACCACCTACAACATCCATAATCCGGCATTAAAGCCCATTCAACCTGATATAACGGGTTTAATGTCGGGTAGGTTAGGGGAGGCAAGGACTGGTTTTTTTGTTTTCCGTTTTAAAATATGAACGATCCACCAAACGCGCACAACATATCGATCATAAGTTGGAACCCACGCACCGAGGATTACATTCCAGAAGCTGCATATCAAGAAATAACAAGAAAAGAAAAAGCTCATTATTAGAGTTATCAAGATACACACAGCGAATCAGTGTTTGCATGAACCTGAATTAACATAGCTACGCATTATCTTAGCGAGGAAATAATGAAAATGGTTATCGCCACCAAAGCACCCACTAAAACAGAAAACGGGGAATCCTCGTCTATTGAGAATAGCAGTTAGGAAATTTTCAAACCCGGGCTGAAGGTCGCAAAACATACGAGACGACAATAAACGTGGAACAACTGAGCAGTGAGCAAGCGACCATGTACAATTACTTCCAGAATGTTATTGCTAGGAGAGCGTATTTCAGTCGCCGCAGGCACCAAGTTAGCGTTGGTAGGGTTGAGTTGAGACACTTTTCGTCGTGGGGTGAGATGAGACGATGCTTAAATCCTTCAAAATTTTTCTCGCCTTCCCTACTAAACAATCTTTCATGAGTCATTTTTTTATACAGGGTTCGTAGCCCAGTCATGTGCCTATAAAATAAGTGCAGTCCTACTTATTTATTTCTTTCAGTTTTTTAAGTCTCAGTTTTTTAGTCTCCGCAAAGGCGCTACTCTCGATGAGTAAGAATTCGGGACACGAGATGAAGAGTAGAACACAAATGACAGAAGTACCTATTTCGGAAAACGAGGGAAACAAGGTAGGTATGAATCTGATAAAAAGACCCAAGTCCCAGAGAAAACAACCCAAGGGTACCTACCTCATAGGGGCGCGATTTCCCACAACGAAAGACATGTGAAACCAACCTGTTGAAAAAGTTGGGGAGTCGGACAAATAGAGTCCCGAATCATGGGTTGCTTCATAAAAACGACCAATGTCCATTAAGTCCCACTCCTGGATAGGCGTCACTGACTCCTACTGCAACTCATACTAATTCCCACTACGTTTCTACAACCTTGCCCTTTTCCCGGTTACAAAAGCGGGATTAAAGAGTTTACATCCTAGTTCAAGGGGCCGCGTAGTCTTGACAGAGATGGTGTCAATTCTGGAATAAATTGGAACTTTAGATGTTTCTATACCTCTTCTTCAAAGAAAATGAAATGTAAAGCAAGCTGTTGATGACTCGATAGTAGTGCGGGGAAGCATACCAATGTTTTAAGTTTTGGAAAACGGGTCGCGAGAGCACTTGGGATTGAAACCGTTCCCCAGCGATGTCTTATAAGCACCTCTTAGCCATTAAAATTGATTAAATGAATTAGAAATAGTCACGTGTTAATCAACCATTAGCTAAAGAAGGTCCACGTATTATCAACAACAACAGATGCTCTTTGTTGAGTTTTAAATCAGTTGTATTGGCCGTATGACAATAACTTAGTAGAGAAAAATTAACCTTTAATAACTGAAGGATAAATTTTACTAAACTATTGGAAACGTGCCGTTTCAGGAATGATATTTATTTGGACAAGATTAAGGGAGGTCTGGGAAAGTAAATACCGTATAAGGATTACTCCAATTGATTCTCGGAACCTGCTACTCTTCCCGTTCAAAGCACTAGCTAACGTGATTATTGCAAGCGAAATACATAGGAACCGTCACTATTTGCCTATCCAGCCACGAACCGTATTTAAACTAAACATGAAAATTTGTCAATACTTGTCGCTTTATTAAAAGTTTTCTTTTCTCAAAACAGTGTAAAATTACAATGTTACAAGGAGGGTCTACGAATAACTGTAAATTTAATGGGATCAGACCTTTCAAACAAAAGCGTCAGCTGGTTGGCAATAGAATTTGCTTATATTAGCCTACTACGTTTACATCAAATGGATTGTCATTAGTACTGCCGATTAATGGGACACCATCACCAACAACTACTTTTCTAACAACCATATGGTTCTCTTATTTTGTGATTTTCATACGAAAATTGTCATAGGCTAGTTTGCGCGGTGTTCATCATTTTATGCGCGGTGTTATTGGGATTTTTTTTTTCTTTTCAATTTCAGAAACAAGCAGAGAAAAAGCCTGAAAAAAATTTAAGTTGCTCCCTATAAATACCACCAAATAGCCATTTGATAAATGATGAAATATGAAGGAACTTGATGACACATAAAAGTATTCGCAACACTTAGGCTAGTCTGATCCAGGCTGCCGCTGTACGTTTGAAGTTTGCATGACCGCAGACAATTTCTGTCATCCAAGATGCACCGCCTAAATGTCGACAAGCTATATTATGTGCGTATCGTCTGTAGGCTAGGCCTACTTAGTAATGGGAATTGTAACATGGAAATTGTAGCTTCTTCATTAAAACTGTCAAAGATTTTCTTTTAATTTTATGCTTGGAGTTGGAGAAGTTAAAGGGCCTTTGCGGGCACTGATAATAAACGAAGGGACGAAAGAAAGATTATTTTTCAGCGAAATCACAAACAAATAGCCTATGGGTTTGACGCTGAGGTACCTATGCTAGAAATTAAAAACAAGCAGTGGGGACAATAAGTAAACAATATGGTTTCAGGCACGGTAAGTTGAATCTTCACATACCTACTAGGCTACAGGGCGAGTAAAGGAGCGGAAGAAGAGAGGACACGTAGGATGCAAAAGAAAACGAAAACTCACTAGTACGTGGAATATTGCACATGACCATCGAGAGGTAACCTAAATGTTGAAAAACAGTGAGGAGCAACATTAGGTGTGTGAGAGGTGGTAAAGAGGGGGAAATAGCAACATAGGCAGGGCATAAAGATGCCCAGGTAGAGGTATCACCCTGTGACCAGAGGCAACCCGCAGCCACAATGCCATTCACCACCTTCCAGGTGCTCACCTGTCATCGCCAAATCGGTACTGTAAATCCAGAAAGCGCTGTTTACACTCCACTGCTTGTACGACGCTTGCATAAATTCACAAAATTCAGATCGAAATATCAATTTGGGTACACACAAACAAAATCCCACAATTAATTCAGTAATAGACACCGATTCCAGCCAGTTACATTTGGCAACTCAATTCCAGAAATTTTCCAGTTAGAGCACAATTTCTCTTCACAACCTTTGGTTAACTCTTCTTCAAAGCACTGGGGAGGTAACTATTCTTTGCAAAATATATTATCACTGCAAGTATGACAGCAGTTAAGTACTAATACACTACAGGATGATTTACACGAGGAGCACCGGACGCAGTAACGCATGCAGAGCCGACAGGCACGCACACCACACACCACCGCGTCTGAGTCAACACTAAATGTTGAGCAGTTGCGATGTCCCTCCCTTCCCACCACCGGCCGCATGACCACTTCCCGACTCGCGTTTTTCTGTAGGATGAGTTTTGAAAAGCTTATTTTTCTACGGAACAACAATATGACTAAAAAAGTCTTTGTGAGCGATAAAGTGTAAACTATTAGCGTGAATCCAACCAGACATTTAACGCCATCTTATCCATAACTCGTAATAAATTTATTATTGGTATCTCGCATAGTTGCTGTGCCCAAGATCAGAGAGCGCCTGCATCAAGATGAATGAGTTAGCCTACGTATAGGTCCTTAATAACGTGGGCAGCAATTGGAAGTGCAGGTTCACTTACTGTTTCAAACATGGACAGGGCTCATATGAGGTCAATTTCACGATCCAGGTAAAAAGATTTACACGATAAAAAGATGCATGGTTAAATTGCAGCCCAGTTAGGAGTACACAATTGTAAACAACATAATTGATTTCAGTAATTTACTTTAGTTGAATATTAACAATAGCTCAATAAGAGTTCCTCCGCCTCCAGTTTTCAAGCGTTCTTGTCTCGCCCACTAGTATGAGTACCAAAGGAACTTTGAACAGTGATGGGTTTACAAATATATCCCGCGGTTATGTTTACCTGGACCGCAAGAGACTTAAAATATTCAATTAAATAAACGTTCGGCGCAGTACGACTTCTAACTTCACAACCTGCACTGATGTCAACGGATATTGGCCGAGCACTATTATTTATTCGCCAATTCGCTAAATTCCAATAGGAAATTTTTGCGGCGATTGCCCGATGTTGTCTCCAGCAGATATGGATTAAATGATTGGGATTTACCGATAGGGGAGCACTACAATATGTTTATCGAGCATCATGATACGTAACTGTACTAACAACGTAAATTTCCTACCGCCAGAATATGCATTTCCGCTACACTTGCTGTTTAGGTTTTCTCTCATTAATACAAGCTCTCAGGCTTAAGGATTAGATAGCTGGCAGTAAAGGGACCAACAGGTTCATTCCAAGGGAGGAGCCGCCTCCTACTCTGAACCCCCAGAAGCTATTGCCATTCTAAAAAAAAAGGAATCAAGTGTCTGAGGAAATGTTTTAGCCAAGGAGGCGATTTTGCAAAAATAATTCGTTGCAGCATATTTGCAGAGGTTCTGGGACGTTGAGACAAAAAAATATATGCATGACTATGGATCAATGCAGCCTCTAAAAGGCGTTAAGAGTTGGTGAGTCCGTGAGGAAGAGTTTAAAGCTATGGATGATGCTGCTCCCACTGTCTGTGTAGAAGATGTTAAGGTTGATTCATCTCAAATTTTGTAGAAAATTATACACTTATCTAAGGCGAATGTTGAATTAGATATCAAACGACGTGGCTGATGTATGATACAACGTAAAGATTCATCCAGGCACTGTATTAGGAGCTGGATATTATTACTATTATTTAAAAATTTAGGTTATCACCAGAGGAGTCAGCAATAAATGAGAGGGCGATAGGTGGCGTAATATCTACTAGAGAATATTTACTGGAATTACGACCAGTGCAAGCATGTATAATTATTAACGATTACAGATATCGGATACGTAGTTTTTCATGCTTGCATCTGCCACGTATCAGGCTAAACTGAGCAAAGTTATTTTGTATTGCACATGCAGTATTTCATTACTGAGCTTTGAAGACAATGTATAGTACCAGTAAAAGCTACGACTCGTACAAGTACAACTGAATACGACGCGTACCTGGGTATAGTGTGAAATTCCATATACGTTTGTTTTAACTTTGGATGAAACATCTACGTTCATTGTATGTTATAACTGGTAACAGTTTTGTAAGTTCTTATAAAATCTATAATATAATAAAGATCGATGTGTATTTATCTATTTGTTTATCAGTTTGTTTATTTATTTAGTTATCCATTTTCTGTCACGCTGTAACAAAACAGATAGGCAGAAATTAATCAAGGTTAGAGGCTGTGGTCATCTGCCAAGCTTCATTGAAAACTGTTGGGTAGAAAATAGGCCAGGTTGCAGAAGATGGCAAACGTATCTTAATCAGGACAGTTGAAATTCAAACAACGAAGATATCGCAGGCTTAGTGATGATTTGTACAAGTTTTCCCTTCTCCAAATATCGAATCTATGGCAAAGTATGGGGCGACCTTATGGCTGAATGCACTTCTTGCATTGCCGAAGTTGAAATCTTAGCACTGAAGCTTCTATTGGCCCTCTCATGCATCTTGATTCGTAGTTTCTTCCTAGATGATTCCGTTGTTTCTGTATCAAAGGTCGCTGTCGCTCTCTCAGGTCACAACGTATAAATTCGGTAGATCGTCAACGAAGCTCCCACAACGGGCAGAAGACAATTATTTCAGGGGCAATAGACAACAATTTATTCTGAGAGAGCAGCATTCGTTTCAGAGGCTGAAATTTGAGTACTTCAATGAAGCAGATAGTTAAGTATGGAAGACCAATGTTTACAATGTTTTCCTTAAGATTTTATTTTGAAAAACACACGTATATTTAAGAAAGAGAATGGTGAACGTAAAAGAAGAACGACACTTCTACAGTACAGTCTCAAGAAGGGAGACGTGCAAGAAGTGGAGAGAGAGATGAAGCGCCTATGCGGCACATACAGTGACAAGAAAGGTTACGGAAGGGAATACGTGTTGTTGAGAAACGTGAGCGAGAGAATGTGGAAACGGCAAGTCAGAGAAGAGAGCAAACACATCGACTATTGCGTGAATTTTTTCACGCACGGGTCCACTATCCTCATAATAAATAAGATGGCTTACAAATGTTATCTACGTATAAAATTGGTCTCTCAAATTGCCAATAATTATAGCGCCAAGTGATTAAAATCTAGCCTATAGAAACGTCACTTTCAAATATAGCAGCCTTGCCCCTAGGCCGTCCTATACGTTTCAACTAATGCTATTCCTACGACACACCTGCTTCCGGTCAGTTGGTTTAGGGTTAAGTAAAATTCGCAAAAAACTAACCGTCCGTTTAGGGAAAATTAAAAATTAAAAAAAAAAAACACGAAGACAAATTGAACAATATGCTCTGTTCCTACTCACCAGTACAGTTACAAGCAACAAGTGTAACTAAATCCTGTGGAGTCGATGCAATCGAACTGAAAAATAAAAAATATCTGAAGAATATAAGAAATGTCATGAAGTAGTGGCAGGATGAAGTTGTCGCGGCTATTATGACCCGTTCTGTGGATTTTTTTTATGGGCGTTAAAAGCTCGAGAATTCGAATAAAAACATGTAGAATATTCTACTAATGGAACTTTTGAATTCTCTCAGTAGGCAGGTGGGATCAGTGCTGATTAATTACCTCAGCCAAGGAGGTAATGTTTTCTACGTTTCTGTCGTGTTTGTGAGTCTGACTGTTTGTCTGTAATTCTCTTTGCCTGTCACCAAGATTACTCAAAAAAGTTATATGCGGATCTTTACGATGCGTACAGGGATTGTAAGGCCGGCTGCCCACTAACAACTTTCGTTGCCGCTAGCAGCGATAGATGCAAATCAACTAATCCGACTGCGTTGACGTGGCCGTGACTATAATTCTTAAAATATCAATCTCTGTGGTCTTAATTAAACCGCTCATAATTAGGAGCCGTCGCTAAAATTTCAACATTGCCGTTTGCTACAGTGCAAAAGTTGCAGTAGCGACTGAAATATTTGGATATTTTAGGTACGATTAAGACTTTGCGCAAGCTGAAGCCGTGCCGTAGCTACGTGAACGGAGTAGTTGAGTTGCCTCTAAGTTGGTAGCGGCAACGAAAGTTGCTAGTGGGCAGCCGGCCTAAGGCATGTTAACAGTAACAGATGATGGGAAAAGGAAAAAAGTCCCGGTGTAAAAAGCCCCGGTAGGTAAAAAAAATCCGCCTATCTCCTTATGAACATTTATTGCCCATACGTAGTTATTTTGAAGAAAGTTATATTAAAATAAGTTAAATTATGCTGCACTGCATTTAATTACTCTAACCTAACGAAACGAACTCCTAAGCTAGTCTAGCTTTTTCTAATTGAGCGTGCCCTCAGGAATATATCTGGCGGGCCCTCTCCCTGCCACAATATATTTGGGCCTCACCTACCCAAGGGTCCCGAGTGCCTTTTCCGCAGGAGATGTTGCAGCTTGCCGCAGTTCCTGCTGACCAAGTTAGTTTTGTAAGGTTAGGTAGGCCCTCATTTCTTCCCCTTCTGCTTCGGGAGGTGGGCTGCCGATCGAGGTGGCCGACCTATTCCCGATAGACTTCTACCTTCTTGTATTTCGTTTCCTTCCCCTGTGCGGCGTAGCTGAGCAAAAGCCTTCAGCCGTTCCCGGGGGCTGGAGATGCTCAACTTGCGCCTTTTTCCTGTCAGCAGCGCACTGACCACTCTGAGACCTACCGGCAGAAAAGCCGAGACAAAATCATTGACAATTTAAAACAAGCCCTATAGCCGCGCACGAACCTGTGTTAAACCACAGGAATAGTTCGGCGCGATTTAGACATTCAGTCCCTGATGCGTTAGTAAAGCTTCTAACTAATTGAGCGCAGCCTAATCTAACCACATTTAACTAAGCCCAACCTATTCTGACATACATTACCTAGTTTCTTATATACATAGGTTTAGCCTAACCCAACCTCGCATGTCCTCACTAAACCAAACTAACCTCACCTAACCTAAGCTGATCTCACCTAACCTGATCTCACTTAACCTGATCTCACCTAAACTATACTCACCTACCGTAACCTTACCTAACCCAACTTCACCTTACCTAAGCTCACCCAACCCAAGCTCACCTAGCTAAATCTAACTAGCCTCGCATTACCTATTTCAGGGGTCTTTGCAGCCCACATTCGCACATGCAAATATTGGGTTAAATTTGGCTTCGTGCAATATATTTTAGTGAACTAAAATATGATGTATTCAAATAAAGGAATAAAGCTTTCAAATATAGCTTCAAGAGAAAGCGGGGCTTTTTTCCTACCAGGGCATTTTACCGGGGGCTTTTGTCCGGGTGGCTTTTTTCCACCTGGGCTTTTTTCCTACCGGGGTTTTTCCGCCCTGTTTTTTTTTCGGTTACCCAGAAGATCAACGTTTGGTGAAAATCCGTTAATCTGTTTGTTTCTTTGCCTATTTTTTCTTAAGGCCATAACTAAAAAAGTTAGTATGGTGTGTAACGCCTCCGTTTTTCTTAAGAATTTACGTCAAATGGTGGCGATTGTAACTGCAAGGTCAAAAGTATAAAATGCGTTTGTCCTGAGGCTACAACGATGATAGCCGCAGGAAATGTACATCTCAAAATTTTATTTGCAAACTACAAGATAAGACAAAATATTCAATTGCTGAATACTATGACCGGTGAATTAAAAACCCCCGTGTAAACAAGCAATAAAATTTCTCAAATAATACCTACAGTTTTTTTTCATGCAACTTCCAAAAACTTTACCCTAGGACATTGCAACTGTAAGAACGTTTCCCCAGGTACGTGAGTATTTTACTGTCGCGCCAAGCTTGACAATCTGAAAATTTTGTCTGGTAGAAATCAGTGAAGATGTCGCTCGTCTGTGCACTGCTTTAGGGACGTGACACCCTATTACATACGACGAGCGAACCTTAATATCCCTTAATATGATCTATTCAGTATGCGTCTTGGATGAGTTTAGACGATTGTTACCAGAGCCTGACACGATGGCTATCGCCGATTATACGATGGCGATGGTGTGAAGACCATCGCCATCGGAAAAACCACGATGATACGATGGGATGGTCCGATGGAAATCGTATCAAACAATCGGCGATGGCCATTTTCTTCATTGGCGATGATCTTATGAGGAAGAAATGGTCCGATGTAATGACTGAACATACCATCGGCGATGGCATACGATGGGCATCGTCATCGATTGTACTTCCGATGCCGATGAAATATGGCTAAGACTACAGAAAAACAACTTTGCGAGTTTGAAACATTCATTTTTTTAGTAATAATAAAACAAAGAGGGAGTTACAAATTTTATGTCAATACATTTCCCAGATCTAACAATGGTTATAAGAGATGCTGCTTAATTTCATTCGATGTTTGTGGTCTGAGATGTTTGCATTTTTAAAATGTGTTAATGCGATGGTCTATCGCCGATTGTGACGCCCTACGATGGCCATCGCCGACGGTTGTTTCATCGTATGTGACCTCCGATAAAAATTGGCGATTTTTGGTTCCGATGCCGATGGAGCGATGGCATTGCCATCGCCATCATAAGAACGGTTGCGATCGCCATCGTACCATCAATTTTGCCATCGTACTATCGTAACATCATCGAAGATGCCGACCTCTGGTTGTTACTAAGTTCCCACCTTACTGCAAAAAGCATTGAGTATATTCTGGGTGCTAAACACAGGCTTACACATGGGTATCATGTGAACGTGTTTCTTAAATGTTCAGCTTTTTTACTCCAGAAAGTGTCAACCCAAGCTGCCTCTTTCGCAGATTTCTGATAATTTTAGACTTTCTAGGAGATACGCCTTGTTGTGCTGCGGGGTGTGGAAAGTCCAATAGAAAAATTTTGGCAAACAGTTGATGCTTATAGGTATGAATTAGGAGGTAGCTAAAGCCTCCTTAACCCCGGTGTACCTAAGAGTCGAAACACGGCAACGTTTCTTGCTATCCCTCTGAATACGTTGCTGCCGGCACGGTTTCGGCATACCCAATATTTCGCTGTCCAAGAATTGCGCTTAATCCAAGCTGCTGCTGCTGCAGTTTTAACCCAACAATAAGCACCAGTTGCACAGCTTCTTACTACTTCGAAGGGGGGGTTGTGAATTGGCAAAGACGTCTATAACTTACTGCATCGTTTACTCTGAGTGATTTGAAACCGTGATTCTAATCTAACAAGACATACATCAAAAACTTCCTAAATACTGATACGCGTCGCTAGCAGACCATCAATCGCACACAGTAACAATGTTGTAAATGACCCAAGAGAGAGTCATTTTAGTGTCGGGCTTACGATTACGCACATAAATTGATAGATCAACAAAATATGGCGTAAACAAGAACCAGTCGAGTATTCTAATACCTTAAGAATAGTGTAATTTACTTAACTAAAATAAATTAAGCCTCTAGCGCTGCGACAGAAACAACTTAAAATGAGTTTAAAGTTTGTAGTCAATTTAGTGAAAAGACGACGCATCAAAAGTTGGGAAAGGCAGAACCGGAGACGAACCACAGCTAACGGGCGCCATTATGGCGAAAGCGGAGGTATGTCGGTAGCTTCATTAATTTTAATAGTAAAATGGCAAATTGAGTCTGTCGCTACTAGTCTTGATTGAACATTAATCACAATCGTATCGTAATAATAATAAGTAACTATTGTATCTTTGTTTATATATATTTTGCTAATTATATTTTCTGTCGTGCCACGCGTCGCTACTTTCATAGAGCAGAAAAAACGTTACCTCTTAAGTGCAAGAGAGTGACGTAGAAGGCCAGTATTCAACGTTTTCGCCAGATGTTGAATGAAGTCCTATCTAACTATATGCTAGGATTATGAAACTAACAGGTTAACCCAAGGGGCGGAGCCAAGCTGTAGTGCATCATGGGAAATGGCATTGTGACGTCACAAGACATAGTACGTTTATCAGTAGCTATATTGCATTGTTTCTTCATCATTTCATTAGGGCCTCCCGAGTGTCCTACATGACTACAAACTTTAAACTCATTTTAAGTTGTTTCTGTCGCAGCGCTAGAGGCTTAATAAGTAAATTACACTATCGGTAGTACTGTACTGCAGATGTTCATGCGATGTGCACAGCATAGGGGGGTCTCAGGTCGAACCGGAGTAGTGCTAAACAAACCTGTCCAATCTTCCATTAGAAATCATAGTCTGGAAGCCAATCATCCATTGAGA
>LQNS02277602.1:8917427-8935414 GCA_001587735.2 Parhyale hawaiensis
GCAAGCTTTAGAAATGGGTTGTATGGCGGGAAAAGCTAGAAATAAAAAATTGCTGTCGTAGCCTGTCGTAGAACAACGCAAAATTCTGCTCTTGGCCAACACTATCAGAAGCACATTTTCCCCCTTCGCGGCTAACAACTACGAAAGAAAACACAGACGCAAAATATCAGCAGTGAAAAGAAACGACAGTCCACTCGCCTACGCAGAGAATGGAGAAATTTCACGGTAATCAGGAAGCAAACGAGCATGAGGACTCGTTATAATTTCAGTAGAAAGCAAAGGCCACATTTACGCAGACGAACTTTAATTTTTCAAGAAGAAAATTAGACTACTAATGAGTGGCACTTGAAGCAGCCTGAACTCTTGTATTGAATAAAATTCCCATTGCCGCTGGCGTTCTTTCAGTCCCAAAATGTCACATCTTCACGCAACGGAGCAGCAAGGAGGCAGTCCTCCGCAATTACAGAAAGACATTCACTGAACAGCTGAGTGTTGAATTGAAATTTTATGTGAGCTTGATGCCGCGACGTTATCCCTGGCGGCATTACCGCTTGAATTTAATCTGCATGTATTACGGAGGGCTCGTCCTGGAAATGCGATAGTGCTCGGTGACATGGAAACGTAGGTGTACAGCCTAATCCGTCTAGCTGTGTCCAATCTCGTCTAAATTTACTCCGTTAACCCTCTGTCTAGTCTGACGAAATCGTCGCACTAGCTGTATTTAACCTTGTGCAGTAACCTCGACCAAAGTTTTTTACGTTGATAATCTAATTAATGGGATGAAGTTTTCACATTGAAACGTCACCCATGAAAATTTTTGAGGCATATCGGGCACAGCAACCTAATTTCTAAGCAGCCTTGTGACCCCCGTGGAAGATTAATGTCATCATGATAACTAGTCATATCATAATGGCGTCATTTCGGAACAGAAATTCAAATTTTTACCACAACTGCAAAGCACTTTTACGTCTCCCTCTATAAGTCTTTGATTTTGAGTAAATGTAGCGAGTAGCTTCGGATTATACAGGATAATGACCAAAAAAGTGACCGTTACCAGTCTGACGTAACTATTCCGATGGAAGTTCACATTTTGACATATACACTATGCTTCAATCAATTGAGCACACTATACTTAACATTGATCTACTGCAGTCTCCTGCGGAGTTAATATTTTCAACATTCGAAGCCTGCCATTAAGCGATGGATATATTCTGTACATACACTAAATTTTACATTTAATTTCAAAGATGTAAAATGATTAAAGGGAACCTAGCTAAGAATCAATTCCGAGTACAAAGGATAAAAAGTCAGCGTCAAGCAGTTATCAACTCCAACCTTCTCCTAACTTTATTCGATATCAGTCATTGTAAGCTGAAAAGTAATATCCATTCCGATGTTGTTCACTTATCTTAAGAATGGCTATGTCATAGCCAGAATTGCATAAAAGAAGCTCCATTCTTCGAGTTCACTGTTTACCTTATATAATGAACTGTATTGTCAAATTAATCGTATTAACCTTTCAAGAAAGTATGATGTGGCGGAATTTTCGAAAATCAAATGTTCTAATTAAGATTCACCACCAATCCCCTCTAAGCTGGATTGAAAATCATTTTAACCCAAA
Source organism: Parhyale hawaiensis (assembly GCA_001587735.2). Taxonomy (NCBI): domain Eukaryota; kingdom Metazoa; phylum Arthropoda; class Malacostraca; order Amphipoda; family Hyalidae; genus Parhyale; species Parhyale hawaiensis. The sequence goes on from LQNS02277602.1 coordinate 8,919,049, forward strand.
GCCAGCAAACCCCTTGATTGTTATGATGGTGGTGAAGTGACTGCAGCTCTGCTTCGCACCAAAGGGGGCCTGCATGGGTTCGATTCTCGGACGCTACGGATTTACATTACGTGGAGCACTCCGGCACCGAGAGATTCTAAGTTGACTCTCAACAGTGATGCTTCTCCTGCTCTTCACACGACCAGACCTTCAAAATTCTAGAATTAAAGCAAAAAGAAAACTTTCCTAGGTGTATCCACTGTATGCGAGATAATAAATGTTTAATATTATTATTTGAGGCCTGTAGGTATCATCCGTTGTGAGGCGCTGGCATTGAGAATATTGTATTGTATTATTCTAAAACAGATCCAATCTTCTACCTTTTATTCTAGAAGTGACACAATTCTAATCTAAAACCAGGGAGTCGTAGAAACTGTGAATGTATCACTTTACGAGAACCAATTTCCTATCGGTCTCGAGCTGGATGCGACTTCACTCTATATAACTGAGAACCAGAGAGTTATTTTAGCTGAAAGTATCGCATTCTCCACAAGAACCAGTCCCCTAGTTCTCAGGCTGGATGTGACGTATCATTCTAACCCAGAATCAGTGAACTGTTTGATTGTTTGCGGCGAATCTGGTATAATTCTGAGGGAGAAAGGGTAGATTCTCTGGCCTGCAGCGGACTCGCTTGTTGGTAGTAATTGGCATGAGGGTATCAATAAACGCAGCTCTGAGGGCTGTCAGATGCACAACGCCAGGCCTCAGGTCGCCCTCAGATCAAAGTTTAGAAAGGCCGGGGAGGACTGAAGTTACCACAAAAGCTAACGGGGCAGGCGTGGTCCATGCTTTAATAGCAGCGAAGGGTTTGAAAAGACCTTCTCTAGACCGGTTGAAAGGGTTTGTCCACGTGACTTCGTTACGTTAGGTTAGAGGAGATGAGGCGGATTAGACAAGCTCATGAAAGAGTAAGAACAGAGATGCTGCTGAATGTAACGTGGAACGTGTAATTTTGACACAAACTGAAATAAACCGACAAGTACGGACGTTATGTGTTACATGGATTGTGTGATTTTCCGCAAATGGAAACAACGGACTTGAGTTGATGATGAGTGTCATATAGAATAAGTAATTTTGTAAGCAGGCCAACAAAGCTTTTCAATTTTGCATGGAATACGTAATTTTCTTACATATCAAGGGTAAGAACAACTTCCCCACAAGACTTCTATGTTGTTTTGTATCATTATTAACATTACACACCCGGGCTTTTCCGGACAGGTGATGAAACCTAATGAAGCGATAAGAAACACTGGGAAGCCCGAAGCGCTACTAAAAGAATCCAACAAACAGTCAGCAACTGAATTAAACGACTGTAGATCTGTACGGCCGAATGAGAATCTTGGCGACGATTTCCAGACAAAAACGGACCTGGGTACAAAACAGGGGCTGAACTGACAACTTTGGCACCCAATTGTTTCTAATGTAAAGGGGTGGGCATCAGCCGCAGCACGTATATTTCTACCAAAGACCTTGAGGACATGGATAGTAGAATATTTATTTATTTATTTAACATTTAGTTCTCCACAGGCGGGAGGTGTTCTTGGATTATTATACTACAGCTTACATTAAAAAAAATTGTGTGTACATTAAATTGTTAGAAATATTACAGCTATATATTCACAACCTAATCTACATGGCTTAGTGCCATCACATACCAAATGAGTTAACTGGACTGGCTCCGCAATAGAGCTACCTAGCAATCACCCTCGCGCGAGAAGCAAAATAAGATATAATTGTTTCTACTAATATTAACATTACTGCTTGTTCACTTAAAGTAAGGTAAATGGAAAATGCAGTAATTGNTATCTTTCCGGCCCCTCCTGACTTCAATGGTGTTTTCGATTGCCCCGTCCGCACCAGGTACGAAATTATCGTCGCTTCCCAAACTTTTCTGGAAGAGATCTGGCCAACTTTCCCAAACAGGTGCACTGAAGCAATGCAATCCAATCACGAGATGAGGCGGATTAGACAAGCTCATGAAAGAGTAAGAACAGGGATGCTCCATGAGTGTAACGTGTAATTTTGACACAAACTGAAATAAACCGACAAGTACGGACGTTATGGGTTGCATGGATTGTGTGATTCTCCGCAAATGGAAACGGACTTGAGTTGATGATGAGTGTCATGTAGAATAAGTAATTTTGTAAGCAGGCCAACAAAGCTTGTCAATTTTGCATGGAATACGTAATTTTCTTACATATCAAGGGTAAGAACAACTTCCCCACAAGACTTCTATGTCGTTTTGTATCATTATTAACATTACACACCCGGGCTTTTTCGGACAGGTGATGAAACCTAATGAAGCTATTAGAAACACTGGGAAGCCCGAAGCGCTACTGAAAGAATCTAACAAACAGCCAGCAACTGAATTAAACGACTGTAGATCTGTACGGCCGAATGAGAATCTTGGCGACGATTTCCAGACAAAAACGGACCTGGGTACAAAACAGGGGCTGAACTGACAAATTTGGCATCCAATTGTTTCTAATGTAAAGGGGTGGGCATCAGCCGCAGCACGTATATTTCTACCAAAGACCTTGAGGACATGGATAGTAGAATACAACCAATGCCCTTCATTGTTGAATATCTTACGCAACATATAAAAGCAGGCAACACTCCGCCTTTGCGACAGATTCGCCAAATCATTTTGAGCGGAAAAAACCTACTGGCTGAGCTAACAAGTCGGTCCAGCAGACGCAAGCAAATGTCAGCAGCAGAGGCCAAGACTTAAGAACAACAACTCCAAAAAAGCAACGAGAATGCATACAAACAGCCACGAACTAAATCTCTGTCACCAAACACCAAATTCACCTCATGTATAGGAGCCCGATCCTAATCGAAACACCTGGTACAAGACACCTTATATGCGCCTCAAACGTAAGCTTCCTATCAAAGAGGACACCGAGGATCACCAAAGAGCTATACCTATGAAGGACAGTGTCATTTATCTTATTTCGTGTATAGATTGAATAAATACCGAAAAAAAACAACATCTACCGGACATTTCGACAGAATTCTAATTTGTTTCAAAAATTCTTTTAAAAAATGAAACATGCCAATGGCCCAACGAGTCATATCAATGAAGCTACATATTACGTGAGATGAAACTGGAAAATATAAAAGCTTCTGGTGAGGTCACACATAAAATAGGTAGTACGGCCTATCAAAGATAAACGAAGATAACATTTATTCAGTTGTAGTTAAACGTATGCTAAAATCCATTTTTTTTTGAGTTTCCATTTTATTACAAAGCAGTCCTACTCCATTAAAAGAAGTTTTACGTTTCAAATATCCTCGTGCTGCTGCTGACACCTACAACACGATTCAAAGTAACGAAACCAACGTTCCTGCCTGAAGTTCTGGACTGTTCAAGCCTAGTGGGCTCGACTTACCAACACCAGTCGATGACTTCTTTGATACGCCAAGAGCAATCACCACGAGCAGCATAGGCTTATGATCTTAGTGACTCACCACATGCTCCCATTCATTTTTCCAGCTATGAAAGCTACCTTCTCCTCCTCCTCCCCCCACTCAGAACAATCGTACAAAACATCTCATTGTGCTTTAACTATTTATGGGGCATTAATTATTAATAGGAGACTTTATTTTCCCGTAGTAACGTGCCTGAGATAGAGCTGACCGACCTGATATAGTGCGTCAGCATGCTACCGTGTGTTCACATATATTCTGTCTGACGTGAAAGTTGCCTGTTAGTGTTATTCGTATGATATTTTTCTGGTGATTTAATTGAGTATCGAATGTAGTTGAAACTAGAACGCCTCGGTGGCGTAAGACCATAACCCGCGGTGGGAGTAAATTTCATCGCCGTCATTTTTTATGGTCAGCTAATCCTAGTTTTCTGGTATGTGTCAAATCGAGGACAGCTCACTAGACTCCTTGTAAAAAATCATGAACAGAGCTCAACTCCTTGTACCTGTTTTTGGATGGAAAGCAAATTTCATTGCCGTCATTTTTTATGGTCAGCTAATCCTATTTTTTTCTTTTTTTCATGGCTCACATCGATCGAGGGCAACACATCAGACTCCCAGCAAAAAATCATGAACATAGCTCAACTCCTTCGAGCACTTATTGGGTGGACAGACAAATATGTATACTTAAATCTTCAACGAAAACATTGTCACCTCCCTCACTTTGTTCGCGGGTGATAACCAGATGATGCGTAAATGACAACATCGATGTCTTATTAAATTGATGTTGGTAGCGCGTGGCAGCGTCGCGCCGTCTTCGCAGGGCGGGATAAATCAGAGTAACAATCACCTTAACTGTTCGAAGCTCCTCTTTTGCTTCCAAAACTTAATGAGATAGAAAAATTAAAGGATTTTTCAAGCTACACTTAAATTCAACCTAAGTTACTGTAAAGTCAACTTGACCACACAGCCCAACTGAGAAACCCACTTGCTCTGGTTTGTGCTGCAAAGATAGGCCAACTAGCCCCAGAGAAGTGTACGGCTGTAGTCGATCACAGTTCGTCAAGAACTATGGCCCCAGCAACGGAAGGCTCTTGTGTCTAAACTGAAATTCTAAAGGCCCGCCTTTGTACACGATTTCTTCACTCTCGGTTGCTACAAGCCCTTCGCATATACTAATAAATAATCGATGACTAAGCTGCAGCATTATGAACAGTGACGTGCTCAAGAACTTGTGCCTCAGTGGAAACATGGATCGTTGTGCTACTCAAGTCTCGTATTAATTGGTGTGAAACTGTGTGAACTCAAGTGAACCTTAACAAATGGAATGAGCGAAAAAATTTATGCGCGAGTCGTTATTCACAATCATGAGATGTGTCTGTTTGCTGTTCTGCCTTTCTAAACGCTTTGGTTTAAGTAATTAACTGCTCCTAATGCCGTATATCCCACCACCATCGATTCCAGTACATACAACCATCGGCCCAAGGGTTGTACGGTCTCCACGCTACGAACCACTGCATCAAGTTGCCTAGTCGGGTAAACTTCATGGCAGGCGGAGATGAGAATCAGAGCATTCAATATGATACTGACCGTATAAAAGAGAGATATTTTATGGGATGCTTTGGTCGTCTTGTTATCCCTTCACTTTTATGCGGCAGCTGTGGGGCAACAAATTCACCAACAGGCCTGACGTCAGCTAAAAGTGCCTCGCGATCGTCAAAACTGATTGAGCGAGAAATGGAGGCGCGTGCACAAGGCAAACAGTGCCACCGAGCGGCCCCCGCCCACACCTTACGCGGAGTGGGACTGTGTGTACACCAGTGTCGCCGTTACTCGAACAGAGTTACCGGTCAAAGGCCACACCTTATTCGCAATTCTCTATAAATACGTTACTATATCCGTGTTACTCGCACAACCTATGATTCCAACGAACCATTTTAAGGCACGTAACTCCATTGCGTTCGAGCTCAATATCATCGATGTTAAGCCAGGAGAAAACTAGTACAATTATTACTCTGTACGTATTATAGATTCCGTTGGAAATGTACGATAAATCAATAGGGACTCGTCGCGGGTGGAAATTTTTTGTTTCTCGAGCATCAGAGGCGTACTGTTTGAGCACACGTCAAGAAGAAGAAAAGGAACGCAAAACTAGACAATTTTAGCATGATGTACTCAATTCTTTCGGAAGCGTAATAAGGCTATGAACAGTATTTCAGAGCCTCTCTTGTCGCATTTTTTATGCAAGTGAATGCAGCAAGTTGATGATATACTGAAACGAATTAGCATAAACGATTCTATCTTTAAAAAGGCTGAAGTCCTAAAATCAGAATTACTTAGTTTCGAGGATCAAAATATTAGTGAGAAGGCCAGCCCTGTCTACAGAGTTCCCAGCAAGTAAAAAACCATAGTTTTATTTTAACTGATTGCTGCATTTAAAAGTCAACAGAAAGAATTTTTTTTATATAGAAAACTGAGATATAAGCAAAAATGTCGGAAATTAAAGGCCTCCTGCTGGATCGACAGTGTTTGGCACAGATAACTATTTTTTAGCTTATTGCTTTAACGAAAATCAAGAGAAAGATGCTTCTTTACAAAAACTCAGTTATGATAGCAAGGAAAACGGTCGGAAATCAAAGGTTTCCTGTTGGACAACAAAATTGGGAAAGCTGCTCAAGTGCGACAGCGTCCGAGGCCCCCCCGGTATTTTTGTTTTCTTTCTATTTTCTTTCCGTTTCCCGAAGGAAGAAAAGCAAACTCGGCCGCCATAGTTCGACTAACGTGCTGAGAAAACTGATTCACTTTGACCGGCAGGAGAAGAATTGGGCGAGCTTCTTGATGCGGAAACTTTCGTTTCTATTTCACGAGGCCGTTAACATGTGTTGAACAATACTGATCACTCACTGATAATTTCCTTGCAAATTCATCAGAGAGATTTTCGGATGTTTAGGTAGGAAACAACGAAATATGACTGTTATTTCTTTATTTCACGACGACGTAATTGCGTTATGCTTTATATATACTGACAGAGCATTAGCAATCTTTTGTTATCCTTTACGAATGGTGTTAGTAGGTAGAAAATATAGCATTTCCTCATTTAAACGGTAAATACACGGCATACGTCCTCTCTCAATCACGTGAAGTTATAACTGCATGTAATGGAGTGTTTAAATGGCAACAGTGTAAAACCATGACTATATATAAACTATAACAGCACATACTTGCCATAAAATTGTCATAATATACATATTACAAATAATTAAGAACGATATAATTATAGTTATAAGTAGCGCAGGTACAGAATTATGGCCTATGTTTGCTTTCAGGGACATACCTTGATGATTCTTCGGACGAGGTCGGGGTGGCGTTATCCACGCTGCCCCTCTTGTGTAGAGGTAGTGCTGCAGTCCGTGACTAGCGGGGTGGCTAGCAGTGAGTTATTTCCTACATAATAAACAGTAATGTAGAAAACTAGAAATTGTACATTGTTTGACAATTTCTAACCTAGTTATCTTTCACCATGGAAGTAAATAGTTATCTTCGTCTTTTGTTATGAAAGCACGTGGAAATCAATAGTCTGTGCAACTACTGACAACAGAAAGCAGCGGTTACAGCGTAATACTCCTATAGCTATTACTTGAGCCACGCTATAATATGGGTCAAGAACCATCGCTAAGAGAACTATCTTGCTTTACCTCTGCAATTTCACAATTTCATGAACACAGAAAGATTTGAATCTGTGAAGTAAGCGTATAAATTATGTAATTACGACGAATGTGATACGCATTCGCAAAAATATTTATTTAGGATGTTCGATTTTATTTTTCTGCAGCGTCGAAAATCGTATTCCATTATGGACAAAAAGTTACTTCCCAATAAGCCCTGCAACCGAACAGGTTACAGTTACAAATTTATGTATGACAGTGCAAACACAGGTATTCCTACGACAAAGTAAAATGTGACTTGAGTAGTTTGAGATGAAACTTACGTTATGAAACAGAAGCAGTTTTTGAAACTTCACAGAGTATTACAACTAAAACGTGTATTTTTAGATCAATTGCTATTATTAATTAAAATAAAATTACATCTAATAAAGCATTTTCAAAATAATTAACACAATTTTTAGGAAAATACATCCCGAGCGGACACTATCAAAATTGTTATTGAAATTAAAAGGAATTAAAAATAAAAAACGGGATTTTAAGCTGTGAAAACGTGATTGCGCGAACTTGCTGGTCCTTCAATTCATTTATCTTGTCTAAGGCGAAAAGTTGCTGCGATTAACCGTCAGTCATCTGTCAAGAAACCGCCTCATGATATACCCGTGTGTGTGTGAGTGTGTGTGTGTGTATGGTGTTTGTGAGACTCATTGACCGTTAATCATTCTCACTATTCGTCAATGGAAAGATTAATGGTTAACGAATTATGGTAGGGACTTTGTTAACGTATTTGCAAATTTCAAATCTTGCTAATTTTGTTCGTTTGCAGCATTCTTATCATTGCTATCACATACTTTCATAAATAATTGTCGAAAGAGGTTTTAAGTTTTAGCAAAAATGCACGTATCAGATCAGAGCAACAAAATATTTTCCAAGAATTAACTGATCTATACATTCTCTTACGTAAATAGATTGCAGACGATATTTAAATTGTGTCCACATGATACTTCCTTAAGACTCGGGATCAACATTTCTGCAAGAGACAGTCTGAAAAAGCTTTGGGCAAATAAATGACACGCTTATATGATAGATACAATCTCATTAGTATAAAATTGAAATTCTGCCAACACCAAAAAAAAAAAAGTGAGCATGAAATTTTCAGCGTATCAGCCATTTTACATAAAAGCAAGTATATAAGTGTCAATATGCACTAGAGTGACAACTGTCAAAGTGCTAAAATAAATTTTTGCCGCCACTCGCATTGGCAGAACCTTCTATAACTAGCAAGATGAAAATCTGTCGTTATATAGCCAACAAAGTAAAACATGTTTCTAGGCTGCCACTCACTGCAGCAGAGCCAAAAAAGTAGCCAAGTCTATCTCTATCAGAACTGTCAAAGAAATAAAATATGGTTTAGGCATATCCCTACCCTACTCAACTTTGCCAAGAAAGTATACAATGCAACATCGTCCTGCAATCATGACACCACTGTATTGATGGAACACCATCTTCTGTGTTCTGTATAAGATCCAAAGAACTTCTTTGGGGGCGCGTTACAAATAAGCCATGAGCCGAAGGGCGTCCTTCTCTTGCACAAGAAGATGGAAACCTAAATAATGTTATTGACGCTTTGATCCTCTGATGGAGAAGAGGGAGACTGAGATTGTGAGGAAGGTTCGCATACACGAGACCGGAATTGATAACAAATATTCTATCGATCGTTTCGCCGACTTGATGAGGTAAATCATCGGTCGACGTGCTCAGACAAGCTCAGTCCCTATATATATTGTTTCCTGATATATTGGAAAGTGTTGGTGAATGGGATTTTTTTTTACCAAACTACGTTGAAAATTTTCTTGGTATCCAGCTTCTTTCAAAGACCGTTGTTTTACTTTATTATGGTTACTAGACTTACTGACAATTTTTTCATGAAACGATGGTAAGTTTAAGTGGATACAAACTCATAGCGATATAGGGAATCGATAAGATATAAGGGATGGAGATCACCTATACATCATTTTTAAATAATAGAAGCCTTAAGAATACCTCTCAAGAATTATCTTGTTGCTGTTGATTATTGAAAAAAAAACATAGTTTTGAGCACAACTGAAACAGCAGAAATATGTACCAGAAGGGAAAGTAAAGACGGTGTGAGATCAAAAAATCTTATGTTTACTTATGCAGCTGGTTTTTCAGATGACGTGTAATACGAAGTGCATATTTTTTTCACTTATTGATTCGTAGCAACAACACAAAAAAGTCATCTTCACCTCGTACATACCTCAGAAGAGCTACGGAGGAAATGAAGGTGTTTTGTGCACTGGTCTTTACCAGGATGCCCGGTATCCTTTCATATATATGGGGCGGACGAAGGTATAGGTACTGAATCAGTAGGATTAATTTTCGTGATTTTATGTGTAGCTCTACACATACAAACACACACAGACAGCGTAAGTTCATTTAACATTAAAATACATTTTTAGTAAAACACATTTACTTTTCAGAACTAAACGTAACACAATTACCTAGATCTCTTAGAACGGGGAATATAATAGCTCCGGGTTGTGGTATTTGACACATTAACTTGAGTGCTCTCTAGCTGTGTTGCGCACTATATATTAAATAGGAGGATCTCTTGACTTATTGGTTTGTACAACCAAATGCATTTGCTTGAACCATTCACTCATACAAACTAAAATTTTCTCTGATGTTATGTGAAAGTCAACTAGCATTTTGCAATGAATTATTTTGCTGTCATTTAAGGCTGGTACACACGCTAGTAAAAAAAAGAGCTTCCTCTGCTAATTGTGTGAACATACTGTTGAGCCCACGCAAACGCACCGTTCAGTTTACTAGTAAAGGTGTCAAAAGTATTTGCCGTCAGTTAAGTTTGCTCAACAAGTGCCGTTAGTTAAGTTCCGGATATCTCTTTAAGCGTGGAAGGAATTATAACGCAAAACTGGTTGCAAATTTTTATTATTTAAGAGGACTCATCAACGTATTCGGACTCGGAGAAAACAAAACTCATTCTTTTCACTAGCGTGTGTACTGTACAGGCTCTAACGCTAACAAGAATTCCAAAAACGTATATAGTTTGGTTATTTTCTCATATCAATGTTATCTATTACATCAAGTCTGGGAGGGTGAGCAAGAACTAGCTGGTGGTTTGCTAGTGCTGCGCACACGGAAATAGGTTAAAATTACTTGTCCATTGCCTACTGAAATGACCAACGCATCATGGACTAGCCTCCACAGCAGACTGATGTCGAAACTGGTTACTGTACGCACAAGATGGCTGGGTATGATCCAGAGGTAAGCGAGTACGTACGCTGACTACAAGCACTTCGCCAGGCCTTGTCTGCATGCTGCGACATCTGCCGTTGCTTGGGGGCAATTAATATAGCTATGTTGTCTTGGCGTGTGGAAAGCCCTTGAGCAAATAGGTAGCGCGATATCAGGAGTCTCCTCGCGCTAGCCAAGTATCCCCCTCTAGTGTTTGCTGACAGGCAATCCTTGTGAGAGGGCCCTGGGCTGCATCCTCCATGTTCAGTCCAAGACGGTGAGGAGGATGGACTGAAGATGAGCTGTTTGTCTAATATCAAGCCTAGGCTTTAGAGGCGAAAATCAAAACCTAAGGCAAACTTCCCTGCAGCAGTGACCACGAATACATACGTAAAGCGTTCCTACATGGAGAGATTTTAATAAAACTCATAAATAATTACTATTGATCGCAATGTGCTTAATGAATTCCTTGAATTTTAAACAGCATCACAACATGAATATTATTGTAACAGTAATTGACTTTTCTCTTCGTCTTACAAAAAAGTAATTTCGCTCGGTGCGGACACTTTTCGAAGCCGACAACAGCTTATCTACGAATGCAAAGTTACGTATAACTGCGAAAGTCCGGTGACTGAACACCAGGCGCACCTTCCCTGTATGATTCATTGCTCGGTATCTGGTATTTTGTGAGTCCAGAATATTTTTATCACCCGTGAACGAAGTGAAGAGGTGATGATGTTTTCGGTGAATATGCAAGTATATATATTTGTAAATATGTCTGTCCACCCAATAAGTGGTCAAAGGAGTTGAGTTATGTTCATATTTTTTGCAGAGAGTCTGGTGGGTTGTCCTCGATGTGACCCATGGCAAAGAAACTAGGATTAGCTGGGCATAAAAAATGGCGGCGATGAAATTTGTACTCAACCCAAAAACAGGTAGAGGGAGTTGAGCTATGTTCATGATTTTTTAGGGAGTCTGGTGGGCTGTCCTCGATGGGACCCACGCAAAAAAAAAAAAAATACGATTAGCTGTCCATAAGAAATGGCGGCAGTGAAATTTACTCCCACCGCGGGTGATGGTCTTATGTTACGAGGCGTTCTAGTTATCTGTATTGTCGCAAGTATAAAAAGGCATTTCTGATATATGCTCATAAATTTTAATTTTTAAATCACAATATCGGTTACCACAAATATTAACTGGCTAAGCAATATAACAGTTATTTTGCAGTCAAGTGATTTATGTAAATAACATGTTGTTTTATTCTGTACATACTACAGTGCTAAAAATATGTGTTTTAGGTATCAATTAAGTATTTTATTGATTTGTAAGATATATATAATATATAAGATAGACGCATATTCAAACAGTCTAACTTTATGCATTGTGAGCGACCATCTTCACGTAGAGGAGGCCACAGATGAAATTGCTAAAATATTAACATAGTATGCTTGCTACATACTTTTTAGTCTAAGGTTGAGGTTTCCAAAATATGCAATAACGTCCAGTCAACCATCAATAAAAGTAAAGCTTGCATATGCAGATGTAGCCTAAAACTATGCATTCGAGAGCAACTTTAGACGGGTCGTAAGGAAGACTGTCAATTACACCGACCTGCCTTCGTACTCGAAACCAAAGCCTTAAATCCTCGACTTCTGGCAAAAGTTGCCTTCAAGAAATCTGGGCAGAAAATATCGCCAATATCTGGCGTCCTCGCAGCCGTCGCGTTTTTGCAGTTTACAGCAAAAGCCGCGGGCACTTTTAATTGGCTCCTTCCTGGAATCGTTCTTACGTACCAAGGTTTGAGTAAGTTAACCGTCCGAAAGGACAAATTGCAGGAAGCAAAGAGGAGAATACTGTCACGCGTTTGCAGTTTACTGCAAATCCGCAGGTATATTCCTCCTCCTCCTGTAATTGATCCCACGTACCACTGTTGGAATAAGTTAACCCGCGCAGAGGACCAGCTGCAAGGATCCGTAGCGGGCTTATGACCGTTGGTACGAAGTACACAGCAAAGACCACACAAAGGCATTGTTAATGGGTTTCTTCCTGGAATTGGCCTCACGTACCAAGCTTTTACAAGGTTAACCATCCGAAACGACAATTTAAACTACATGAAACAGAACTACGAAGGAGCTTACTATTTCTGCCCTGGCTATATCAAAGTTGAGAATAAGTGACCGAAAAAAATTCAACTGGTTTAAATATTAACAACTGTATAATTAATAAAGAAAATTTTAGAAGGTTCCATGATGAATAGTGGACACTATTAATGGGAGTTTATGATAAAATATGAACTAAGGATCAAGGATTTGAGCAAATGCTGGAAAATCAATGATGAATGAAAATTTAGGAGGGTCAATTATAACAAACTGAGGACGATCTATGATGAAAGAATAATCAGAAGCATCAGTTATATACATAATACAGCATTCAGGAAAATCACCAATTGAAAAAGATTTAGCTACTTCTATTACTTTTAACTTAAAATAGTTCAAAACGATTAATGACAGAAAATTTAGGAGGATTTATAACGAAATAAAATCTATGAGGTTTAATGATAAACACAAATCTTCAGGATGATTAATCATGCATTCTTTTTGAAAGAGGGAGACTATATATGCATAACCAATGAGTTGTATCGTAAATTTTCTATTATATAGCATGTAAGTAAAGGGTCCGTCGACTGGGTGTAACCTAGCTAGCGCTTTAGTATTGTTCCGTTAGATCACGTTTTAGAACTCTTAGTCGATCACCCTTGAGACTAATTATTTTCCAAAAAATGGAACTTTAGTCGGGTTACTTCCAACACCAAAAGAATTATTCAAAGTGGAGAAACCAACGCTTCTAATCTGAAGTCCTGGATAGGTCAAGCTTACTGGGTTTAGATTAACTCGTTTCCTCTGTATCAATTGATAGCGCGTTAATTGCATTACGCCACCAGGGCAGAGATAATTAAAATATACCATAAATGCTAGCCGTATGAAAGAAGGGATATATAAACACATACCTATTCGTACTTTTAAAGGTATGCTTCATAATATGTGGCTTCTGTAACAGAACTTCTACCCACCTCAAATGCTAAAATCATCAGATAGAGACGGCTATAAATTTTGCAAGGATTTAGTTTACTTCTGAAAATGATAAAAAAAAATTTCCACAGCCCCTGAACATACAAGTATTTCTCAGCATGTGCAAATAAACCCCTCAAGATCTGAATTCACTTATAGATAGGGTAGATATAGTATTAAATAATAACCAACGAAGTCGTTTACCCCAATCATGTAGAGTTAAAGTGCCGCTATTTTCATGCTGGAAATACTAAGCGGACTTACTAGGCTGTGTTAGCCACACTGAGCGTATGACAGGATACAATTGGTGTGCCTCTGATGGTCAGTTGTGACATGTTTGGCAAATGACCCTCATAGATCAGACCAGTTCCCTCTCTGGCTTACCTGAGGGTCTATTTACATTGCGCTGCCCGACCGGAGTGAATTATTATTGGCGGTGCGAGGTTGGCCAGCCCGCCATCGCCGGAAATTATCTTAGGACAAATTATTATGATCTACAATGAAATTATTTCGCAGTGTATAACGCGAGTGTGAGTTTCAAATAATCATGATAGAGAACGCTGTGCACGCAAGAGAAATTATTTTTTAAAAAATGACGCTAGTTTTCGTACACAGAGAGAAAAGTCTTGTCCCAAAATTACCAGTATGCATTTCCGTGTACTAATTGGAATTCGTGTCTCTTGGGTTGAAGCACATAAACTGGAACGCTCGTGGTACACATGCACAGTAATTAAGGCAGGTATATCCCTCCGGTGAACAGGAACGCATGTTGGTTTTAGAAATATGAACAAATATGAACGGTAGCATTATTAAATTTAGAAGTAAAATTGAATTACTGAGTGATAAAAGTATTGAGCAATATGGGTATATTCGCGTCTCTGAAAGATGTGGTTAGATGTAGAACATGTGTTTTCAAAGTATAACTTCCAAAATAGTAAACTTAACTAGCATAGCTTGTGTAATTCTAAAAGATATGAAACAGATCAGAATAATGAGGTAATTTTGACACTAAATTTGCGAGAATGCACGTGGTTATTAACTACTACGGCAATCGTTTGTTTTATTTTTCAACTATGAAAGGTACTAGAGTGCCTTCGCTGTCAAAAATGACAGTGAGGAATTTGTGCTGGCTCTTTTTCACAGATCACAGTTTCGTTATAAAATGCTTCTAAAAAAAAAAATTATCGCCTACGCTACACCGCGGCCAACTTAAATTATCATAAATAAGAGATGAGCGGTCTCTTTGTTTCAATTCATCTGAGCAGCACCTGTCGTTAAATGACGGCAGAAATTTGGTTCTTCATGAAAACCACCATTGTATTCTTTCTTACGCTTCAGAGGTTTCTCGAATGAAAATTCAACATTCTGCCAGGACAATTGGATATATATGTATGTCTCAGTCATGTGACACTTCTATAGTACCACCTTTGGCATGTACGAACATGCTGGCACATGCGAGCACAGGTCCATAATAATATATATTATTCTTTTTATGGAGGGGATTTCACGACCCAAATTGGATCGGTTGAGCGATGTTCAGCTCTATACTCTGGCGCCGGGTCACATCCCGTGACCTAAGGCTCAGAGCACTGAGCGAATGATGTGCGCTATTTCAAGCAGAGCGTTTTTCTGGAGGGTTCCTGGGTGGAGATGGCCACACTTCTTTTCGTTATTATTATTTAACATTTATGTCTCCACAGGCGGGAGGTGTTCTTGGATTATTATATTACAGCTTACATTAAAAAAAGTTTCGTGTACATTCCTGGCTTGGCAATATTGCAGCTATGAATTTACAACCTATCCTACATGGCTCAGTGCCATCACATGCCAAACGAGTTAACTGAAGTGGCATCGCACTAGTGCTACCTAACGATCACCCTCACACGAGCAGCAACATAAAATATAAATATGTTTCTGCTAATATTACAGCTTGTTCCATTAAAATAAGGTAAATGGGAAATGCAGGTATTGCTTCCCGAGGAGAAATCTGCATGCCTTAATACTATTTAACCTGATTGACTAAATACTATTGAATACAATATCATCCATTAGGTATGGTGGTACTATACAGCATGACCTACAGTACAAACATGTAAATTTGAAATTATGTATTTATAGCTCATAATAGGACGGCTTTCATCAAGTGAATTATTATTTCCGCCAAAGGGCGATCCGCACTGTGATGCTATAGTCGGCTAGGAGGCGCAATTAGGAATATACAGTGCCTAGACAAAAGTATTTGCACAACTCTATTTTTTATATATTTTTAAAAATTCAGGGTCTGCTTTAGGATAGTTAATACAGGAAGTTTATATAATATATATATAATAGAATATTTCATCAGAACAGTCATATGTGCACTTATAACAAGAAAATTTAACAGAAGTAAAAGTAATGAGGGACAAAAGTATTTGACCAAAATAAATATGATGTTGAATCTTTAATATTTAATAGTATAATTTGAATAAGTTAGTTGGGAAATTATTCTAGAACTTTCACAAAACGTTTCGAAACAAATGCAATGTAAACAAACCACAGCCGGCGCAATCATTACTTCTATAGACCTCGTTGAAGTCGAGCACACTCTCACGACAATGCCCAAAGTTAAAGAAATCCCTGAAGCTACTCGTAAACGGATAATTCAATTTCGTAGTGAGGGATTAACTTATAGAGTAATAGCAGAACGTGTCAATGTTCCTTTTCAACGGTTGGAGCAATAGTCCGCAAGCATCAAGTGACTAGGGCGGTCTCCAACCTGCCAAGAGCTGGAGCTCCTCGTAAGATCATGGGTCGTCCTCGGCGCTACATGCTACGTAAGGTGACTAATGACCCCATGACAACTCGTGCTGACCTTCAGAGTGAACTGGCGTCTCAGGGACTGCATGTCAGC
>LQNS02277602.1:8978920-8990082 GCA_001587735.2 Parhyale hawaiensis
GGCACTGTGTACATCAGCGCGTCTTAGGACTGTTTCCTCGTGTGATCGAGGGCTGTCCTGAGTGCCTGCTCCGCGGGGGATGTTGCAGCTGGCTGCAGTTCCTGCTGAAATGGTTAGTTTAGTTCAGTTACGTAGGTCCTCTACCTATTTATCCCCCCTTCTGCTCCGTGAGGTGTACCGTTGATCGAGATAACTGATCTCGTACGCGGGGCACCTCTAGTCTCTCTCGTGTCGTAGGCCATGAAAGGGGTCGTCCACTCGAGTGTCTTTCTCTATTCTTTGCGCCCTTCTCCTGCCAGTGGTGGTGCACTGTGCCAACCTCTACTACATGTATATGGCGGAGGAGAGCCGATATCGAGATAGGATATTCCTAATTGCGCTTCCTGGCCGACTAGTATCACTGTGCGGATCGCCCTTTGGAGGAAATAATAATCCTCTTCATGAAAGCCGTCATATTATGAGATATAAATACATAATTTCAAATTTACATGTTTGTATTGTAGGTCATGCTGTAAGTACCGCCATACCTATTGGATATAATTGTATGCAATAGTATTTAGGCAATCAGGTGAAATAGTGTTAAGCCATGTAGATCTTTCCTCGGGAAGCAATTACTGCATTTTCCGTTTACCTTACTTTTAAGTGAACAAGCAGTAATGTTAATATTAGTAGAAACAATTATGTGTTATTTTACTTTTCGCGCGAGGGTGATTCTTAGGTAGCTCTATTGCGGAGCCAGCCCAGTTAACTCGTTTGGTATGTGATGTCACTGAGCCATGTCGATTAGGTTGTGAATATATAGCTGTAATATTTCTAACAAATTAATGTACACACAATTCTTAATGTAAGCTGTAATATAATAATCCAAGAACACCTCCCGCCTGTGGAGAAATATATGTTCAATAATAATAATAATGTCGGCTGGTACAGCGATCAGTATAGATCGAACGGAATGTTTTCTATTAACTTCAAATTCCTACAGAAGCCCAGTTCCTGTCAGCAGAGGGAAAGGCTAAATTATAGTCAAGCAAAGACCAGTTTCCAGTATAAAATGTAGCAAAATTCAGTATGGTTATACAGTATGCACTATAACGTACTGCAATTTGCACGGTATATTAAACAGTCCATATATATTTACGCTAGCTAGACCTTGTGAAAATTATACTGTCCAACATAGTTTTGCTGTAGTCAAAGTGAGTGTTGTAAAAACAGTGGACTCCCATGTGATCAAATACAAGCTGTGAGTGACGTCACAGCCTGTCTCAACCAATGCGAAGAATCTACCTTGGCGTCAGGGAAATTGTCCAAAGCTCGATTGCCTGTGACGTCACTCGCGGCTTCGATTTGGTCACGTGAGAGTACAGTATAGTTCTTGCCCTTGCTTTGGCTGGATACACGCATGCATGACATTACTTTTTTGCATCGCAAAGATTTAACCCGCATAAGGATTTTTTTTCAGTTCTTCTTGGTCATTCTTGAGCTTCCTTTCAGCATCTGAGTCACTTACAACCTTAACCTGTCAGGCACGAGCATGTATCGTGGATACACTATTTACCTTATGAGAGTGACAAGCTTAACTAGCACAAGCATCACTCACTAACTGACTTTCTGTCTATCTAACTCACTAACTAACGACTGCAGACTATGACAATCGGAATATTACGAGTGATAGAGGGAGACAACCATCAGCTCTCGAGCGTCATTTTATACATACCGAATAGGGAGAATAAATTACTCTTGCCTGTTCGAGATTCAAAGGAAAACTATATAGATGCTGCAGGTAGGACATTACTAAACAGAAAGTGACTTAGCTTTAGTTTTTTAAATTAGATTAGGTTAGATTAGATAGGCTGCAGTAGACGAACCAAGATGCCCCGGCCCTTTACTGTATGTCAGAAGGAAATAGATAAATGAGGAAGAACGAAGAAAAAAAGGGCGGAAAGAATCGCAGTCAAAGATATGATCATGCAATCACGGTCAATAGCCGCTAATACGCGGAGCTTGAAGACTTCTGTCTCTGTGGTCGGAGCGGAAAAGAGAAGATGGATTAAGGTGGCCTCGGAAGATATGGTCGTTAAGAGTTTGCGACTCCTGGAGGAGGAGTTCTTAGCAGTGGAGGATGTCTCTCCCAGTGTTTGTCAAGACGATTCTTGAACGTGTTGACTGTCTCCGCACGGACAACGTCGGAAGGGAGGCTATTCCAAATGCTCACTATAAAATACGAAAAGAACTGCTAACTCAAGGTTGTTCTACGAGCTACATGTTTGAGTTTTTTATCCGTTGTTTCGCAGGCGATCATTAACTTCTCTTTCAAAAAGTCCCGTTGTAGGTACGTCGTTGAAGCCATTCAAATACTAAAATGTTTCTATTAGTTGCCCACTGAGTCGTCTTTGCTCGAGAGAGATCAGACTCAGCTCTTTTAGGCGACATTCGTATGGCTTGTTTCGCAGCTGAGGTATCAATTTCATTGTTTTGCGTTGGACTCTTTCCATGTTATCGATATCTTTGCAGAGATGCGGCGACCAGAATTGAACAGCAAATTCTAAGTGTGGCCGCACTAACGTCTTGTACAAGGGAATGATGATGTCCTTGGACTTCTCTTCGAAATTTCTGGTGATGAATCCTAGCACTCTGCTTGCCATTTTGACACTCTTGTCAACTTGCTGTGTTGTAGTTTGTTTGTAATAGTCATTCTCAAGTTATGTTGTTGGGCGACAGCAGCCAATACTGTCCCGTTCATTTTCAGTTGGGTTGAAAGATTCTCCAAGCCTACGTGCATTACTGAACATTTGTCAACATTGCGTAGGACCTTATTTGCTTTACTAATACGACTATCATGCTATAGATATGAAAGACCGTTTGAAATCAGCGCTTACCAACGAAGAATAGCAGCGTCACTCACCAGCAATCCTTTCAATGATTCTATATCACATTGAGCAGATTCATCACATGCGCCACCACAGTTCGGTGGCGCTCACATCATTCATCACTCGCTATTGTGGCATTCACAGGGCGCCATCTACGCATTCACGACACTTTGGCCTGCCTCTCATATCAATCATCTCATCCCGGGTACCCTCGCCACCAGAGGCGAACTGCTATTAACTGCGAGCGGTAATGACAGAGGGTATCTACGACACAATTATTGCACAGTGACGCCACGGGACCTACAGCAAAAGAGAACACGCGTTCCGAAGACAAAGTTTAACGTTCGTCACCTGAGCAATGTAGGGATGCTTTGCGCTAACTTTTTTTTAAGATGAAGTTCCTACTTTAATTTTCTTTATAGTAAATAGCCCTCAGGGGCATATTGTGGCGGCCCTGTCCCTGCCACAATATGTTTGGGCATCACGCACGCACCCAAGGGTCACGAGTGCCTTCTCCGCAGGGGATGTAGCATTTGGCTGCAGTTTCTGCTGACGAGGTTAGTTTTGTAAAGTTAGGTAGGTCCTCAATACTTCCCCTTCTGTTTCGAGAGGTGGGCTGCCGATCGAGGTGGCTGACCTATTCCCGCTAGACTTCTACTTTCTTGCATTTCGTTTCCTTCCCCTGCGCGGCGTAACTGAGCGACAGCGTTGAGCCGCGCCCGGGGTTTGAAGATGTTCAATTTGCGCCTTTTTCCTGTCAGTAGCGCACTGACCACTCTAAGACCTACCGGCAGAAAAGCCGAGACAAAAATCTTTGACAATATAAAACCTCGCCCTAGTCGGCGCACGAGCCTGTGGTTAAACACAGGAATAGTTCGGCGCGATATAGTCAGTGTGCCACTGAAGCGCTAGTAAAAACTTCTACTACTACTACTTGATAGTAAATGCTAGCTATGCTGTAGCTTATTTCAGCAAACTTGAAGTAGCGAAACCGACAGCAAGTGTATAGCGATACTTTCTAGGTTAAATTATTAGTTAATACACGTATTAACATAGCCAAACAAATTTTGTTTTGGGTATATACAGTACTAACCCGCATAGTATATATCCTCAGGAAACATTGCCGCTATCTAGCCTGTACATTCAACATTACTTTTCTGTTGTACATGATTCCAATCCGGAGATATCTCCGAACAGAAGTTATTACTAGTTATTTCACACGCTCAATTTGCCAAACTGTAATCACAACATTACATGGAGATTTGCTGCAGTTACTTCAGGCACCGCCAGCTGTACCTTCGCAAAATAACCAGAAGTTTGCCCAGCTCTTCAGTTTCGTTAGCCTTAGAGTCCATATCACGCTCTTTCATAATAACAGAGACTTTGTGTGCTTCTCCTGTTTTCTTTACTCCTCACTGTGCTTTTTCATTATAACAATAACTCTGCCTAGCTCTTGTCTTTCAGGTACCTTACTCCCCATACACTGTACCTTCGAAACCTTCGTCGTATCTTAAGCACGACTTTTACTAGCTCGTCTGTCTCACCCACTTCACCCCCCCCCCCACTCCCCCCCGAGCACTTTCATTTTTGCGCTACTGTTCCCCCTCTGCCGTCGGTCATTTGCGATTTGGGCCGGTGGCTGTCGCAATTATTGGTCTCCCGGCGTGTTGGCTGATGAAGGCGGTGTTGATGCTATGACGCGCGCGGCTGCCGTGCTACAACTGCACACCAGTCTGTATCCTGTCTACGGAAATGCTGAAAGTTAATGGCAATCCAATGTGGATACTTATGCAGTAAACTGTGGCGGCTCCATGCTCGAAAATGTGCCCACATATGTGCCAACTTGCGAACCCATTTGCAGTTAAATGTGACTATACGTGCAATAAACTGTGACGACGTATACATCAATATGTAACTTCAAATGCCGCAAAAATATCAACATGTGCAGCAAAACGTGACTATGGGTAGCAGAATATTGCTCCAAGTAACAAAATGTGGCTGTGCATGCAGCCAAACAGTTACAAGCAACAAATTGCAACTACATGACAACTGTCAGTGTTGCAAAATGTGACTTCATGCACATAACTGTGCTGCTAATATTTATCTTAAGTTTTCCATCAAGTATGGGGATGCTGACGACATGGGTGATAAGTATATACATGTTAGAAATAAATGTAGCACAACAACCTGCAAATGACGTTTCATTTTCAAAGAGCATTGTTACTGAAGGCTGGGATTGTGGGTGATAAGTATATACATGTTAGAAATAAATGTAGCACAACAGCCTGCAAATGACGTTTCATTATTCAAAGAGCATTGTTACTNTCGGGAGGTGGGCTGCCGATCGAGGTGGCTGACCTATTCCCGCTAGACTTCTACTTTCTTGTATTTCGTTTCCTTCCCCTGTGCGGCGTAACTGAGCGACAGCGTTCAGCCGCGCCCGGGGGTTGGAGATGTTCAACTTGCGCCTTTTTCCTGTCAGTAGCGCACTGACCACTCTAAGACCTACCGGCAGAAAAGCCGAGACAAAAATCTTTGACAATTTAAAACGCGCCCTAGTCGGCGCACGAGCATGTGGTTAAACGCAGGAATAGTTCGGCGCGATATAGGCAGTGTGCCACTGAAGCGCTAGTAAAAAATTCTACTACTACTACCACTTGACAGTAAATGCTAGCTATGCTGTAGCTTATTTCAGCACACTTGAAGTAGCGAAACAGACAGCAAGTGTATAGCGATACTTTCTAGGTTAAATTATTAGTTAATAAACGTATATTAACATAGCCAAACGAATTTTGTTTTGCGTATATACAGTACTAACCTGCATCGTATATATCCTCAGGAAACAGTGCCGCCATCTAGCCTGTTCATTCAACATTACTTTTCTGTTGTACATACTTTCAATCCGGAGATATCTCCGAACAGAAGTTATTGCTAGTTATTGCACACACTCAATTTAACAAACTGTAATCACAACATTACATAGAGATTTGTTGCAGTTACCCCAGACACCGCCAGCTGTACCTTCGTAAAATAACCAGAACTTTGCCCAGCTCTTCAGTTTCATTAGCCCTAGAGTCCGTATCACGTCTTTCATAATAACAGAGATTTTGTCTACTTCCTCTGTTTTATTTACTCCGCTTTGTGCCTTTTCATAATAACAATATCTCTGCCTAGCTCTTGTCTTTCAGGTACCTTACTCCCCATACACGGTACCTTCGAAACCTTCGTCGTATCATAAGCACGACTTTTCCTAGCTCTTCTGTCTCCCCCACTTCACCGCCCGCCCCCCCCCCCCGAACACTTTCATTTTTGCACTACTGTTCTCCCTCTGCCGTCGGTCATTTGCGATTTGGGCCGGTGGCTGTCGCAATCATTGGTCTCCCGGCGGGTCGGCTTATGAAGGAACAAGCGGCGCCGCGGCGGTGTTGATGCTATGACGCTGCCGTGCAGCAACTGCACGCCATGCTGTAGGTATCCTGTCTACGGAAATGCTGAAAGCTAATGACAATCCAATGAGGATACTTATGCAGTAAGCTGTGGCGGCTCCATGCTCGAAAATGTGTCCACATATCTATGTGCCACTTGCGATCCCATTTGCAGTTAAATGTGACTATACGTGCAATAAAGTGTGACGACGTATACATCAATATGTAACTTCAAATGCCGCAAAAATATCAACATGTGCAGCAAAACGTGACTATGGGTAGCAGAATATTGCTCCAAGTAGCAAAATGTGGCTGTGCATGCAGCAAAACAGTTACAAGCAACAAATTGCAACTGCAGGACAACTGTCAGAGTTGCAAAATGTGACTTCATGCACATAACTGTGCTGCTATTATTTATCTTAAGTTTTCAATCAAGTATAGGGATGCCGTCGATATGGCTGATAAGTATATATATGTTAGAAATAAATGTAGCACAACAGCCTGCAAATGACGTTTCATCATTCAAAGAGCATTATTACTGAAGGCTGGAATTGTACGTTAGTGACAGCATTACATTTTTCGGAGGCAATCGAAACAACAGTATGTCCAGAAAAAAGTTTACCGGCAGTAAAATGACGTTAATAAAAGCGTTTCAAAGTATGTTGTATCCATGCTGCTACATGTCTTTATTATTCCTCCAGGTAACATTTTTCTCTGGGT
The DNA here is from genome assembly GCA_001587735.2 of Parhyale hawaiensis. NCBI lineage: Eukaryota > Metazoa > Arthropoda > Malacostraca > Amphipoda > Hyalidae > Parhyale > Parhyale hawaiensis. Next base: position 8,985,933 of record LQNS02277602.1, read on the forward strand.
ATACTGTACCCCTGAATATGTAAATCAACTCTAAGTGCTTGCAGGTTGCAACGAGCCTAATCTATTATTAATGTTACTGCGCTGACATGATGCTCTTAATGTTTGTTATAAAAGCATTTTTTGTGTTGTGTTTTTTATTATCATTACTATTTATTAGCATTACAGATTCTGTGCACCAATAAATAAATTACTTTTACTATTATCATTCTTATCATTGCAATACCATTACTGTTTTCAATTATTATACATCTTGTGTACAGTGTACTAGTATACCAGACTAACTTAGCGCTGTATTACTCACTATGCGGTTAAAAGAATGGCAAAGGACACACTCTCTACAAAAGCGCAAAGGAAATACCCAAGCCAGCACGTAAACATTGGCCTGGCCAGGCGGCTGCGACCATGTCTCAAGCGGCTAACGCCTGGAAGCACTCGGAACAAGTTGAGCAAACGGCCTGCCTATAAGCTATAGTTTACAGCTACGGCGGAACATTCTATGCTTTACGCAAATAGCTACTATTCCGCTTGCCTCTTTTCATTTAGTCTATCGATCGGGGGTTCAGAGAAGGTGGATAATAGGAGCAGGAAGCCAGGGGTGCGGAGAGAGAGGCAGAAAAATCGTCGAGTCAGAGGGTTCAGAGGGGAGACTCTGAGCGAGGGAGAAGGCACATCTGAGGGATCAAACAAGAATTGTGAGACAGAGCTGGCGAGGTGATCCTCTGCAGTTAGAGTGAGGCAGGCCGACGGTAAGACCGATGGTAGAGCTCCTAGATTTGCTTCTTCAAACTTTCTGGAACGGAGAGCTGGAGACATGACACCGTACGGAGCGCATGCCTAGTGTGGTAGGTCCAAACTTTTAGGGCTGCTTTGCTTCAAAGAGAAAAGTAACACGGGAAAAGAAAACGAAAGCAATAGAAAACGAAAGACTAGTAGAGACGAGAAATAATGCTAGAAATACAAAATGAAAAAAAAGAACACAGAGAAAAAGTTTATTATGATTCACACAGATACTATGTTCATATTGATAGAATGTACAGCACCCTTACTATATGCTCAATTAATAAAAGTTAAGCAATACTACTTGGCTTGAAGAGTACTTTTATCCATATCTTTTACAGAAAGTGCTTTTATAGTATTAAACGCTGTTTTATACAAGAAAATACAATACTAATTCTTAGGAGGTGAACAAATCTGCAGCAAGTGAATAGATCAAATAAAGTATTTTTCAATTTTGCACGTTTTTTGCATCGATTTTCAGAGTGTTACGAATTTTCTCCTATCAGAAAATTAGCTGCTCGGCAGGTCATCGTTGGTTGCATATGTCAGGCAGCCTTCCCTGTGAAAGTCATCTAAAGTACTGCTGTAGTGTCAATAATTCGTTTTAGAACATGCCATTGTTCATCGCATGTCTATTCATTGTACTTATGAGCTTGAAAAACTGAATATCCCACAAATATATTCGAAGGTGGTTGTAGCTCCAAGAAGGACAATGGTAGAATAAATATTATTAGTAATTTTATATATTATTTTGTAAGAACTTTTACTATTATTATAAAAACTTCACGCTTAGGCCACCACGAACAGGTAGTACAACCCAAATGAATCCTTATGCAATACCGGGAAGCCCGAAACGCTGCTAAAGAAAATTCAACCAAAAGCCATTAACAGCTGACTTTAACGCCTGCAGGCCAACACGACCGAAAGCCAATGCCGGTTATGAATTCCAAGCCGAAACAGACCAGGACAAGAAGCACCGACTGAACAGATGTGTTCGGCATCTAACATTTTCCAAAGTGAAGGAGTGCACATCAACCGCAGCACGTGTAATCCTCCCGAAGACCTTGAGGGCAGGGACAGAAGAATACAACCAATGTCTCTCATTGTTGTTACAGCAGTACAATTGTAAGAGCTTACATATGTAAGCGTTTCAATAGAAACAGGAGACTTTTAGATGCATGTGTGTTTACAGTGACCATACAGCTACTACTTCGATTTTTTTTCACTATGAAACTGCTGCTTTTGCTAGCATTTAATCATATACTGCATGGTAGCTCGCTCCGTTGTCATACGACGACAAAGAATTTGCCATGATAGTTCATAGTTTTTCAAAGTACATCCCAGCCATTCAGTCTTCCCAGGATGCATTGCACCTGCTGATTAAAAACAAATATGACGTGTCCGTTTCAAAGTATTCAGTTAAGCACCGGCTCAAAAATAAAGTTCAAGACTTCTGAATCGTCGGAGAAATGAGATTAGCATGAGTAGGTACAGTAAATGTTACCAGTTCGATGTAAATCTTACACGATGACGAAGAGGTGTATCATCGTTGCTGAGAAGAAATTTAGTCGAAGCATGAAAAGACTATTACCGAGTCAATGAGCAACAGGCACGGTATCATGACAAATGAAGAAACACTGTAGGAGCATGAATAGAAATTGATAGAGACGGTGTGGTGATAGTAGAAGCAACAAATAAATAAAAAAAACTAAAACTCGTCGTGCCGTAAGAACATCACCTGCGGTGGGGACAAATTCAACACCGTCATTTTTTATGGTCTACTAATTGTAGATTTTTAGCATTATTCACATCTCAGCCAACCCACCTGACTGTCTAAAAACGTTATTATTATAATTCAACTCCTTCTGCCTCATTTTTGGTGACTAGACAAACAAATTTGTACACTTGAATCTTCAACTAAAATGTTATCACCGCTCTTCACTTCGCTCGCGGGTGATAACTAGTACGCCTCCTGGCGTAAGACTTTCACTCGCAGTGGGGGAAGAATTTCAATGCTACTCTAGAGTTGTGGCATTTTTCTCATCTACTGCAGGTCCACCCAGTAGACTCCCTGCAAAAAATTACGAACATTGCTCAACTACTTCTCCCACTTTTTGGGTGATAAAAACCTCGTATATGAAAGAAGAATACACATGAAGATCCATGGAACAACTAATTTCTGCAAGCTGGATGTGAACAAACAATGCAAGGATGCAATGTATGCCCAACACAAAATTACGCATCACTGGGACTCTACGGACGCCAATTTTAGTGAGCTGCACTATTCGCCTACGTGCGCAAAAGTTGCAAGCTACTTTGCATCGTCCGGACTATGGAGTCTAATCGGTAAGCATTTTATTATGTAAGAGTGTTAGTTAAATCAACGGCCAAATTCCAGCAAATAAATTTAATTCTAACAAAGAGAGGCCAATGTACGCGAAATATATAATATACAAATACGTTAACAAATAAGCATTGGTCTGTATATATAGTGTGTTTGGGCTCTTGATATTCTCATCCAACTATATACCAATATAGAACTTCTTTTCTACTCATCGTTTGCTTTGTTGGTCTCCGCTTTACACAGAACAAATGCATTTGCTCAGCAGCAAAGGACCGTTGCTTTGTGAGATGTGGAACTGACAGGAACTGAAAACGTTTGAAGAACCTTCAATCGAAGTATGGATACTGAATTTAACTTCATTCCCGCGGCAAAGCTTTGCTTGCTCTGAGCTCATGATGTGTAAAACAGTGAAAATCGACTAAGGTAAAGGAAAATATATTCATCTGAGCAAAGCTACGAAGAAAACGAGGATTTCAAAGCCAAAATTATTTTCTGGCGTTTCGTGGCGGTGCCGGCCACTAAATAGCAGAGAAACTTTTTATGATAATTATTTACGATTTTTTTAGCTGCAAAATCTCATCAAAAACTGGCATTTTCTGTTCAAAAAGAAAAAAAATGGGCAAAATATTATTTCTGAAGAAAGAGCTCTGGCTTTTGGAAAAATAAAAATTCGTATTGATGCCGGTGCCTGTGGAGATTCCTCAGTAGTGAAGTTGGTTACCTATTCTATTTATTTTAAGTGCAACTTTCTGGTTTACGGAAAAGGATTGGAACTTAGTGAAAACATTAGATCTACATAATAAATTTCTTTTTCAGAAGCATTTTATGCATTCGAGTCCCAATTGTTGAGGGTTGTACGGTAAGGTCATTTTCGTGGTAACAAAAAATTTCCTTCTGTACATCGCGCTAAGCTTCCTTCGTCGAGCCAAGGGGCTCTAGGTGTTACCCCAGCACATTATCAATCATTATATAGACACGAAAAATGTCACTGTGGACGTAGCCTGCACGTTAACCTGATTTATACAGCAC
>LQNS02277602.1:9028130-9056728 GCA_001587735.2 Parhyale hawaiensis
TTTTTTTCATTCTTTTGTTTTCTCCACCCGCTGGGCTGGTTGCGTGGGGGTTTGTTAACCTCATGGAGTTTCTCCGTTCCTACGTCGCCAGCCTTGTGTGATTTAATAATAATCAGAATGTCTTGTTGTGGCCTTAAAAGCAAAACTATGCGCACACCTGAACAACTTGGACGTTTGTCCAACTGTTAGTCGTTAAGTCACTACGCAGTTGTCTTTAGAAATCAAAGTTTCCGATAACTCTTCTTATTTGGCGTTAATTAAGACTCAGAAAAACAAGTACTTTCTGTTGTTCAACAACCCAGCAGCGCATTCAAGAGCTGTGAATTATGAACGTGGTTTAAAAATCTAACGTGTGAACAGGTTCAAAGGCATAAACGTCTTCAGTCGAGCACGTATCTACACGCACATGCATACACCCATTTTTCCTGCGCAATATTCATTACATCGCAATGAACGCCAAGCATGAAACTGCAGTGAGGAACAATTGCGAAAGCATTACTTCATAAATATGTGAGAAAAGGATGGAGAGTACACAGAACTTTGTTAACATGGAGTACATTTTTTCTCTATATCGCTCTGTACGGTTACACTACTAACAAGTCATACTCCGGACTGATTCATAATATCGGAGTATCCTAGTGAACACCGAATCCTAAAACAATAAGATAATCCCCAAATGAAAACCAATAACATAGTTAAAAAGTAAAACATTCGTATGAAATAGAAAATATGTGATAAGAAATATGAAATTATATTTCATATGTGTATATTTCATATAAATAAAATGCTCCTTTGTTCCCTCTGTGTTCTTTGAGGCATACTTTTACAATATTAAGATAATTTTGGCGTGGATAGTCATATAATGATTGAATGGTTCGAATACTATAAAAAAGGTAAGGGTACGTATAATTTTGAGCGTAACTGTATTCTAGATAAAATTTTAATCCTACGGTGCATCCTACAGTAAACTGCAGTCATGTAAATTTGCGCATAAGAGGGCGGCTAGGGAAGACTACAGTGTAGCAGCGAGCGGAAGCACATTACTGTACTCAAGGAGGTTCTATTAGTATAGAAGCTCCTTGACTGTACTCAACTCGAAGTGTTTTTTAATAACGATAACGTTGTTGTATCCTAGTTACGATTTGAAGCAAGTCCCTCGATTTACTGTTGCATGTACTGTAAGCGTACGTAGAAGGAGGAGGTCGGAAGCGAGTATCTATATCAGCGTTCTAAACCACTTAACTATCCTGCATGGTCACGAAATAATTTAATTCTACTGTAAATAATATCATCAGGTGAAAACCAAAACAAAACCACCAGATAAGCAGCTGGTCTCTCTCTACTCGATCGTGTGGCAGTGAGTAAATTAACTGTAACATATCAGACGTAAGGGGATGATGGTAACACACATAGTTATGTTACACTTGGCATATGAACAAGCTGGAGGAAATGTTCACTGAAGTGCTGCTACGCTATGTAGCAGCTATGTAACCTACTCTCTACGGAAGATTAGAAGACCAACGCGTATAGGGGGAGAACGAAGAGTTTCTATGTTCGTGAACACTTCAGAAAGATTGACACGAACAAAACTTTTTCTGTGCCGTCATTACGCGGTGTGTCCAGGCGGGTCTACAAGGTAATAAAGTTGCCGGCTTCTGCTAGCTCAGTCTCCAAACGAGCTGCAATGTCCGTTACACAGCAGAAAAGTACACTAGTTTCTCAGTTTCAATTTAATCCAAATCGGAAGGAACATTCGATACGGTCCCAAAGAATAAATTAATTGCTCAAAGTTTGTTGTAACTTCATTAGTAACACATGCTGAACAGAATTAGTGGCTAATGTTTTGATAATTTTATTAATAGAAACTCAGGTAGGCTTACAAGGACACAAGAAAGCATTCGGACGATATACTGACAGAACCCTTTCAGTTGTACTCAAAGTACAACCTGAAGCCTAACGATTCTCATATGAGATCTGTCAGCTAAGGATAGACAGCAAACACAACATTAGAATCCATTTATATCCATTGAACAAGACCTAGCCTCGATATTAGGACCTCAGCTGTACCTCTTCACACTGTCCACGACTAGCTAGCTCCACATCTGCTGACTGTACAGGAGCTGACACCCGGCCCCGTTCACAGCTCTGTTCATTCGCTTTTTAGATTATAGCCCATGGCCGACATTTTTCCTCTGACTGTACATGTTCTTTTCTCTCCGCTCTAGAATCACTGTATATCCATAAAACAAAACCTAACCTCAATATAATGACTACAGCCGTACCACTCGTCACGTCACAACCCACAGCTGACACTTTTTCCTCCTACTGTACTTGCCCATTTTCCTCCGCTTCCCTTACCGTCTGACGCTTATATGTATAAGCACCCCCATAGCGCACTATGGTCATTTGCCATTTAGGTCCCACCCCGTTAACACATGTCCAAACTTAGTTCATCTAAAATAAAATTCTTTTAAGCATTCTTTGTAGTTTTAGTTACAATTTCTGATGATGGGAAAAAAATGCCGAAGCCTTAAATTTTAGTTTACCGTCGACTTTCTATTCACTATTTGCAATTTGCCTTAGGATAGTATTTTTAATTTAACTAGGCTATACATGAAGGAGAAATCTCTTGTAGTATCACTACTACGCTAGGTCAGACTTGAACTATAACGTCTACAGCTTATGTCACTTACATGAGGTCAGTCAACCAGCTCACAAGATCACAAGAGGGGAGGACAGCCGCGTTCTGCAACACTCGAACATGTCGGACATGAAGCAAAGCTTTTCTGTAATACCGCTTATTATTGTTCCCTAAGGCTGTGCAAGGCGCAGCTCTGCAAGCAGTTAGCAGAAACTTTGCTACCCTCGGGAGATGAGATCGAGATAGACTTCGCCGCTTCGGGAGGGCGTTTCCGGGTTGTAGTAAAGTGGCTATGAAAGTTAAGAGTTTCTGCACAAAATCAAAATGCATGAGATTGCATTTAATTTGAGTAGAAGAGTGTTAGGCTGTGTCAATGGACTGCAAAGAGGAAATATAATGATGGTACAGAATTCAAGTTTTACCATACTGTGTTGTGCATTGCCAATGGATTGCGGATGACAAACTCCTGGGCTATATATATAATTGAGTTTATGCGAATATTGATTATTTTTCTACAACAGCAAATATTTCTTTTTTCGAGGTCGGCAACAGAAGACACACAACTCTTAAAGGTCGGAAGTATAAGCTTCTCTTTAAAATACAGTACTAACTATTCCCTGGTATTGATAATATTATCTCACGGATTTAACTCATTATCGTCAAGGGATTATAATGCTCCCCAAACAATGATCTCTCGTTACACGCACAATTTTTATGAGGCCCATATCTTAGCCCCGCCCGCTGCCTGCATATAGAGAAAGCTCACAAATACACATAGAATTGGCAACGCTGTAGAGGAAATTGACCACGCCCAAACTCCCTTGATAAAATTGACAGAGTATATAAATCTGAAAAATTATTCTGGGTAAATTTTATTATCCGGGAGCGTACTCACAGTATATTAATTATTAAATTTCATTTGATCAGGACATGATCATTGGTTGTTTGTTAAAAAAGAAATTTTTTATCTAATCACTGAGTGTATTTCGAGTATGATAGGGCTGCTACGTGCCTTTGGATTGTAACAAATGTATGATTTGCGCTAAATCTTTGTCGTAATTTAAATACTACTCCTCGGCGTAAAGATACGGAACTTCTCACAAGGACCCTCTGAAAAGTGTCACGTTACATGCAATGGGAGGACGAAGGTTTATTTGCTTGAAGTTTACCAGCGTTTACTGAAAACTAGGTATAGAATGACCTGTACTGTAATTGACTTCGAATTTTTTCTTGGCGGTCATCTGTAAGCAGGGCCCTCATTTCTGAAATACAGTATAACTATAAAGATTAATCAACTTTACAGAAGGATAGGGCCGTCGCTTGCTGTCACAGTGCCTTTTAGATTCTGTAGTTTGTCCCTATTATCGAAAATCTTTGGGAGGAACACGAGGCCCGCCAGAGCTAACAGAGGTGTCTATTCTTTAGGAAACAAGCTTGTCACTTCAATAGTTGTTGCATTGTCATTTCAAGCGTTTTTTCTGTTTCGGGAGTTTTGTTTCAAGAGCTCTACTGCAACTATAAAGCTTGCAAGCAATTCTTGGGTATTGCAGGAAATAGATAGGTAGGTTTTTGCATATTTTCAGCCATTACGCCACAAGCATTATCTTAAAATATGAATTTGACTATTGTTATACAAGGTTTAGAAATATTAATCAAAACTCACTCGGTATCACAATCAAAGCAGATATTAGCCAGATTTTGCGATCCAAATACATTAGGTAAACAAAACTTTCTTGGCTCACCAAAAAAAGTATGGATCATGATTGTGCCGCTGCTGGCAAACAAGGTTTGCGCCACTCGCTCGCGATAAATAAGCAGGCCATCGTTGATCCTTGATAGGTTGTTGAACTCCTTTCTTGATACCCGATATTACTTTAACCAACTCCATTAGGCTGCCACCGCGAGCGCAAAGCAACTCGCACAATTACGCCCGCCGTAGAGCTAAACCACTTAAGAGCTTATTATTAAATGCAATTACAACGAGAAACTTTATTCCCTGAACGCAGCACCTCTCAAGTAAACATCCTCGAGGCTCTTGCCTGCTCTTAAGTAGCCTGCCGAGTAGTAGCCGTAACTTCGTGTACGTCGCCTACTCGGCATTTCCTTCATACATCTTACTTGATATTGCGCGCACCTAATGTAGACAGTTACCGTTCACTCAACGTATGATGTCTTATCACTTAAGTAAACACGCCCCATCTAGTTGATATTTGAAGAGTGTGTTTATAAACACGGCTAAGTTTCTGCTTTGAGAGGTTCCGTCGCTGACTGGGGCCTGATGACGTCACACTTGGCGGCGTGATAAGGGTCCTCCTCTTAGCGTGAGTGCCACAGGGGACAGTCTGAATGTGCTTCCGTATGGGATAACCACAGCATGTAGCGACACGGATCAGCCGTAGCGTACTTTACAGAGTGAGTATTATCACCCGCGAATAAAGTGAGAGAAGTGATAATGTTTTCGTTTTGGAATTAAGTATATATATATTTCTTCGCATGTTTGTCTGTAATCCCTAAAAGAGGGAGAAGGAGTTGAGCAATTCATAGTTTTTTCCAGGAATTCAGGTGAGTTGACCTAGATGTGAAAAATGCCAAAACTCTAGAGTAAGCTGGCCATAAAAAAGTGACAACATTAAAATTTCCTCCCCACTGTGGATGATGGTCTTACGCCACGAGGCGTTCTAGTTGAGTATATGTAAGAAAATGTTGATAATCCCCTAAAATTATATATGGTTGAAACTGGGATTATTTTAATGGATATGTTTTTATATCGATTGCCTTCGCTGTCAACTTTCAATTTGCGGACATACTTAAAGTATTTTTTGCGAAAGAGGAAACCCTAGTTCTGAAGCCAAGACGCAGCACCGCGTTTTCTATGTAGTTTTAGGGATAAAGACGCTTAGAAATAGGAAACGCTGAGGAACTTTTTTCGGTTTCCCCCCAAGATACTTCCTATTTAATACGTTTTGAGCACATTGACTAGAGTGCTATGTATATATATATATATATATATAAGTTATTTACGGTTACAAAAGAGATAAGAAGGGGTAGTAAACAATGTGCATAAAATACTATATATATATATATATAATTTTTAAATGCTACGATAACTCTGATAACAACATACACGTATAGTGTATGATATATAGCGCAGTAGTCATAGTAACACGAGCAGTGTTGAGCACGATATCGGAGAAACCAGTCATAATTATAATAATACGTATAACTTTCAAAAACTCAGCAGATTCATGGTTGTACTGAGCTGCAGAGTAAGTATTACACAATGTATATTTATGAAATTTCACCTGTTACAAACATGTGCGAATAAATCAATCTATAGAACCCTGCATGTCACGAGCTTATGCAAAAAAAAAAGAAATTGGCTTTTAGATCAAAGAAATTGATTCAAAATTGTGCAAGCAGGATACTGGTTAGAACTTTTTATCCATTGCGGTAAAGTCTCTTTTTTTACAAGCAAGATCCAGTCAATGAGAGTAGACAGAAGTAGTACGCGAGGCGCCAGAACAAAACGTACCTTAGTAGGTCACGTATCAGTGAAGTATGTTGATCGGCCTACAATACTTTGACCAGATCACGTTACATAGATATTTTCTCACGTTAGCTTTAATGTAACTTTTGACTGTTTTTATTGTAAATTTGAACAGACTACGAAACAGTTTCGGAAGTTTCTAACCCAATGAGGTTGTTTGGTGTTTTTTTTACTAGAATACTAATCAGCCTGGAAGCTTTTTCAAACTTTTCTGATTATCATCCCCAGATTTTTTGAGAAAATCACTTAGGCGTTACACAGTTCCAGGCCTATGGTATTTAATTAGAGGCTTTCTTTTACTTTTTCTTAGACAAATATTGGTGTACTTTGAGAATTTTGACTTCTTTACAAATTAGTTGAATTTTCGAGGCATCTTCTTTTAGGTGCATAGCCTATAAACTTTCCAGCAGATATCAGCGAGAAACTTCCGGAAACCCGTCCTTCCCACGCGACTCAAGAATGCATCTCCTATACCATTACGCAGAGAGGCTATAGCGAGGCAGCGCAAGGAATCTTTTGCTTTCCAATGTATTTCTTTTCCAGGATTTATTCTGCATGAGTGAGCAAGTCGGGAGCTGGAGCAAAAACCGAGGAAAGCGAGGAGTCTTCGCCTAATTTCCGAGGTCGAGTCATTTGATATCCGATAAAAGGAAGCAGCACCTGAGATTGCCTTTTTTGCGGAGGAGCAAAGAAGAGCACAGCATTCATTGGCTCAGACTCTGGCAGCTTGGGGTAAATAGAGGCTTGGGTAGGCAGTCTGGAATAACAGTGACTTCCAAATAATTCTAAGCACGACTTTAGCACTTGAGCTTAGACACGGTTAGTGTTTTCGTAGAAGCATCTCTAGATGTCAGCGTGACTTATTTTGATCTCAAAACCGGCGTGTCGTTTTCAACTTTTGAATACTGAAATTTTCAATTGGCTGTCTTAATTTGAGCGTTACAGGGTTTGCTTCCTGCTTGACGTTGAAACAAAATAGGTATTGCGACATATGAGATGAATTCTCTACTAGTACTTATAAACAGACTCCGGTGCAAGCAAAGTCTCCGCAGTGAAAAACGTTAACTCCCCGAAATTCAGTATCTTGTTTTCTGCTTGCTGAATTAGCGAAATTAACTTCCCGCAAGAAATCTGGTGCTTTGTACGTTCGGCAGCGGCGACTTCACCCATTCTTGGTTTATCGATAATGACCTTGTAGGAACCAAATAAGAGATCAGTTTCTCGCAAAAACAGAATTGGGCGAAACGTCGATGAGTAGAAAAAAAAATCCAAGTTGTAGCTCGCAGAAATTCTGAAAGGTTCCGTAGATTAATGTAAGGTCTTTGGATACAAAGGACACGTATAGACCTAGATCATTTCGAAGCTATCCAGAAACCATATGCTGATAAAATTCGAGGCATGCAAGTATATAATAAAATATCACAAAAGACTGGTATATTACTTGCCCATATTCACAAGAGTTCAATACAGCTGTGATTTGAGAGTTTCAGATCATATATATGTTTGGAAAATTCTAAATGGGGATATTCTCCCTCATATAAAACGGACATGGAAATGTCATAAAATAAGAGCGCGTGTTAGGTAAGCTCTTCCTAGCTATATATTTGTCTTATAATCTGAGGAATTTAACTACGCAAACTAGTATAGTAAGGCAAATTAATGATATAGTGCAACGCTGTCTCTATATAAGTCTCTAATCGTGTGTGGCGAAAAAATCTAGCTATTTACAATTTCTTTTAGAAGTTCATATCGGTTCCAACATTAAATAGCTCTTGGCACTGGAAGCGACACAGTAGTTTCATTTAATACGAAAAAATGCCAATGACAATGGCACCAGCTGCTTATTTTAACACATATTGAAAGCGCTCACTTTCCGACAATGAAGAAAATACCAACTATCCGAAGTCCAGGGTAGATCCGCAAAAATATGATTAACAATGGCACCAACTGGCGCGTTTGACGTGAAACGCTCATTTTCCAGGGGTGAAATTTTCTACAACAACGCCGTTTTCGTCGTCCAATTTCAGTTTACTCCAGCGAACGAGCGTTAGGTCCGAGAACACCACTTACCTCGTCTAATCTCAGTTCACTCGTTTGACCTTGAGAAGCAATTTGCCCTTGAAATTCCGTCCTTTCTGTTCACTGTTCGATGAAAATCCAAGCAAGGCCCGAGAAGCAATTCCCCGTTGGGGCTTCCGGAGGCACTGGCTGCAATCCCACCGGCCTGCAAACTCGGCCAACAAGGACCGATCGTTAAGCAATTCTGGTGCTGGTGCCGATGTCTGTGAGCTGCACGAACTACTCAATCTATTACTCTCAAACGGAGCTCTTGCTAATATAAAGAGCCATGGGAAACTTGCAATCAATGAGTGGATTGTGTACGAAACATTGCAATGAGAAGTATTTAGTGCAGCAGATGACTCTGGTATTCGTAAGCTGAGCGAATTGCTCAATCTAATACCTTCCAGCGCAGGTCTTTCCATGATGAAGAGGCTAGTGATGAGACTGGTGAATGATTTTGTAACGCATGTTATCAATTAATGAGATGTTTACCTTTCAGAACCGAGTAAGGAGACTGACACGAAGTACTGTGAGGAGGCTAGCTTTGAAGCCGAGGAAGTGGCGGTGATTGAGGTGCAAGAACCAAATAGTACTATTAGTTATAAATCTCCCGGTAGTAAATATTTAAATTTCTCCGGTAAAGGCAAATGGTAATGTCAACTTTGACTGCATCCTCCACTTGGAAATCCACTCGCACTGGCTCGTGAGGCAGACAGACTAACTGGCCACAGAGGAGTCAGTGCAGCTGCAACCGACGACTGGTCGCTAAACTATGGCACCGAAACGGAACGTTCAACGACCAGCCACCCCTCCTACCCTGTGGCAGGTACCCCACGATAGCTATGCGCACAAGCAATTGCGCTGATTCAGCGAGTCGAGTGCCTTGAGAAAGACTGCGCCTGGTGTGGGGATCGATCCCGGGCACATCGACACAACAGTGCAGCGCGCAATGTCTGCAGCTACCGTGGGTATCTAGCGGTGGCGATAGAATAGCGAGAAGAACTGAACGTAGGGTATGGACACGATCAAACTAAATTTTGAGGGATGCTTAGGTCTGCTCTTTTGATATGTTCGGAGGTTTATTTGGATCTTGCTCAATAGAATACAAGTTTGACTGGTTTTCTATATCATTCATTCATCAAGGAAGTAGCCTATTGAAGTATGTACTCGATGGTATATAAAGATCATAGAAAGAATATTCTTCTTTGAAAACGAGAATTATTGTGCAATATTCGCTATTTGATCTTGTCTGTAACCATTGTTTGGTTCTTCTTACTACTCTTGCCGCGGAAGAAATTATAGGATTTATAGTACTACTGGTAGGTTCAACCCTATTACATGGTTCTTGTACTTCAGTCACTACCACTACCTTTTTTGGGAGCTGGCTTCCTCAGAGGACTCCGTGTCACTCTCTTCACTTGGTTCTTAAAACATTTTATCAACATTTTATTTTATCTACCCTGCTACAACAATTCTTTCATCAACTATTGCCATGATTAGATACGGAGAAACATAGATTTTACAACAAAATACTTTATTAATCTCTATTAGCATCAAAAGTATACATGTAATTTGGTCCAGGACTTCATAATGATCGAAATTTCTTTACCTGACGCAGTTTCAAGTATGCTCGTATATGTTGAAGATCTAATGGTTGTACAGACACCATAGAAGAAAAGAAGAGCCTCGGAGGTAGCGCTGTAAGTTAAAAGACTAATTAGTAAAGTAGGAAGTATATAATGGGATTTTATGCACATTCAGTACGTCATGGTATCAAATTTATGCCGATTGTTCCAGATATGGCACACACATGGTCCCTTGGTGAGAGCCTGATGTACCATATCAGGAACACAAATTTGTTTTATTTAATATATATATTTTTTTCAAAAACGCTTATAGATCTGTCATCTATGAACCTTAAGCAACTTCAAACACCAATGAAAAAATATATTACCAGATTAGATCATAATTCAGGCCGTTAAGGGTTAAATTTACCGATACACTTGAGCTGCACTCATGCAGTATTCAGTCAATCCCTCTCAAGCTTAGCTTTTATTCAACATAGTTTACACTACTGTATACCGTGTGCTCAACACTCCTCACAGACATCGCTTTTACTATAATTATAAAATCACCTATGCTGCTTATGTAGCTCGTAATATGAAGCGACTCTTGATTACTATGCAGCAACTCTTTTTGTAGCAAACTTCGTCGATATGTACTGCGTGCACTGGCGGTGACACTATTAGGACCAAAGCCTATAGTTCGCCTCGATACTAGCTAAGAATGATCTTCTTGGTCAACCTACTATCCATTATCTAAACTAGTGCAGTGTTACAGTAAACTGAGCCACCACCTATAACCTCCAGCGGCTCGAGGGACTAAATGTATTACACTCAGTCTCAGAAGCCTGAAATATAAAGAAGCAATAGTTGTTCTTCGGATTTAGCTTTTTGAAAGTTAATTGAAGGATGAGTGCGGCAGAGGGCACAGCTAGGTATCCTTGAGCCGCAGGGATGGCTCGGTCTATTGATATCAACCCCTGCTCTTGCTACAAAAATGGAGCCAAGCAAAGTTTCTGATGAATAGACGATACGTGGTAATATGAATCACGCACGGGATCCTCAGTGAAATGGAAATTTGTACTGCATTTACAGGTACATGATGTATCGGTATTTTTCAGTAGAATATACATGTAGATACGTCACAGAAATATCTAAAGAGATATGTTGCTTTTTTTGTTCCACTAAAAAGAAAAATGAGTAAAATTAGGCTTTTCCTCATTTTTTCCTTTGTATATACGGTACAGAACACGTTTCCATATCTCGATTTTTTTCAACGATTGACAAAATGTACAATCATTTCCTCTCATTTTGTCCAATATTCCCATGCAGGTAATTCACTTTTTTCGATCAGCGCACGAGAGATTTTCAAGGCTTTTTATAAAATGGAAAGAACCAGCCCGATATTACTACACATTGCAGCGTGGCCGAAGCCAGAGACCGCTCGATGCCTGCTCGAGCCTCGATCATGTACGAAAGAGCAAAGAAAACGGGGGAAATATCTGCTGGGGATGGCATAGAAAATGCATTGGATTAGACGCAAAGATAATCGGATGACTGAAGATTGGGAGGCAGGCGCTCGGCTCTTAGATAAGTTTTTGGCTTTAAATCAGCGAGGCTGGCAGTTGTGTTGAAACTTGGCTGCATTGTTTTAAGAAAATGTTGGGAAAATATATAGGGGAGGATTAGAGAAAGGTAGCAGCTTAGTTTATCGAAAGAGAAGGCTGGCAGAGGTACAAGGATCTCCATTGAACGTCAGTCGTGGGAATTATCTTTATCAATGTCGTGATAAAGTCTACTCAAAACCTCACAACACGTGAAAAATTCTTCCAAAAATCATAAATATCTATGTTATCTCATTAATATATTTCACTATTGCTGTTGATATAATAATAGCATTAATTTATCTTGTGTTCTAAGTATTTCATTATACTGTTTACAAATCAGTGTGATCTAAAATTCAGTCACAAATTCAAATAACATGTGTACATACTGTATATCATGTAATATTTTAAATCTACACGGAGTATCAGTTACATAATTTTTCTTCGGTGTTTACCTAAAAGAATTGATAGCAGATCCCGATGAAGTCATTAATCGACTGTAATTACTCAGAGTGCCGAAGAAAAACCATTTTCTTTCGCTAAGGAACAATTACTGGGAGCTTTACAATCTCGTCAGCCCTCGCCCCGTATTCCCAAAAGATACATAAACTCGAGGCTTGTAAATCTTATTAGCGGAAAAAATGTCAATATTTAGGAGCGCTTAATCAGGAAATCTGCCTTTTTTGCTAGAAGGATAATCACTAAAGTATGCGAGAATGTTATGTATTGAATTACAGCCATTATCAATGATTGTTTTTTATCTATATGCCTTGTTATTTTATATACTTGAAACAATGTATAAAGTACTGTGTGAAAATATCCCTATTTACGACTGCTCTGTCAGAGAGGCTGCTTTTATATCAATTTGCTAACGCAAGGTAAATTTTATTATTAATATACCTACTGCACATATTTAAACTACTCTATCGGTAAACTCATATTTTAATTTACTTCATACAATGTCATAACCATTACATATGAGTGTACCGTTAAATTTACAAATGCTGCATCAGCAAGTGTGTTTTTAGTCTACAGTGTACATCTCATGAACCCACAAATGAATAACGTCCACATTTCTGAACGGTACTAACAGTCTGACGAATACGAAAAATACGTTAGTGGGTAAATAAAATACTGTTTTTATATTCTTGTCTGTTGTGTTCATCTTCTAACTGCACTGCAAATTTTATCATTACACTGAAGATAGTTGTAACTTCTTTGCTTTATGCAAGATTACCAAAAGTGTTGAATATGTAATTCACTCAAAACGCCCTACGAAGTAGACTTGCCCTGTATACGAAGTAGACTTGCACTGTCTACAAAGTAGATTTGATTTGCCCTGTCTACGAAGTAGACTTGCACTGTCTACGAAGAGACTTGCCCAGTCTACGAAGTAGACTTGCCCTGTCTACGAAGTAGACTTGCACTGTCTACGAAGTCGATTTGCGCTGTCTACGATGTAGACTTACACTGTCTACGAAGAGACTTGCCAAGTCTACGAAGTAGACTTGGCCTGTCTACGAAGTAGAGTACGTACTTCAAGAAAAAAGCTACTCACAATAGACTCAGTTTGGAAGAGAAAATAATTATAATATGCTGGCGACGTAAAAAAATCCCGTTTAAAGTCTCGGGGGCGTCTCAGGTTGTTATGGCAACGACAGAACGGCAATAAGTATGTTTTTAAGCTTACTGCAGAAAGAGCAGGAGCTGCAACCAGACGTTATTATTTCCATGGTTATTATTAAAGTAATAATTGAACAATATGGTCACCGATGACTTTTGCCCTTACTAAAAGTACAAAAACTGTTATTTTTATCAATGAAGGAAGGGCGCTCACAAAAATATCCGTAACCGTAAGTTAGGAAGTACAAAGTTTTCAAAAACACACATCGAGATGTTTTGTGGGTCCAAAATTAAAGGGTTCAATCCAATTATTTAAAGAACTGAATTCTAAAGAACGACAGAAATACATATAGCCAGGGACGAAGTGTTAGTTCACATATTCTTATACTGCCAGTGTACGTATAGGAAAATGAGCGGCATTGCAACGAATCATTAGATAGTTAAATAAATTTCAGCTTAAAAAAATGTCAAATGATAATGCAATATAATTATAATGCATGATTATATTAACGACGCTTCGATTGCATGCTGCTTCTATCCTAAAGTTGATAATACGATGTTCGGTGATAAAACTTAATTCAATTTAGTCATAACTCAAGGATTTTCCGTTTCATTTCTCTACAACAGTTACGGTAAAATATATAACACACATGAGCTAAAAATACGACTTCCCGTTAAGTAATACAAATATTCCAGATGCATCCATTGCCCATTAAACAATGTCGAAGCAATTCCCGATATGATTTCGGATATCTTCCACAAATCGATATCCGAATGCTTCCAAAGTGGAAGCTCCTCGATCTGGCATACAAAATACAGCACGACGTTTGCATCTACTTAAGCCAAAACATCGCAGAAATGAAAGAACTTCCGAAACTGTCTGGTGATTTGCATGTTACTGTAAGAGCCACGAGTGTGAAGGTCTTTCTATTTTGAACACGTAAATACTACATGCATTTAGATATAAATAACAGAGAGCATACTGTAGTGATATGATACTACTGTATATTAGCCTACTTACAGTGAACACATCAACGCAATATATGTATATATTCAAACTTTAACCACTTATCGGGCGGCTAAACAATGCTTTCGTAGGAACAGCATTATGGAAGTAACTATATATGGCCACCTATCCCTGCAAATGGTAGAAGGAATCTTTTATTTGTTCAGAACAAACAGGAAATTCTAGAACTTTTAGCTTCAACTTCTGTCTTGTCGGGAACTTCAGCCGTGAGTGTTCGACTCAACACTTCGGATCGAGTTTCAGTCTGTAACCACAAAGCGATTATACAATTGAGACGACCGTAAACTGAAATTTGCTATCCACATTAAATACACTTGCTGGCTCTTGGGGTTTTTGAATCGGGGACTGAAGCATATACATATATACTTGAAGCTCGCGGGCGCGTAGCTACAGCAGAGTAACAGTTCCATGGTTAGGATACATACTGGAGAATTTACTCATAATCAGATTCCATACAAAAAGTTTAATTTTTCAATATTTAGAGGTCTGTAGTTCGTATATGTCCTCAAAAGAATGAAATTGCAAATAAACATAACCGATATTGTGCATTTGGAATTGGGGCACATTTAAGAACATATGGAGGTAAAGATAAAATAAAACTGTGCAGCAATACCGAAATTATAATTCTATTTGCACTTGTTCGTGCTGCAGAGTACACGGTTGCAGCCAACCGTGGCTTCAGAGTTATGACGTCAATGACGAACCTTCATCTCTAACGGCTGCGACCTCCCGACCGTGGTTAGGTGAGTGCCTTCACAGTTCTTGGTTAGGTGAGTGCCTTCACAGTTCTTGGTTAGGTGAGTGCCTTCACAGTTCTTAGTTAGGTGAGTGCCTTCGCAGTTCTTGGTTAGGTGAGTGCCTTCACAGTTCTTGGTTAGGTGAGTGCCTTCACAGTTCTTGGTTAGGTGAGTGCCTTCACAGTTCTTGGTTAGGTGAGTGTCTTNGTTCTTGGTTAGGTGAGTGCCTTCACAGTTCTTGGTTAGGTGAGTGCCTTCACAGTTCTTAGTTAGGTGAGTGCCTTCACAGTTCTTGGTTAGGTGAGTGCCTTCACAGTTCTTGGTTAGGTGAGTGCCTACACAGTTCTTGGTTAGGTGAGTCCTTCACAGTTCTTGGTTAGGTGAGTCCTTCACAGTTCTTGGTTAGGTGAGTGCCTTCACAGTTCTTGGTTAGGTGAGTGCCTTCACAGTTCTTGGTTAGGTGATTGCCTTCACAGTTCTGGGTTAGGTGAGTCCTTCACAGTTCTTGGTTAGGTGAGTGCCTTCACAGTTCTTAGTTAGGTGAGTGCCTTCACAGTTCTTGGTTAGGTGAGTGCCTTCACAGTTAACTACTGAAAGTTAGAGACTCTGACTGTGTAGGATACCCTCGCTTGCCAGGTACGTGAGACCCTGAGACGATAAGCACGCTGCTCTAGCCAGTTTGCCAGAGCCAGTAAGATTCAAACTAGTTGGGAGCGATGGCACTTGAATATAAAATAAATAAAATCGCAGTTGGAAGTAACGATTAAATTCCATTTAACAAATGAACACAAAACAGTTGTTGGTCGTGAGTGCTTATTTCAGTGCTGCATATCTTACTTACATTACTGCAAAGTCCGACGCATGTCTCACGATATCTTACGTAAGAGACGACGCAGAACACCTAATGACGGTTATTAAAGCTGCTTGAAGTCGAGGTAATCACTGCTTTTCAGAACCATCAACACACGTCAGCGGGCATTAGCTAATGTAACACTGACTGTTTGCTGGTGACTCCTACTCGAATTCACCTCTACTGAACGTGTCCTGAAGGCCGCTCTACATGTGTCACAGGTGGAAGTTGTGGACAAAAGGGTGAGTAGAATGTTCTCCACATTCCTCTAACGCAATATTCCAGACCAGCTATCAGGGCAATTGCATTTGGCGCATTGCACTCCAAATCTTGCAATTTAGATAAACCCTTGCCCATAAATTTCAGGGTCCTTGACTGCCACGACTAATCGATGGCATCGAGGCAAATCCACAGCAACAAGCAATAACATCCCCCACCCCCTCCTGCTCTACCTGCCTTCCGACCCTTCTGAATATCGATGACGCTTTCATGTCCTACGTGAGTACGATATCTTTGCTGTAATTGTTGTAGCATGTGTCGGTTATTGCAGGCCCTTCTAACGTGAAAATCGGTGCAGTGAAACAACAGCGATTTTGGATTCCTGTAAGCACGTCAAGTACCACAAGGACTCGAGGGGAGACAAACTAGCGCAGCGTCACTGACAGTTGCCTTTTCTACATATCTGCAGCATATTATAACTGCGCCGTTCTGATGTGAGAGTTACATCATCCATTAATGTAAGGAGAGGCAACGTCTTTTTTGTTACGAAATTGCACCATTCGCAGGATTTGCTAAATACTTTCACCTTGACTCGTTTTGACTCATCTTCTACCCTTTGTTAAGTGCGCCGTTACTACTGGCATAATTTGATAAAGTCTTCAAGCCATGAAGAGATCAAATGCTGGTTTACCAAGCATGGTTCCCGGGAATTCATTGATACAAAGTGTCTGTCGGGCGGGTTGTGCACCCAAATGTCGATATCGGTCTCCCATTCCGACATCATGCTAATCATGCCTTGTTGGGCAGTGCAAAGGCATAGCATGGAAGACGTGACTCACAATGGGAGGCCACTAGCGACATTTGCGCATCATACCTACACCTCAAGATGAGATCAAACTGTCATCAGTAATAATGCAAAAAAACCTAACATAGTGATACAGTGAAACATGAGTCAACTGAATTCTTAAAAAATGGTGAAATTGAGAAATGTAATCTAGTAAAGTTCGCTGCTTTTGCTCTTATGTTGCTAAGACGCTGAAGTATTGGTTTCAAGCTCAGAAACGTTTTACGAATTGGGAAGCGGCAATATCTTCAGTGTTTGGTGACTACCGGCATATACGATGAGGAGGCTTACTCTTTTCAATTCACTTTAATATCTTCATTGACAGTATCCACACCCAACTGAACGCAGCTGGAGTGGGGTACCATATCAACAGTAATGCAGTAAATGCTCTCAGTTAAGCTGATCAGATGGTCCTTGCGTCTTCCCATTTCATTGGGTAACAAAACTGCTCTCAAATTGCGAGAACGAAGCTAGCAAACTGCGTTTTGAATATAATACTGTTAAAACTGTCTGCATGTGCAAAAAACCTTGGAGTAATCTGTCTACCGATAAAGTCATCCGTCTCATAGTGTCGATCTCACTTATGTTGACAGCTTCTTTTACCTGGGTCATAAAATCACCAACGATTTTTGTGATAACTATGATACAAAGATAGATACACAAAAGTTCCACGCAGTAGGCATCATGCTAATCAGGAAGTTTGGTCACAGCTCGAAAGATTTCAAAAATGAATGCTATTTCGGAGCAATTACTGTCACTTTCTGCCACTCGCTTTGGTCGAACTTTAAGCTGAAGTCTATTGGACGCCTACGTGTAGTCTACAATGGCATATCTATTTCACATACCGATGAATGTGCCAATGTCAACTAGTGCAAGTACGCTGTTGATTCATAAGTATACTGATGGTCTCAAAGCCAAGACAAGAAAATGCGCTCTCAGCCTCCGAGAGAAAATAAATCTCATTACACCTTACTCAAGAAGATCCGTGATGGTTCTGGTTACTATAGCTATATATATGAAGAAGAAGATGCAGAGTTTCGTCACAATATTTGTAAACATCGAGTACCACAAACTCAAAAGTGAACACAATATATACGGCTAACTGAAGCTTAATCAAAATACCCGTGTCCATGGAAACGAGGATACGAGTAAAAAAGAAAGTTCCATCGAAGATTTTTGTGAGGAAGGGTTCCTTTTATCATGGGATGTAATGGCGGTGCCTCAAGAGAGCTTTATTTCGAGCCATAATTCTGTCATTTTCGCTCAGGTGATAAGATGAAGTATCGTTCATCGTGACCCTCAGAAAAACTCGCTCCTGGAAACAAGCGAAGAAAGAGAATGAGAGAACCGATCCATCAATGCGTGGCACTTGAGCGGCAATAGTTGGTGCGCCTCTCCACTGGGAGGACTTTGAAGAAGGACTCATCCATCAAGGCAAGTGAGCTGGTCACTGTAGGCTCCCTAAAGGCCGTGTAATACTGCGTGCACCACAGGGTAATACGAGCACAGTGTATTATAGTATCTGCACCCTAAACGGATTCCTGGGAATCGCAATACAGTAACTTGCATCTTTCTTCAAGGCTGTGCTAAACTACTTGCATTGTAGGCTAATGCGTGCCACAGAGTACTGTGTGCACAGCCCATCGCAGTGTCTACACGGTAGAGAAATACCTGGAGTCCGCGTTACACTCACTTGCATTTTATTGGAATTCCGTGTAATAATGGCTGCATGATAGAGCGATATGTGCAGCCACATTAAAGTGACTGCGCAGAGAAGTCAGACTTGGGGTAGTCATTTATTTGTACCTTATGGCATGTACGTTCACTGCGGAAATTAAAGTGAGACATCAATAAGCACGTACTAATAATATCATTTCAAAAGAAACTGTCTCTCAAAGTAATCACGTTCTTAGAAACAGATGTAAAAACTATTAAATAAGAGCTCAGTTTGTGCTGCAATTAGATATTTTGTATGCACGCACCTCTTCAGTACGAATAGAGCGAGTAATTTTAAGACTGGCTAGCTCGAAAATGGTAGCGTGTATAAATTGTATTTTAACCGCGTGCATTGAATTCAATTTAGCCACCACTCCGGCACAGGAGATTCGTCGAAAACAGCAGTTGGCATTCACATTTTGCTAGAGCAACCATCAGTCGGAGGTTATCTTTCAGGGTCGCTAGACAGCGTCTATCCGTCTCCGAGACGTGAGGTGTGTATAGGCAAACAGTTTATGTAGGAGCTACCACAACTCATAATTTATGGCTCGTATAACCCTGCCCCAGCTGAGACCATCATTTGTCTTGGAGATGTAATTAGTCAGCTTCTTGGCTAAGGTATTGCTTTTTATCAGCGTATGAAATATCGCATGGCTCGTGAACTCCACGCGCAGAGAACGCTCCAGTTAATGGACTTAATGTACTTTAGGAAGGAATATTTTAAATGTTAGCACCAAAACCAATTTTATTAATTGATGTTTTGAATTAGTAATGGAATTGAGCATCAGCAAAGTAAAACTACTTAAAACTGCTTGCCTGTTGATCCTTAAACCCAGAGTTTTAGTTAAGTTTTTAGCAAAATATTTTATTTTTTTTAATAAAAATATTGAGACCTCCCAAAATTAATTCTTTTGGACTGTACAATAACAATCGACGCTATATACGAGTAGAAACACTTTATTTCTGAGACCGGAACGAACCAGCAGTGCTCTGGATATTACAGTATTTATTAATTCAGCGTCACAGCTAAATTTAACAGTTGAAACAGTTTAATTCCTATAACTCATCTGTGCCCATTAATATCCATTTGAGAACATTACCAACTAGAGCACTCTTGAGAGCGCATACAACTGCTAGCAAAGCAATGTTAACGAAAAATTCAAATTGTCGCAGAACTAGAAATTCCTTTTTAACATCACCAATATACAGTCATTAGTGGTTTTTGACAGTAATACAGCTTCTGTAATTTTCTCAAAGATCTGTCTGTAAATTTTAGAGTTATCTTCTGACAAACATTTCAACAAACATTAGTCAAACAGATAAACCGATTAACACCAAAATTCGATCATTTGTGTCTCTCAGGACTTCTAACAATTCCTATAAATTTCGTGAATATCCATTCCTAACTTTTTGAGTTATGGTACAAGCATTAAAAACTTAGAGACAAACAGACAACTAGGTCAATACAAAAATTTGATCACTTGCTCCGAGTAACAACGCCAACAATTCCTGAAAGCTTCATAAAGATCCGTCCATAACTGTTTGAGCTATGCCACCATGAAAACAAGTGGCAGACAAACAAACAAATGGTTGAACGGATTTTCACCAAAAGTTAATCATCCGTTCTTTCTAACATACCTAACAATCCCTGTAAATTTTGCAACGATCCGTTCATAACTTTTTAAATTATCTTGTTAACAGATAAATTGACAAAGATATAAACAAACTCGACAAAAATAAGACCTTCTTGGCGGAGATAATAATGTTGTTCCTATGATTGCGGGTGTTTATTTCAGGCTAGAAATTGCTGAATCGTCAAGCAGCGGCTGAAGTGTGGAAACAAATAAATAATATGAATTTCAGGCACGAAAGGGTTAACAGTGGCTGTTCGTACTGCTACAACTAAGCTTACCACTACAACACAGCTAGAAAGCTTAATTGGTACAGGTCATGTCCAGTCATTTATAACATAAAATACACACTTCTCAGCCTTTAGAGTGGCAGTAATTGATGACAGTGCGTTATTTCTCTCACCCTCAGAGTGCTCGTAATTTTGACCTCGGTACGGTTGGCGACGGTGGGGGCAGTGGAGATTCATATTCTAGCAACGTACATATTTGCATAGTGGCCGCCCCGCGCACCTTATTGCCAGGGAAATTATGTGTCGTAGCCTCAGGTTATCATCAGTTTATCCTTGTGGAATAAATTCTTATTTATTTAGTCTAAAATGAAGCGTTTTAGAGACAGGTATCTTAAACGCTCAACTTCCTATGACTGCTCATTAAAAGGCAGTCTGAAACACTGGCCCCATCTATATAGGGAATCGTTCGCACTCTGATCGCAGAATAAGGTGACCTTAATAGATAGCTATACATTTTACGATATTCTAACTCTAAATAGAGTATTCCTAAACAGAGTTGGCAGGAATACTGCTTTTCAGATAACTTCCTGCAAAATGATAACTGAAGTCTTGGGAACGCATGGAGTTGGCGGAAAAAGTACCGTGGAGAAGGTTACAGTTAAAAGCTGCTTGCGAATGATCGAGCCATAAGCTACATACTACTGTATGCTGGCAGTTAGATGAGACCACAAGTACTTTCCTAATCAAGAAAGCATAAAAGATATGTTTTTCTGTTAGCAGTTTATAACGAGAAAGTTAATTTACAAGTAACAATATAGAAAGGTACAAAAATACGTTGTACATCTGGTTTCAACTCATATCTGCATAGTTTTTATTTTATTATTACCTCCGCAAAGGAAGTTACATTTTTGTCGAGTTTGTCTGTCTGTCTATTTATCTTTTTGTCTATCACCAAGATAATTCAAAAAGTTATGGCAGATCTTCACGATATTTACAGGGATCGTCAGGCATGTTAAGTGTAAGAGATGATTAACTTTTGGTGAGGTTCCGTTCTACCATTTGTTGTCTGCCTCGTTTTTCATAGTAACATTACTCAAAAAGTTATGGACGGGTTTTTATAGAATTTACGTGAGTTGTTAGTTATATCATGAGGAGTAAATGACCAAATATTTTGTGATGATCTGTTTCTCGGTTTGTTTGTCTCTGTATTTGCTTTTATGTTTGTTAGCAATATAACCAAAATGTTATGAACGGATTTTTATGAAAGTTGCATGAGCTGTTAGGTTTATAATGAAGAGTAAACGCTCAAATTTCTGTGATGATCGACTGATCTGTTTTTGTGGATGACTACTGTTTTTTAGCAACATAACTCGAAGACTCGAAGAAAATTACGGAGGCTGTTATGACTACCAGAAAGCACAAGTTACCATACTTTGGTGCTGAAAAAAAAAACAATCATAGTTTCCGAACCAATTTGAATTTTCCATTAACTTTGCTTAATGTGCTTGGCGGAGGTATGTGCTCTAAGAGTGCTCTACTTACGAATGCGGCGAACGCTAAGTCGTTCGTAAGATGTTGCGTCAGTTGCTTACGTGAAGAGACACGAAAAATTAGTTTTTCAGATGTACCTGACTGTGAAATATCTATACCTATAAGTTCTTCGGACGAGGTCCAGGTGGCGTTATTCACGCAACTCATCGTTTGCAGAACTGTCATTACGCTTCGTGACCAGCAGGAGAGCTAACAGCCAAATAGCGCTACCTACAATTAATGCACTTGTAGTGATCATCATCAGCTAGTTTGTCTGGCAGATAAACATAGTCCTAGCTAATATAATTGGCTGACTATAAATAAATATAAACGAACGTTGTTCTTAAAATGAGTACCACTTTGAAATTCCAGCGTGGCGGAGCTGTGGTCGGCATTCTTCGCATAAACGCTGTTTATCTTCATCTCTTGGCAAGCTGGTGGCGTAGCTAGCGTTTTTCGTCGTGCAATATTGATAAAAGTGTGGTATGTAAAAACAATGCAGACATATAGCAGTTAAAACTGTTTAACCGTATAGTGCACCTGGCTAACATGCTGCTGTTCAACATTGTTACGTGCTCTTAAGAAATCCCTACAGGCTTGAGGATTGATCGAAAAAAGAATAAGTGAACTCTTGAACTCCATAGCGCCACACTAGACGCTTGGTAATATGTAGGTAAGTGGGTCAGGTGCTTAATGGATGTAATTACACTTACAGGCATGAAAGCAGGGCAAACGAGCACCTTTCAAGACGGTGAGTCGCTGAAAAGTCTTCATTGCTCTGCAAGAAAATTGGACTGAAAATTTGTAAACAGGAAGTGTCTTACTTAATAACAAGACGCTTGTGTGTCGGAGAATGCTCTTTAGTTGCTAGAATTTTCATTGCGTAGTTAAAAATTCGGAGTTTAATAAAAAAAACTGCTGGTGCGACAGCTCAGCAGATAGTGAGCAAAAATTAACAGCTTATAGTTGGGTCCAGTAACATTCGAATTTTTAAAACCAAAATTTTGACTCATATAGCAAGACCGCTTTGGAAGCGAAATATGCAAGTATTCAGTTGGTAGCAGTAAACGGTACTAGATTTTCGCATTCAAAACCGCTGACTATCCATCTATATATAAAATTATAAATTTTTCATCCAATCATTTTTTTTCGTGAAAATTTTTTAAATCTGCTTCAGTTCGTGAATTTCTGAAGAAAGAAAAACATTTTCAAAACTTGTCAAACTTGAAATGTGCCTCAACTTCGAAGTTTCAATTAAGTGACTGTCAAAATATATGCCAATTTAAAGAAAAATCTGTGTACGGAAAAAGAAAATCCAATTTCGTAACTGCCAGTAACAAATAATGTAATGCTAAACATTAGTCCGTGAATATTTCAACGCACCGTTATGGCATATTTACACAGACAGAGCTGCTAGCAGATCACTATAGCAGTCTGATTATTGCCACGCTCTCTACAATAATGGAAGTGCTCCGCAGAGTACAGAGCAAACAATCTACCAAACATTGCCGCTGTCAGCAACTAATTAACGATATGAGTCATTTTTCATGAGAACCTTGATCACTTAGGAATAGTGATAGGATATTAGGGATGTAACCTTCAACCGAGTCAATGTTTTGGTTCACTTCAGGCAATGAGCAGGCCGGGACCAAAAACAGCGTAAGGAAGTTTGCTTTCCATGAATTTTGACGAAGAATTAAGTGGGAGGGGGAGCAGATTCTCATGTTTCTTGGGAGCTGGGGTGGCTCAGCCGACCTCATTAGGCTCAAGTTAACGAAAATGAGGACTTATAAGAGTATGAGACAAGCCGCAATGTACTGGGGAAGGGCTTTGGGATTACTTTCAAGTATTAGCTTCTTTGTCAGCCGATAATGGCAGTGCAACGCAATATGCGACCATGTGTCTCAGTGAGTACTGCGGTTACTATATTAGATAATAACTAGAGCACTCTGAGAGCGTATAACTCCGCCAAGCGAAGCAGCGGTAGCAAAAAATTCAAATTGGCTCTAAGACCATAATTTTCTTTGTATAAACTCCAAAATTAAATCATTTGTGTCTTTTGATAGTAATGACGGCTAGTGCAACTTTCTTGAAGATCAGTTCATAACTTTTTGAGTTATGCTGCTAACAAACGTTATGATAAACATAAGTCAAACATACAAAAGAACAAACCGATCTGCACCAAAATTTAATCATTCATGTCTTTCAACATTGCTAACAACCCCTATAAATTTCATAAAGGTCCATTCTTATTTTTTGAGTTATTGTGTTAACAAGCATAAAGTTAAAAATAGTGACAAATGAACGAACGAACAAACACATGGATCATTACCGAAATTTGATCATTCACTCTTTGTTATATACCTAACAACTCATGTTTATTTCATAAAATTCCATCCATAACTTTTTGAGTCATGGTATTAAGAAAAATGAGACAGACAAACAAACTAAAAAACGGATGGAAATATCTTTACCAAAAGTTAATCAACTGTTCCTCCTAAAATACCTAACAATCCTTGTGAATTTCATCCAAATCGGTTCTGAATTTTTTAGTTATCTTGATGACAGACAGACAAAAACACAGACAGACAAACACGACGAAAACTTAACCTCCTTGGCGGAGGTAATATGATGATACGAATTATTAGAACGAGGCACAGAAAAGACACCATCTTTGCCAATGGGTATATTGGTGGCTGCATGACGACAGACTTGTATTACATAATACTCGAATTTGTGCACTTTTTGTTAATGTATCTCCGTTTGAACGTTCTCGTGTCTGCCATTCATGAGCGTTCTTTCTCTGATGAACCACGGCTCATTGATTAATAATGGCACGCTGGTTCGAATCTGCTTGATATTTTCGGTTGAGAACGATCGAGAACAATGCTGATGACCGCCATAAGTAGTGGGCTCATGGGATGTCACGTTTGGATTTTATTTGCTTGTCCAACATTAAGAGAGTAGGCGGAGCTTGTGCTGACTTAACCGTCATGACCGGACTGTAACGGAATACTGGCGGTACAGGTCTTATTGCGGAACATGTGTTTACTTAGCGAGGGTCTGTAGGGTACTGCTCTTAAGGGCCCTAGAACAATAGGGGCGTAAGCGACACTTTCTAAAATATACTGGATCGAGCCACTGAAAGACAATGCACTGGTGTAATAAGGCACAAAATAATCGACTTTACATACGATTCTCGAATATTTCTACTTGGATTTACGCCTTTCTGACTTTACAGAACGACTGGTCGCAATCTGTACTATCCGATGATACAAAAAAACTTTTCTTGAAAAACCTTTCACTTATGCCCCCATTGTTCTAGGGCCCGCAATTGTTTTTATTGATGATACTGAGTAAGCAACATAATTGCATTCACTTAATTCATTCATTCAAACTGCTCGCAGTGAGGCGTATGACGCTCAGAACGGAGGAAAAATCTCGGTGTATCGCTTCATCAGACCAGGCCATGTCTGTGACGCGTGTTGCCCCTAGGTTGAAGGTTTCTGGAGTGTCATTTAATGTCGTGTTACGAAGGATGCGCTGACATTACAACCATGCACTCTGAGCCGGAAGAGAGACGCCAGCAAGCACGGATAAACTGTTAGAACGCGAAGTTTCGTTAGCTCCTTCAACAACAGCTAGCTGTAACACTCAAGATAAAACATACAAACATCCTTCATCGCGTCGCACAATGTTAGAACTATTCGAAGAGGTATTGCGCATGAAGATAATGTCGTAGCCACGTTCCAGATAAGGTAAGTGGTTTTTCTAACCACTTTCAACCGTTGGTGGCAAACGCTCATCACAAGTATGCCATGTTCTGAAAAGGCATTAACACATGAAACTGTTTCTGTATGCTGAGCTTGGCACGTCCCATCGTGTGTAGTTTGAACGGATTTACACATGAATATAGATAATGCCTAGTGCTAGACCATATCGTTGGTAAAGAGACAAATAATTATTACAACTTCTTAACAGATGACAATGCTAAATCCAGGGGTGATATATTTTAGCTAAAGGTTCGTTATGGCCAGAGTGTCGATACAGACTCCACCCACGTTCTTTACATTGAAAGAGCAAATAAAACCTTAGTCTCAGAAATTTGTGGCTCTAGTTTTATTGTCGAAAAAGTGTTATAATTTTTTTTTTGCAGCGATTGCTGCTGAGAGCATGATAGCCAACATAGACCTATTAATACAATAATGAATCTTCCTACTTTCAATTTAGGTACTTGGGAAAGGTAAAAAATACTTTGTCACTTCTGTCACGCTACATTTCGACACTGCAATTCTTGCTGCCTTCATGCTGGGATTTCCTCAGTGCATATGGACACTTCACTTCTTACTGCAGTCATGTAGATATTCCCTCGCTGCATTTCGATATCGCACCGCTATCTGCCTCAATACAGCTATTCCCTCGCTACATTTCAACGCTGCCCTCGCTGTAGAAGCAAAAATCTCCACCGCTTTGTGTGCCCCCGGCGATATTGGGTCGCCTGGAGCACACCAGAGACATCGACCTGCTCCAGCGACTTCTCCATAGATCATATAAACCAGACGGTAAGGCCACATAATATCAGGCTTGGCAAAATTACGATGGGAGGCACTTTGCATTACACTCCAAAGTCAATAGACTCAAATCATCAAAGCGCTGCGGCGTCTGAGTACTGCTCCACACACTTCTTGTTTCTAAGTATAAATACCATCTAGCTTAAGGGACGACGACATCAGATACTCTGTATCACGTTGGTGAATGTCGAATGGTGCACTGTTGGTCAAACACTCATTTGGGTTCTCTATCAAAGATTCCTCAATGGGCTCTGCTACCATGCATACTGTATTACGTTATTGAAGCACAAGTAGCCAATTGTGGATAAAGAGACAATTTATTTTCACAACCACGAAGTTTCACTAGACATGGTTTTACTCTCAGGGCAGTATCTAGTACGTTACGGACTATCAAAAAGTGGGTTATTGGTAAACCTGCGTTCCACATATAAGGACTCACTAAACAGGCGTTTCTTTATTGAAGTTTAACTCGTGCTAATAAACGCTGTTTAATTTTAAGCAGAGCACTGTTATTCGAATTTCAGTTGGGTGCCAGAGATAAAGAATTACTAAATGGGTGCGGTGTTATTATCTTGCCCAATTCATTCCGTTTTTGTATCTCAAATGGGATATAGCTAGTTGTTCAATTGCCATTTTGTGCTCACAATTGAAAACTTACTAGATGAACAACTTTGCGTTACTGTAGCACATTCTGTGATATTTAGCTACATTTAAATATAAGACAGTGCACTATTAGCCAGGCAGCCGTACGCTTTCCCAATTACAGAGTTACTATCTGAGAGCTTACTGCGCACTCTAGAACGTTGCTGATTCACTGCTAGTATATATGGGGGACTGTTAGCAAATCACTGCAGTGTAAGTGGTCACTGCACGGAGATTCTGACAGAAGTGCACGCGGAGTTCCTAAATCGATATGAAATTTACAACTGAAACACTTGTATAAGAATATATAGAAACTGACAGTTTCCATAACCAATGACGGCTGGAGAATAGTAAATGAAAAAGTATTATCAGCTACAATAATGGTTAACACTATTTAAGTAACATGTCTCCGTAAAAATTATTAGTTGGGGGTAGTGATCCAGGAAGACTACAGGAGTGAACTCATTCGCCACTCACTGAAAAAGTTCAGTGCATACCTGCAAAACACAACAGTGCATAAACTGATGGTGAGACTTTCCCCATGCTTTGAGGGGATATCGACAGGCACCCAGCGTCGTCTCATTATCATCTTATCAAAAAAGTAATACATATATCTGTAAATCTAAGAACAGTTGGAACGGAAATGAAGTACCAACAAGTATACATATGTGCACTCTTCAATGCATCTCGGTTAATTGAATTGCATCCATAGAAGCTAAGGACATTTGAAACATAATTCAATAACAATAACGCATGAACGTTACAGTGAGATTCTGAGACAATTGACTTTTTTTGCATTCGTGAAAGTTTAGGGTTTCATTAGCAGAACAAAGTGCGTTTGGTCAGATTAGCAGAGATGTGTAATGTTAGTCGGTATACATTTTGTTATACGAACTGCTTTAGATTAAAGTAGGTTCGGTATAATTGAATGAGGAAACCTCGTTTAAATGAAAGCTCTGAAATTCAAGGATTTCTATAAATCTCGGGTTTCAAAATCTTACTGTAAAACGCATAACTAAGACTCTTCAATGAATCTGATTTCCTACTAGTTATCATATTTGGGAACATTTACAACAGGACTTGCACACCAAAGAATTCCCGTGTTTAATATATCAATGTCGGTGAGGGCACTGGAACAATGGGCACCCAGCGGCAACGAAGCCCAACCTCGCCGTGCATTACTGGACCCATGCATCAGCGCTCATCAAATGTTGACACAGGTCTTTATAAGAGCTGGCGAAAGCATTGCACAAATGCGATTCGTATGAAGAGCAGCAATACGTCATGGTGGTATTGACGAGCCCTCGGAGCTTATGGCCCTGTATGTCACGCTTTTATTTATTGTTTGTGATGCGATGTGGCTAATATTTATAACCTTGTGGAAACCTACGTGACATTGCTGATATTTATGGTTCTGTGGAGTCATACACGACATTGAGGAAAATTTATGGTTCTGTGGAGTCATACATGACATTGAGGAAAATTTATGGTTCTGTGGAGTCATACACAACATTGAGGATAATTTATTGACTCTGTGGAGTCATACACGACATCGAGGATAAT
>LQNS02277602.1:9056824-9074933 GCA_001587735.2 Parhyale hawaiensis
GATAATTTTTGGTTCTGTGGAGTCATACACGACATTGAGGATAATTTTTGGTTCTGTGGAGTCATACACGACATTGAGGATAATTTTTGGTTCTGTGGAGTCATACACGACATTGAGGATAATTATTGGTTCTGTGGAGTCATACACGACATTACGGATATTTATGGTTCTGTTGAGTCGTACACGACATTGCTGATATTTATGGATCTGTGGAGACCTACACGACATTATAGATATTTATGGTTCTGTAGAGTCGTACACGACATTGCAAATATTTATGGTTCTGTGGAAACATGCACGGCATTGCGGATATTTTTCGTTTCATGTTGTCATGCACGACTTCCACAATCATCATATTTACGATCTTTTGCATCCAGTCATACATGATGTTTTTTATGTTTTTAGTTTCGAGGAGTCATACAAGGCATTGCCGATAGTTATGGTCCCCGAAAGAAAATTAACATTTCGGATTTCGTGGAGACGTAGTGGCCCTATTGTTACTTCTGCCCTAGAGGTTATGTTTTCGTCGAGGTTGACTATGGCTGTTTTTATCTTTGTCTGTTTGTCTCGCCGTCTGTCTGTCTGTCTGTCACCAAGGTAATTAAAAAAATTATGAATGGATTTTTATGATATTTGCATGCGTTATTAGGTTACGAAGAGTAAATGAACAAATTTTCGTGACAATCTGTCAATTGGCTTCTTCGTTTGTCTGTCTCTGTGTTTGATTTTATGTTTGTTGACAAAAAAACTTGAAAAGTTATGAACGGATTTTTATGAAATTTATAAAAATTGCTAGTAATGTTGATATGCGTATATGATTAAATTTCCGTGATGATCGGTTGTGTTTTTGCGTGTTTGTCAAATGTTTGCTAGCAGAATAACTCGAAAAGTTTTGAACGGATCTTCAACAAGATTACTTAAGCTGTTATAACCATCAAAAGGAATAAATGATTAGATTTTGATGTTGATACGAAGGAAATCATAGTTTCAAAACCAATTTGAATTTTTCGTTACCACTGCCTTGCTTGGCGGAGGTATGCGCTTTCAGGGTGCCCTAGTTATTTACGGTTTCATTAACGATAACATCGCTGCTACCTATTATTTTATGCTGGTTAGCGCAGTATATGTAGGTCTTACATGTAGTTTCGTTGAGACCCAACGACGCCACTCTTATTAATGCCAGTAGTTTCGAAGCTACCTGTAGGTACGTAACGGTGTCACTGATTATAAGTCTGCGGCAACGTAAGAAATATGGCGATCATTAAAACGGTTTGAATACGCTTTAACTACAATGCTGTTCTTGCTATCAGGAATAACAACTGAAAATACACCAATATCCATTGACATTAGACCATCAGTAATTAGAAAATGCTCATTATTACCAGATATTCACTAAATAACCATGGACTCCACACCACCAGTAATTACATGTTCATTATCAACGTCGGCGGCAAGACAACTAATAACACACTAATAATCATTGACGTCAGAATATCAGTGTGTCTCTAACGTCCACCACTAACATGGTAGAACACTAATAATGCACTAACAACAAGCGACGTCACAACAACGCTGCACGGGAGAGAGGCATAGGCAGGCCATAAAGATGGCTTAACCGGGCAGAATTAGCATTTCCGATTTTCGTTATCTTCAGAGCACTCGACCTCTAAGGTGCTCGAGCGCTGTAAATTTATTTCAGCAATTTATGCTAAGACAAAAGATACATGTTAATGCATCGGTTAGCGTGAACAGAGTGCATTCCCTGGGGATTGGGGGATTTGTGCATTTCGCGCCAAGCAACTAGCATTTTGAAATGAGAAACATCTAACTTACAAGACGCTTTGATTTTTGCTCAAAGGAAAATCAACGTAATGAAAAACATCCGTGACCATAGATTGGGGCCTCTGTTCTGAAATTAAACCCAAAAGATGTTCTCGGTTCGCACACTTTGAGGGAGATGAGATTAGCTTTACTTTCTCAGTAATTCCAATCTTGATCGTTCCATTTCTTACTTGGAACTGAGTTTCAGGCGTTGCCCGCCTACTAGTTAACTTTGAGAGAGATGAAAACTCAATTCTGGATTACAGTTACGGCACTAACACTTCACCGAGAAACGGAATCATTCGGTTTTAAGGCGAAATATTGTTATGCCAAAAAGAACGCACGTGTAATGGAGACAGTAAAGGATTTTGGTTGTTCGCATAGGGGTTTCTCAGCACCATACTTGTTACTATCCTTAGCCAAGAAATTCCTACCTGTCAAATCCAGTCGAATGCTGTTCCACCGTTGAACCTCCGTAGCTTGAGTACTTTAAAAATTTAGTTACAGTATGCCAAGCTGCTGATAGTTCACATTTTCGCTTGACCAGGAGATTATTCGAAATATATTCCGGCTTCTACTGGGCATAAGTTAGCCTAGGCTATTTGCCATCCCCTGTTATATTGTGGGGCTATGTTAGTTTATACCTC
The DNA here is from genome assembly GCA_001587735.2 of Parhyale hawaiensis. Classification (NCBI taxonomy): domain Eukaryota; kingdom Metazoa; phylum Arthropoda; class Malacostraca; order Amphipoda; family Hyalidae; genus Parhyale; species Parhyale hawaiensis. The sequence continues at coordinate 9,059,293 of LQNS02277602.1, forward strand.
GGGGTATACGCGGGCTACGCCTGAAAGTCTCATCCCACCCTCACTCAGGAAAGGTTGCCGACTCCAGCTCTAGGCGGAGCCACTAGACTGGCAGGAGCTAATTTGGCCTGCTGCATTGGGCTGGGTGATACTATAAGGGAATTAATCCGAATCGGTCAACTTCCAATTTCCTTTGTAGTGCGATTAGTAGAAATTTTGTAAGAAATATTTGAGACGATACAGCGATAAGCACTTCACGGATCGGCCGCATTAGGATTTCATTTTTGTACGAGGGCCGGATTGCGAAGGAGATTTTCTTTGGTGTAAGTCTATCTATTGTGAAACTTCACTCGACGGATTCTTATTATCCTGCCATACCTTGAACAACGGAAAGGATTGTGTTGGGGGAAAGATATTTACGGGGAGAACCTGGGTAACCCCTCAGCAATACATGAAGTGAACGTAGGTAAATTACGTCTCTCGTTGTCGCTTAAATTAGTTTCCATCAACTGAGGCTTACGCATGCGTCACTAGTATGAGCTATGAATTACTAGGGTGCGGCAACGTAAGCTTAGTGAAATTTTATAACTTTTCACGTGTCACACCACAAACGAGAAGAGAAGACGTTTACAAAATCGAGTGTCTTTTGAAACATTTACAGATGCCGACACCGGCACAAAGTCCGTCATTGAGAACTTCTCAGCCAACCTAGCGAATTAAGTTAGAAAGTAGAAAGAAGTTAAGTCGTCCGTATTCAGCTATGAATAATAAAGTACCAAAAGAAACAGTAAAACGCTGGTAGCAATAGATACTACACTAGGCTTTATAACTACTGTGAAATTAATAGTACATTTCGTATAATAAATCTGACAGTGAATCAAAGTCTTAAAAGACTTATAATTTAAATAAGAGATAAAAGTTATGCCCAACGTAGGTGATCATTCTCTTGGATCATGCCTTATACAAAATGTAGTAAGATAATAAACCGTCAATATAATTTTAGGCATAAACAGCTATTGTTGTTCAAAAAAAAATGTCGAGAAAAAAACAAGTGTGATACTTAACAGTCTACGAGATCAAGGGAACGGAATCATGCCTTTCTTTTATAAGTATGACGTTATTGCTGATCAGGACATTGACTAAGGCTGCTGTTGAATATGTTTCTTGTTGGAGTAGCACAGGTTACCTTTGCTGTCTTGAAGTTAAACTCTGTTTGTTAGAAAATGAGCTTCGTTACAATACTAGTACGAATACTCAGTATTAGACAATTTATTTGCATTTTATAATGAGAGCAACCGTGTCTGTTATTTACAGTTTTATTATTGGAAGAACAATAAACAAGTCGGTGATGCTGAGCGGCATTTAGAACAATGCCACGGCCTGAAAATCAAATTCAGTTGGGTTTATTTAGCTTGGTATAATATTGGACTGCTGTGCTTACCTACGGAACTAATTTAAATTAAATTGGCTTCAGAATAAGCCATACAGACTGCTGGTGCTGGGGCGCTGCGCACCGTTACATGAGAATGACACGGCGGTAGATCGGTGCTGGACAGCCGCAACGGAAAATCGGTGCTGGACAGCCGCAACGGAATATCGGTGCTGGACATCCGTAACGGAATATCGGTGTTGGACAGCCGCAACGGAATATCGGTGCTGGACAGCCGCAACGGAATATCGGTGTTGGACAGCCGCAACGGAATATCGGTGCTGGACAGGAGCAACGGAATATCGGTGTTGGACAGCCGCAACGGAATATCGGTGCTGGACAGCCGCAACGGAAAATCGGTGCTGGACATCCGTAACGGAATATCGGTGTTGGACAGCCGCAACGGAATATCGGTGCTGGACAGCCGCAACGGAATATCGGTGCTGGACAGCCCCAACGGAATATCGGTGTTGGACAGCCGCAGCAGAATATTGGTGCTGGACAGCCGCAACGGAATATCGGTGCTGGACAGCCGCAGCGGAATATCGGTGCTGGACAGCCGCAACGGAATATCGGTGCTGGACAGCTGGGCCGAAATGATACTTGTTTGCGGGAATCGGCATTTCCCAAAACTTACAGGATGCATTTTGGCATCACACAAAGAACTGCAAAGTCGATGTAACCAATAATGAAACATATTAAATATCAACCGACCCATTCGTTCCGAATGCCAAAGGTACAATGAACCTTTTTGGCTCGAGAAAAAAGCCTATTTTTCAACAGATATATTTTATCGAGACAGAACAACACAACATTAATAGTAATTCATTTTGATTATGTTTACCCTTCTCCATTCTGGAGATGTAAGGTACTAAAAATTACACACAATGGGATCATCCACGTGCATAATCCCTAGATGAGCTGTTGCTGGCTAACGTTATAGTTGATCCCGTAATTATGACAATATTTTCTATACTTTCTACACCTAAACTCAGTTCCTAAGTTCGGTTTATCACTATATGTGTTTACAGATTTGTAATTATAGGGTCTAAGAGCAATCTCGAACTATCATTTGTCTTATCTTCAGCGAAAAATTCATTATAGCATCAACATATTCAATGANTAATTATGACAATATTTTCTCCACTTTCTACACCTAAACTCAGTTCCTAAGTTCGGTTTATCACTATATGTGTTTACAGATTTGTAATTATAGGGTCTAAGAGCAATCTCGAACTATCATTTGTCTTATCTTCAGCGAAAAATTCATAATAGCATCAACATATTCAATGAGTGGGTAAACACGTTTGATGACCAGCTCCATCTCAGCGTGAGCAAGAACTAAAAATAGTTACTCACAGCACCATCACATAGGCGTACACTGTTGAATAACTACCTAACCATGGAATTTTCTCCCGAAAATCAAAAAACTTTAGATGTGAAATTCATAAGTTATGAGTTCATGATCCCGGTATGAGTACTAGCTTAGGAAAGTTTTACCTACAGCTCCAAAGTGTTTTTTTTTTCAGTAAGTAGAGAGTAATGATGACCTCATCTGTACCTCCGGAATAAATAAGAAGCGAAGCTAACCTATCAATAGCACTCTATTACACTTTCCCTGCGAATGACGAGCTACCTTTTTTCTCCAGTGTTTTTAGAGCTGACAACAGTTTACCAAGTGCAGTCGATGTAGAGTTAACACTAATGAAGGTCCACTTATCTAGAGTGACTTCTAGGTAACAATACTCTACTGTGCGTAGGGATACCCGGGAGTGATTAAAGTACCTGTGTCGACCTAGCCTTTACCCCAGAGTTAGTAAGAAATAGGGAGTTTGGCCCTTCGCACCCGCGGTCACCAACTCGTAAATAGAAATAAAAAACAACGACCTACTGCTGGCTCTAGCGTACATAAAAACTAAGGCATTCTGCCCTTCGCAGCTGTACGCAAACTCATGAATTATAAGGAATACTGACTTACTGATGGCGCCAGAATACACAAGAACTAAGGAATTCTACCCTTTGCAGCAGTACGCTCTTTGTAAACAAAATTTAATGACGCATTAGTGGTTACTGCAGCTGAGAAAAGGGTACCTTTAGCTGGGCTGTAAGTGGCCGCACGTGCCCACCTCTTTTTCACAGGGTGAGTAAACACATGACAGTTTACCCTGGCCACCAGCTCACCGGCTGAGGACGGCACAATTTAATCACACGAGGCACTCGGTACGGGAGCGTCAGGCCCGGTGAGGTACGACGCTCGGCCCTCTGTTGTTTGGTCTTCATTTCGGTCCGATGGATTACACTCCATCATTCAATTTATTAGCCGCATTTGCTGTAGCCTGGATCGCTGGAGCTCTACAAGCCAGCACCTATTTTAATTATTGAAAGAGTGTCCCGGTATGACATACATAAAGCGACAGCCACGATCGATACCCACAGTGCAACGAAATAGAGCAGCGCTTGAATAGCACTCCCAATTATACTGTAAATCTTTCCTAAGAAAGAGTGTATTTGCAACGCTCGGATTTCTCTTTGTGCCAGTCTCATCGTCTACAGCATTAGTTTTCATCATCATGTGTTTGTCGGCTCTACAGTCATTGTCCTCATGCTGGGTCAGACGTATTTAATAAGCCTTTTGTAGCTCGGACAGTCAAACAAATTAAAGTTAACCGAGTAGGAAAAGTTTACGAAGGGCAAGGCAAACTCTGTAGCCTTTTTACGGCGCGAATAGTCTAACAAATTAAGGTTAACTAACCACGAGACGTTCATGATTCAGAAGGACTGCATGACGTATAGTCAAACAACCTGGAGTTAACCAACTATGAAACGGTTTTGAAGTGCACTGGATGAACTTCATATACATTCTGTAGCGCTTATAATCTAACAAATGGTAGCTAACCGACCATAAGAAGTTCACAGTGTGTTATGCAAACGTTGCAGCCCTTTTATATCACAGATTTTCAAGCAAAGTAATATTTAAGATAACGAGAATTACATGGGTACCCAGGCGCGTTTTAAACGCCTGCGTAGCTAGAAAAGTCAGCTATCAGGTAACTGACTACGAGAAGTTTACGTATGCCGCTAGAAGAATTTGATAATACGTTCTAAGTTCTGAGAGTCCAACTTTAGGTTTACTAACTGGAACCCAGTAGGGGCTTTACACTATCAGTGTGGTGTAGTTCTTGTTGCAATGCATTTGAGGTAGCCCATGTGACTAAAAAGAAAATTATGGACGTACACGAGTACTTCTTCTAGGAGCGACAGACGCAAATTGAGTACAACCCACCAACTGAACTATCAGAAGTTGTAGCGCCACAGAGAAAAAAGAATCTTTACAATTGCTTGAAGTCCATCGACCAGGCCATGAATAGCCAATGACCAGCCATTGAATAGCGACTACATAAAGAGTACTCGCTGTTGCAGAGTAGATAGAGCGTTGTTTCGAGGTATGGGGTTTGCTTCACTTTCTGAGAGTTGAAGTATTATAGTTCTCAGGTTTGCAGTGTCAGCGTTTCTGACAGTTACAGTCCATTGCGAGAGGACTGGTCCATCTAGAGATGAGACCGGTTGAAGTCAGAGGTCACAGTGGCCCACATGAGCCGCAACTCTGATAATCTGCAGTTGACTGCCACAGTGCACCCTTCTGGACCAAGCGAGGGTTTATCAGCAGCACGAAGCAGTACATGTAGATATCCCAGTTGGGATGTGCGGTCAACTTGACTTCTCTTTTATCTTTACCATACAGCGAATTTCAACTGAATTAACTAACTCAACAATAACGAAGTAACTTTGGCTGCAAATTTGCCAATGGAGTTCACACTGCTTGCTTAAGCAGTACTTGCCCAGGAAACACGCTTCTTTAGTATTTCTGTTTATAAGCTATAAACAAAAAAAAAATAAATGGTCAAACCCTATAGCTCAGTATGTCTGACAATCACATGTCAAGTAATACTAGTTCAAAGACAGCCACCAACAGCTATGGTTTCCTTATATGTAGTGTCTGCAGTGAATCAACGTATCGTGATCTGACTAAATTTTATTCTGGTAACCACCACTACTGCGCTCTAGCTGTCTGTGAACCTCGAATGACTACTGCTACTGACGCTCCTTCTTTCGGAGAGGTTACCACTCGTCATCCGCAAACTTTACATACCCTCAGTGACTGATGATTCTAAACAGTTTTTGTAGTAACTGCAATGTAGTAACTGCAATGTAGTAACTGCAATGTAGTAACTGCAATGTAGTAACTGCAATGAGCCATCCGTGAGATTCGAAAATCCACGATCTCTGTTAGGCCTTCCTTTGCAGTCACCATAGATCATTCATGAACTCCGAATGTCCGTAGCCATTGCGATTGTCCTTCTTTTGCATTGGCCACCAGTAGTCATTACTGAACTGCCAAGCCTGTGACCCACAAACAATTCTTTGCACTTGGACCACCTGTTGAGGACCGGAACCCTCCGAGAAATTAAAGCAGTAAGTGCAGGGACGAGCTAAAAGCAGTGCTGGTATTGACAAATGATGGAATTAACATGATAAATGTTGGGCATGTGTCACGAGAGTCTCCACACTGTTCTGGGATTTGCAATATGTTCAATATAATGATGGTCTGATATTACTACATACTGTAGTGTGCCGGGTAGAGACAGACTGGTTCTCAAGAATAATTATCCTCAGCATAGAGTTTGTGGGGCAAATATTTACGCACAAATGATGCAAGTCATCACGAAAATGACATTCATTTAGTGCTAATATCGTAGCTGTAGTGTTAAGGTGAAGGGAAATTTATGGATGTATCATGGCTGGTATCGCATCAGTGCACAGAAAATATATACTACTTACGGAATCATTGGTCATTCACTATTGAGTATGTGCATGGCATGTAAATTAGCATGCATAATGAATATTTCAGTATTAAAACTAAAATAATTGTAATAATCTTGCACCTATTATATGAGTGGAATAATACGGGTTAGACTCTATACTTTCCTGTAATCAGAAGGTATATTTATAGTAATAATTATAATTTAACTTCTACCTGTATGACATCAAAACAAACGTGGAAACCCTCCACTGAAATAATAGTACAGTAATAATTATCAGTACCATTCGTTGTGTGCAAGGCGGTAATATTTAAGCATTATATGATGCATACATTCCGTTTTGTATGGGATGAATAATCGTTTGTAAAATTGTTAGTGTTTAACAAGCATGTATGGTATAGCGATGGAGTCGTTTTTACACAACGGTCGTAGCCAAATGCAGATGTTCTTATTCTTTATCAATTGACCAGTCACAAGTTAACAAGCTTTGTCAAAAGAAGAAGTACAACGATATTTAGGGCTGTTAATTTTGAGCTGAGTTTGATCGCCTTATGATAAGGTGTAGCTAAAGTTTGGCACAATGATGCTGCTGAAGTTCGTGCGAGACGCGGAGGCGGTATCTCTTAGGTGCCGTAAGCGCGCAAGTGTGAGGTCGAACTCAAAGCAAAGGTACAAACTGCCGCATAATCGGCCGATGGAATTACTGATGAAAGTAACACAGCTAAACTCTAGAAATCACTCTATGAAGGTATGAATCGTTTTGATGGCAGCACTTATAATGTTGAAGGACAACATCCACCATAGACGTACGTTCAGCTGTTGATGGTAGCGCGCATAACGCCACATGGACCTCGTCCGAAGTATCATCAAGGTATCAAGGTAGGTATGGATGGTATTTTTGACAATATGAGCTCACCTCATGACCAGTACCCTCAATCGGACGACGAGGTCAGACAAGTATATTAGGCCCACGAGAAGCAGCTTCCCGGTCGTAAACATATCATGTTTTCAACGGTGTAGAGTCCACGTGTGTAAACAGCATCTCTTACCTGGATCATAAAATCACTGATGATTTTCATGATAACCAGGCTACAGAGAAAGAAACGCTGAAGGTTCATGGAATTGTTAACACGTTAAACCTGAAATTCTGACACTGTTGTGAAGAGGACAAATGCCATTAATTTCCGACCTATTGTTACGCCCTTTGCTGTAACTCTGTTTAGGTAACTTCGAAAAAAAGCCATCGAGCGCTTTCGTGCTGCTTATGAAATTTTCCGCAGGTTGATGAATGTGTCCAGGTCAACTGGTACAAGTGTAATATTCACCAAAAAATATACTGAATTTCTCAAAGTCAGGACTAGGAAATGTGTCCTAAGCCTGCACATTAGGAATGAAAAATCTAACAACTCATTCCTCAAAGGCATCCGCAACGACCAGGGCTACAAATGATCTAACATATACATGCGATGACAGCGCATACTGTTGCCTGACGGAGGCCAAGCAATGGGGCGTAATGAGGTCTACAATGTAGGACTTCTGCGATATTTAAAACGTAGAGATGAACTACATTCCTATGTGTACCATGTAATGTTTCAATGAGCTTCACGAAATCGTTCAATGAGTACCTAATAAAGATTATTATAAGTTAAAAAATTGCTGGACCCATACCTATTATATGCGCTAGCTCAATGAAACCATCTTTAAGCGTTAAGTGCTCTGGATATCGCAGTCTCTTGGTTCTGTGGCCACCTGTTATGGAGTCGAGCAGCTATAGATCTTACACGCGTCGAGTGGCGCGAGTAACGCCGTCTGAACCTTGTCTAAAAAAATATCGATGTTATCTTAGGTAAAGTAAGGCCGAGATTAAGCACTGTTTGGGAAGCTCTAAAACTAGTATTTTCAAATAGTATTCATTGAAAGTATTAGTTGAATGATCACGCAGTGATACTAAAAAAAGGGGGGCGCCACGTGGTCGAAAAACGTTTCTTGAAAACGAAGGTTCCAGTGTTGTACATTGCGAGAGAAGTAAATTTTTGGCATTTTAATCTCTATTTTGTTGAATTCAACACTATGAATTTCATTCACAAGCATTTTTGTGTGAAGAGAAGTACATAATAGATAGTGATGAAGTGGCTAATTATTAGACATTTTCTACTGAACGGGTATAATCTGAAGCCTTCGTCAGTACCATCTACTGGGTACCCTGCTTTGCCGCAGCAAATTTTAATAACACTAAATTTGCTAAAGTGAATTAACGCTATAATTTTTGGCGTTATAAATAGATATAGATAGGTAAACAGAAATTGACATTTTCGACCAGATATTTACATATTAACACTAATCTTAATTGAAATTTACGATCGCTTTAAAGTGAACATCCTTGTTTTAAATAAACAGTTGGCCACCTACACTGAGACTCTAAATATTCCTTAGACGCATGACTACAAGAAACGAAACATTGGGGTTCTTCACATTCGTTGCGGCGCCATGACAGATAAAATTAACCAGTGGCTTAATTGATTATTCGATGAGCACGAAGTTCGCATTAGAGGTGATGCTTTCGTGGCCGCCATTAAAGTTATGCTGCGCAGTGCGGCCCTCAGGCGCAGGCCGGCGTGGCTCCGTGGCATCATTAAGACATAGTTCTCCATTTTTTCAGAGTAAGAATTCAATGTGAGAAGGGAGATGTCGATGACAGCCACATGAAGCTATAAAGCATTTTTGATCCTGCATTCAAGGAATCGTTACGGCATAGTTCTCAACTTTTTCAGAGTTAGAGCCAAATGTGGGAAACGGGAGTATCGATGAAAGTCAACTATTTTTTTTTCAATCTAGCATTCAAGACATGATAGACATCAACCTCATTACTGCAGAGGTGTTGTCTTGTTAAGAGGCTATAACATAATGTGAGAAACAGAGATATCGCCAGCAGGGGCCATAGCACATTGTTGCTTTCGTGAATTTGTAGTAGGTTAGATTAGATAGGCGGCAGTAGACGAACCAATAGGCCCATTCCCAAAGAGAGTCCGGAACTTACGCCCCGGCCCTCTATGAGCTATTGCCATTATGTTAATAGGATATAGAGGACTGGAGAAAAGAGAAAAAAGGGGGGAAGAATTCCTGTCAAAGAGACGATCATGAATGCACGCAAGCACGATCAAGAGCAGCTGATATGCGGAGCTTGGAGATGTCAAACTGTGTAGTTGGAGCGGGAGAGAGAAGAAGACGGATTAAGGTGGCCTCAGAAGCTTTTGGCCGTTAAAAGTTTTTGAATCCTGGAGGAGGAGTTCTTAGCTGTGGAGGATGTCTCTTCCAGTGTATGTCAAGACGATTTTTAAACGTGTTGACTGACCGCGCAAACAACATCGGAAGGGAGTTTATTCCAAATGCCGACTATGAAATACGGAAACAACTGCTAACTTAAGGTCGTTCTTCGAGCTTTATGGTTGAGTATGTTTTTTTTACCGTTGTTAAGCAAGAGATCATTGAGGTCTCTTTCAAAGAGTCCCGTGGTAGGCACGTCGTTGAAGCCATTCAAATACTTGAATGTTTCTTTTATTCAAAATTTCTGGTGCCATTTTCACACTCTTGTCAACTTGCTGAATGTGTTGTAGTTTGTTTGTAATAGTGATTCCCAAGTCACGTTGTTGGGTGACAGCAGCCAATATCGTCCCGTTCATTTTCATTGGGGTTGAAGGGTTCACCAACCCTATGTGTATAACTGAGTACTGGTGACCAAAGGCGTCACGAATGAAAGCAGACAATATATACGACACAAAACTTCGATTTTTCTTCTTTGTTCTTCTGGTTCGTCTCTGAAGACCAACGCATTTTACTTTCGTTGAACTTCGACTCACTATCCACGCGGAGATCCCGGTGCATTTAAAGCTTTGCTGTGAGGATGAAGTGAAATTCGGTATCTACGCTACAGCGAGGAAATTTTTTAGACTTTTGCAGTACTTAGATTTTGCATCTGATTAATCAACAGCCTCATTGCGCAAATGAGTTTCTTCTTGTAATACTGATAGCGAAACTGAGAGAGCAGGCGACCAAGCAAGCGACCAACAAACTATGTACAGTATAATGAAGTCGTGGGATCATTACGACCCAGTTATTTCTCCTTCCTGGGGGGATAGAGCTCAGTGTGGGATAGGAGAAGCTGATGGAGGCCACCAGAATTCCCAGTCGGAAGTTCATACGCCTTTATAGTAAGCCAACCAGTAAATAGTGAACGGTATCGGATTACATCCGATAAATGCCTATAAATTTCCGATTGAGAAGTTAGAACACTCTCACATTCGTGCATCTATTCTTATTGCTGCGCAGTTTTCGTTTATTCAGGGGCTAGTGTGAATACGAGATTTAACGAGAGAAATCGATGGCAGGCATCCATCCAGATGACTGTAAATTATTTACAAATGTTATTCGTGGCATCACACAGGTATAATTCTAAGCCCTTTTCATAATTATCAGTGACATCATGCAGGCATAATTTTGATCCTCTTTCCTAATTAGATGCGATGCAATGTGAAAAGATAAATATATCATCGACAGCGATCAGAGCGGGCAGTACTACACCGAGTTCCTGAACTTAACTGTGCCTAAACTTTAAAGCATAATGATACTCTTCGTTGCCGAAGGGTTAGACTCTGAACTTCTGATTAGGACACATCAGGCTATTCACTTTACAAGTATTTTTAGAAAATCTTCGCTCGGTTCACATGATAAGGAATGTCGTGATGGTCCACGGCCATCGAAAGAATTTTATCCCACTAGCTTCACTTGGTCTATGCTTCAGTTCTGATTGTGGAATATCACTACCTTTGATAGTTTCCATAGTTAATCTCTTACCTATTACTTCTTGATTACCTTTTCAGTATGAAATTAAAGCCTTAAGCTCTATTCATGGTAGCGAATCCAGCACTTGGGATTGAAGTTTAGGACGAGCTCTAGTTAATCGGATGCGATTATCGCAATAGAATTGGAACAATCGAACAAGCCCTTATTGATACATGAAAGTAACTCAGTGCAGCGTAACTGACATTATTCCACACAGAGAAAACGGGTTAGTTGAACAACCAGGACGTGATTTACCTAATTATTGAACTTAACCCGATTTCTGGAGGCATGCAGCTCAGATGGGCAGCGGCAAGCGAAGCTCCGAAGGCCATTGCGCATCCCCACAGTCTACAGGTACCTAAACGTAGAGATTCCTGTTGTATTTTGTGAGCGTGGGTGTGATTAAGACTGCCCGCAGTGAACAGATACGGCCCAAGTTTAGTAGAAAACTTTCTCTCGACTGGGGCACAAATGCCCGGAAGCAGGCGAGAACCCCACCAATATTCGCTGTATTCACTTCATTTATATACGGCCTGAAAGTAGAGATTAATTCAATAGCTTTTCAAATATGGAAAGGGAAAGTATTGTAATCAAATTAGAATTACATTAGGGTTTAGTGGAAAGTTGCGCTATGTGTGCGAATAATTCAACTGGGGAAACGAACATATTGCAGCTAGCTAAATATCACTGCAGTTAGAGCCCAACGCTACCCCTGCCTGGATAGTCGTCGTCATGGAAATGGAATAAGTCCCGTAACATTGGGAGTAGCGCAGAACCTCACAGTGAAACTCAGAGCCGACTCTCCGACTCACGTAGTGCTGTTTCATGAGCTACAAGCTCGTGGTGGAAAACCAGTAGGCGAGGACTAAGGCAGTGTACTATGGCCTCACGTTGAACATAATTTCAGTTCAGTGTAAACATAAGTGAGAGGTACAAGGTAATCCCAAAGAAGTGTCTGATCGCGACCATTGGAACGGATGATATAGGTAAGACGCAATTCAGAACGTTGCTCACTTCCTTCGAGTTGATTATGATGCAACGGTGGTTGTCGTTAAGTAAACATGTCAGACCGCATCCGGCTCGGTGACTTTGATTTCAATAACAAATTACACTGGAGTCCACCTCGAACAAAATTTCGGAGATTGTTGTCGTGACAAAACCGCCAGCATATATCAGACCGCAACTTCCCTTCATATTATTAAGGCAGTTCCTTCAGGGACATTATCTCCGCAAATGAAGCAATTTGGTCGGCAAAAAGCAAAGAAATTCTATAGAAGGAGGCAATTTCGACTGGGCTGATGTCGTTACATTCATCAATATTCAAGACGAAGCTGGCAGCACGTAGGCTGGCTACGTAAAGATCGCGGGTCCCTCTAGCTTTCGATCATCGGAGGCAGTTGCTTGGCTTGCTTACTATTCCTAACGTGGGATCTGGTCGCATAAAGCCATCTCGTTACCTCATTGAAAAATAGGCCCCGAAACCCGTCCAAATTTTCCCCGAAAAGAATGTCTACTGTCCAAAATTGGACTCTCTGCGAGGAAGCGTCGTAATGTCTGAAGGATTTACGATACATTATTGGGATTATAGAAAAAACTCGTAACGTAAGATTTGCTGGAAGAACTGTGGTGAAAAATTAATCAAAAACTTTGTTCATATGCTGGTGTTCAATGTAGTAACATTCATAGCAACGAAATTGCGCTAACAGCGCGCGCTGCGTTGTTCTTGGAAAGTGCACTTGCCAGTTCTGTCACAGGTTAAAATAAACAAATAAATAAATGAAGTGAGCACCGCCAATTCCTTTGCAATAGATCATTTTAACCGTCCCCGTGCATTGACAAAAGTCGTAGCGGAAATATGTACACATCAACCTTCGACATCACCAACAACCTTCGTGAATAAATGTCTGCTGCCCAGCCGTATCCCAGTCGACTATAAACGATAGAAATGTTGCTGCTGCCCTCTGACTACCAGGACTTTGCTCCCAAGTTTGAGAATAGAACGTCCGACTTCGTAATAACGAGCAAAGCAGCAATCCTGATCACTGCGCGACGAGTGGTATAAATAAGTATATTACAGCGATGGTGAGATTTCATAGAAATAAAGTAGCTGATGTGATTAACGCGAGATCATCATCAAGATTTTCTAAACTGTTGTACTGTTATGTACTTCATCGCAATTAAAATTTCGAATTTACCATCCAATGAATTATATAAGAAAAACTTCGCTGTAGCTACACGTACTCGTTGCGCCGGTAAGTAGCGTCTCATTCAGCTGATCTCGAATGAGAACAAAGCTTAGGCTTTAGTAACGGAAGTGAAAAGCATTCTAAAGGGTACAGCTTGAGTTTGCTTCGTTTCGCCCCGCCAATCAACGGCGTCTTTTATCTGCTTTAACGGAGAAGCCAAGCGATGGAAACTCTTGGTAAATAGGTTGGAATATCTAGCACTCAGATTCATATACAGTAGAATTATTGAGAATCTCTTCTCAGTTATTTATTGCCAAAGCACAATCGAACTGCTAGAGCTATACGATGATAGTTATTATTATTATTTCTTGAACTTCAATATATCTTTTTCGATAAGGCATCATATGGAAAACTACTCGCTATCGGCATTTACACACATGGAAGTTAGGGAGATAAAATGGATGAATAAATGACGTTGTCGTTCGCTAATTCCATTCTTGCGAAATCAAAACAAGTTCTGTATCTTTTTAGAATACTGGCCTGGTATTCGTTCACGAAGTAGGTTAGATCCGATTAGATTAGTTACCGGAAAATCGACAAACCAACAGTCCCATTCTCAAAGAGGAGCTAATGCCGATTGGAATCGGGTCATTCTGAACCATAGTCATTTTACTTTGAGATGTGACAAAGACTTAGGTTAAGATGGCCGAAAGAAGAATCAGAGGGGATATTGCAGCTCTGTTATAGCATGTTTGAAAGGCCAGTCATTATCGGATGAAGGTTGGCATGGCGAGATCTCTCCCTGCAGCTGGAACCAAATGCCAACTGTGATAATCATTGGATATCACCGGGACCGGTCACGCACTATCACGAATAAGGGATGGCTATTATTACCTCCGCCAAGGAGGTTATGTTTTCGTCGTGTTTGTCTGTCTGTCTGTCTGTCACCAAGATAACTCAAAAAGTTCTGAACCGATTTGGACGATTTTTTTTACAGGAATTGTTAGGTATTGTAGGAGGAACAGATGATTCACTTTCGGTGAAGAAATGTCAATCCGTTTGTTTGTCTGCCTCATTTTTCTCAATGCCATAACTCAATGAAAAAGTTATAGATGGATTTTTATGAACTTAACATGAGTTGTTAGGTAGCTATATAACAAAGAGTAAATGATTTAATTTTGGTAATGATCCGTTTGTTCGTTCGTTTGTCACTGTTTTTAATTTTATGCTTGTTAGCACAATAACTCAAAAAAATAACGAATTGATCTTTATGAAATTTATAGGAGTTTTTAGTAATGTTAAAAGACATAAATTACTAAATTTTGGCGCAGATTGGTTTGTTCGTTTGTATGTTTGACTCATGTTTGTCATAACGTTTGTTAGCAGTATAACTAAAAAAGTTATGAACGGATCTTCAAGAAAATTGCACAAGCTATTATTACTATCAAAAGACACAAGTAATTAGATTTTGGAGTTTATACAAAGAAAATTATGGTTTCAAAGCCAATTTGTATTTTTTGCTACCGTTGCCTCGCTTGGCGGAGGTATGCACTCTCAGAATGTTCTAGTTGTTATAGTTATCCATCATTTTTTTGTATTTAAGCTATCGAATAAAGCGGTAAACAAGATAGAGGGCAGAGAAGTGCTGTAACAAGGTCGTACGAAAACGTCTACTTTTCTACGGACTACGGAGACCAAATATTACAACAATTCCAAGAAAGAATTGCTATTGTGCATCATATGCACCGAATCTTTGATCTAGAGGACCAACGATTGATTTTTGATTAAGAAGATTTTAGTGTGGTAACTAGAGAGGTGGTACGCCATAACTTGTTTATCTGAGGTTTACGAGGAATTACAATACAGTGTCAAGAAAAACTGCTCATGGCTAGAGCTGTAACAAATTCCTGATCTATGGCTTGTACCTCAAAAAATCTGGACCTCCTAATAGTTGAAACTATAGATCAGCTTCTAATTGAGGCAGCTCAAAATTTTATTTGGGTACGAGAAACAATAAATGTAAAAGTAACAACAGGATATACTTTATCTACAGCAGAACTGACCAGTGACTTAATATTATTATCCAACCTTTCACTTCTACGAGTATATAAATGTTGCATCTTTTTAAGAACGAGAGTAACCGTGTGTCTGGGGTACTTTCCATATACCCTGGGTGCCACAGGTGACGTCATAGTTTGATGGTGAGGCTATCTTTTTCCCAAAGCACATAGATATACTTCTTGTCTGGCTGGCCTACCGTCAATGATTAGATTTTTAGATTAGATAGGCGGCAGTAGACGAACCAAAAGGCCCATTCCCAAAAAGACACCGGGACTTACACCCCGATCCTCTATGAGCTATTGCCATTATGTTAGTAGAATGTAGAGG
>LQNS02277602.1:9110486-9122309 GCA_001587735.2 Parhyale hawaiensis
CTCAGACAGTGGATGACTGGGGCAGTTATAGATTTTATACAGAAAACAGACTCCACCAACTCTGCGACGATGCGACAGATCACAGGGCACAACACCACCCAGCATGAATGCACATCGACGAACTACTTTGCCAAGCAAACACAGATGGCAATCGGCACAGATGGATTTGAAAAGTTGATGATGGAGAAATCTTTCCTGCTAACGGGATGATTGTTTTGTTCTGCATGAAAACGGGAGTCAAATGGGTAGGTTTAACTAAGGGTAAACCTGTTCTACTAGATATACCTAAATGTTGATCAACGCGAGCTTTGTAATGCTGTCCAGTGCTGCCAATGCACGAGGCATAGCAGCCTCTGCAGTGAAATTTATGGACAACAATGGACTGAAGAGGTGTTGGAGTTTTGAGTTTGAATTAAAATATGATCCTAAGGTAACAGTGTTTTTGCAAGAAAACCTAAAATTTACATGTGGGTACGCTTCGGAGAAGAAAGTTCTTGATCACCCCGGTACCCGGTTGCTTCTTCCTAATCGCCCGACTGTACACGCATTCAAATTAGGTCTCTCTGAACTTGTCCCGGTCATTCACGTTTTGCACCTCAAACTGGCAACATCTCTCTCTCCATTAGGCATTAGGTTTACGAAATGTAATTCCCTTTCTGGAAATAAATTTTTCCTTTTGTAGTTAACAGTATTTTTTCTGTTTCTGAAGATGGGAGAAGGCGTCCCGAAACGTCAAATTTTATTTTTATACTAGTTGACCTTATATTTATTATATGATATATGTGGAAAGTTTAGGGTGAAAAAGGACTTTGCTCAGACTGGTAATATTTACAGAAAACTATATTCATGAGCGGTGGTGGGTGTTCTAGTAAAGACATTTTTATATTTAATCCATTGACGTATACTGTCCATTCTTCTCAGTATTATTCATTATGTCAATTTTACGAGAAAAAAGGTTTACTTCAGGCGTTAACGAAATAAATTGGTACTTTGCGACGACATACCGAAAATGGATGTTCGCGTGGAAAGTACATAGAGAGCAGCATGATATTCTCTATTTTTTTTTTTTTAACAAAATTTGCTGCAGTCGTCCACTGTGAGATGAGGTTATTGCGAGCAAACTTATGACGTATTCTAAATTCAAAGAAAAAGTTCCCCTAACTACGAAAGATGAATAGCTCACCAAGTAAATTATGAAACATCAGCAAAAGAAGATGTACGCTGAAGATTTAAATGCCTTTTAGGATTCAATTTCCAGAAGACTGTTGTGTCTTCATTAAAGATATCATGATGACCTGTAACAAGCCCTCTTGCGGTAGAAAATCAACTATAACATTAATACCCAGAAAATATCCTAACTACCAAGAAGGGCTTGCTCACTTTTTCAAGTATGCAAAGTACAGAAATGAAAGTAGCGATCTTGAAGGGACGATTGTTGCCATGCCAACCTCACCAAAATAGGAAAATAAATTGCAAGTTTTCTGAAGTTGACGTCGTCTCTTCTCAGGCAAACTTGTTAACAGCGACATTAAAGGATCAGTATGACCGAAAAGTTTCGAACAACTTGTGTCTCCAGGTGTGTCATTCATTTGGTGCTACTCGTCTATTTCCAAGTATCACTGTGACTTTGCGGTAACATTCTACTGCCTCTACGTTGTTTTCTTATTCTTTGTGTTAATTAGTTATTTAACTAGTAAATTAGGCAGAGGCGTTGAAACATTTGCAGCTTTTTATACGCTTCCCTCTTTTCTAGAGGCGACAGATGTGTCTACGTCTACTCTATAAATTTATCCGCGCAACCGACCTGCCGTGGACGTGGAAGGCATTCTACTTACTAAAATGTTAAAACAAAGCTTCTCTACCTTAATAAGTAACAGATTTACTTAAAATCAGTAGTTCCGACCTTGTAGGTCATTCACAACATTCAGGAGCATGAAACACAATGATATAACACAAGTTATATCGTACTGAATCACATAACAAAAATGGTCACATAAAAATTGGGTTTCTCTAATCTCAAGCCATCTTGATTGAAGGACCGCACTTTAACCTTACTTTTTTGTTCTAATGATGCGACTTCTTAGCAACTGAGCTTAATCTTTGCTAGCTTCAGATTTGACACATGAAATACACATATGTAGGTATAGTCTGTTAGCCGAAAAACAGGACAATATCAGGACCCTTACTAAGGGTGATAGGCGCAGGGGTCGAGGCGACGAGCGCCAGCAGCGGTAGCAGTTAATTTAGCTGGGAGAGGATCACAAAAGAGAACACAACGCCTGATACGCGCACCAAATTGATTCCGACGGAAATGAGGTAAAAATTCTTGAAGCCTTCTTCTTTTGGGAGGCCTGATAAAAAGAAGCCAGAAATTACCTGCCAACTTCGCAAAGCGTTCCATAGTCTGAGAAATATTAATTACTGACAGGATAGAATGTGCATCACAAGAGAATTTGTGTGAAGCTGAAAAAATTTCAACCCGTGCTGAAAAATATTGGAAGCGGTGAAAAATCATGAATTACGAAGCTGTCAGTTGCAGAAATTATGCTTAAACGTGCAGCATTATCATAGCTGCTTTTGATAGGTACACATTCAAACATTCAGTAGAGATGTTTTTAGTTTTTATAATATTTAAAAAATACTACTTTTATGTAGTGCGCTAAGAAGAGCCCTACATTTTCTACTAGAGTGCCCTCGTTGTCCAAAATGATGACCTTTCTTCATTGATCACATATTCGTTACCAACATGCTTCTAAAAGATACACTACAATCTACAACTCAAATTGCCATAAGAGATGAGTGCTCTCTGTTTAATCCACCTGAGCAGCACGCTCATTCCTTCCGTAGATTAGATGACGTACGAAAAAATCAATTTTTATCAGTATGCAGTGAAACATCACTGAATTTAATTAAATTCCCCCCTAGGTATCTTGTCTACGGTATGATACACCTTCAGTACATCGACATTTTTGTGTCTCAGCCAAGGAGGTTCTAATAGAGAGGAGCGCACCCTCTCTATTTATCCTACGGGAGCATTGCGAGTAAACTTTTCTCTTAAACTGGCTGAGTGGCTTATTCAATCGGAGAGCGGCATTGCCTCACGCAGCCTACATAGGAAGGAGTCCTGAGCTCAAATTTTTATAGCAATTAACCATCGACGAAATTCCGAGCGGATGGAAGTATGTAAAGGAAACTTGTATCCTGTATACCATCTGATGATGAAAGTAACAGGGTGAGCACTGGGATATAAATTTTCAGACACGATTGTCTTTGCAAAAATATTGAAAAACTGCCTGTCTGTATCTTCCTTAATTATATGTGCTGACCACTGCCACTTCAGCCACTTCAAGGACTCCAAACGCCAGCTTCGATCACGTGACGAAGCCATGTGTTTACTCGCCAATATAGTGCTAGGGTTTGCTCCTCCCATTAGAAGCTCCTTGGTCTCAGCGAAAACTGCTTTGTCAGAGGAAGAAAGTAAGCTGAAAAAATATTAAAAATTCTGCGTCTACTGTATCGCGAAAAATCGCCTTTCCTGTGCTTCGTTGATTATCGCCTATTCAATTCAGACTTCGTGAACTAAGAGCAAATGCTATAGCTGTAAGTATGGAGAGCTTGAAACGTCGTCTTCAATGTTTAGATTTTGAAGTTGGCCGAGCAAGAAATGTATTCAGATAATATAAGGTCAAGGATTTTCATTCTGGCCATCTTCTGTAACCTGGTTTAATGTTCGTCTATCGATCTCCTTCAAAACGCAATATAATTACAAAATATGAAGCCTGGCGTATTTTTCGCCTATCTATTTCGTTGATACACGAAAGACATAAACGTATTAATATTATACCTCCACCAAGGAGGTTATGGTTTAGTCGGGTTTGTCTCTTCGTTTGTCTGTTATTACCTCCGCCAAGGAGGTTATGTTTTCGTCGGATTTGTATGTCTGTCTGTGAATCTGTTTGTCTGTGAATCTGTGTATGTGGTTGTCTGTTACCAAGATGACTCAAAAAGTTTTATTGATGGATTTGATGAAATTCACAGGGATTGTTAGGTATGTTAGGAGGAACAGATGATTAACTTTTGGTTAAGATCCGTCCATCCGTTTGTTTGTTTGCCTAATTTTTCCTAATGCCATAACTCAAGAATTAATGGACGGATTTTGATTATATTTACATGAGTTGCTACGTATGTTTCAAAGAGTAAATGACTAAAATTTTTTAAGTGATCTGTTTGTTTGCTCGTTCTTTGCTGTTTCTGGTTTTATGCTTGTTAGCACAATAACTCACACAATTATCAATGGTTTTCATGAAATTCATAGCAGTTGTTAGTAATGTTAAAAATCATAAATGATTAAATTTTGGTGCAGATCGGTTTGTTCGTTTGTATGTTTGATTCATGTTTGTCATAATGTTTGTTAGCAGCATAAATCAAAAAGTTACAAACGGATCTTCACGAAAATTGCATAAACTGTTAATACTATCAAAGGGCACAAATGATTAGATTTTGGAGTTGATACAAAGAAAATTATGATTTTAAAGCCAAATTGAATTTTTCGTTACCGTTTCCTTGCTTGGCGGAAGTATGCGCTCTCAGAAAGCTCTAGTTCTGTTTGTTTGTCTGTTAATCTGTTTGTCTGTCACTTAGATAACTCAAAAAGTTATGGACGGATTTTGATAAAATTTACTGGCATTGTTAGGTATGTTAGGAGGAACAGATGATTAACTTTTGGTGAAGACCTGTTCATCCGTTTGTTTGTTTGTCTGTCTAAATTCGTTAGTACCATAACTTTTGAAGAAGTAATAGACTGATTTTGATGAAATTTACATGAGTTGCTGGGTATACATATTACAAAAAGTAAATCTACAAATTTTCGTGATGATCTGTTTGTTTGTTTGTTGCTGTGTTTGATTTTATGTTGTTAGAGCAATAACTCAAAAGTTATCAATGGTTATTTACAAAAGTTACAAGAATTGTTAGTAATGCTGAAAACATAATTGATTAAATTTTGGTGATGATCGGTTGGTCCGTTTGTGTGTTTGACTTATGTTTATTAAAAGCATAATTCGAAAAGGCTTGAACGGATTTCCAAGAAAATTACAGAAGCTGTTAATACTGTCAAAAGCCACAATTGATTAGATTTTGGTGTTGATACAAAGAAAATCATGGTTTCAGAGTCAATTTTAATTTTTCGTTACCGCTGCCTTGCTTGGCGCAGGTATGCACTCTCAGAGTACTCTAGTTGATTCTTAAATCTAGGAGTGCATAAGCATATGAGGGTGTTCATTACTTTGTTTTAATGATTGAAAACACGTTACCTGTGTGAGTAAATATCTCTAAATAATTATATGAGATCTATTGAACGAGAAACAGGTTCCACAACACATTTTCTTGTAATCCACCACTTGGAAGGGATCTGGTAGTAAGACCGATAAAGGTAAAAGTGGCTTGCTTGCTTGCCCGAAGTAGGAAACCCACATGCACTGGTACATGTTGCAGGTAAACATTTAGTCCACAAATATATAGTCCACAAATTTATAGTCTCCAAATATAATATTATAGTCCCCAAGTTTGAGTCCTGATTCTAATCTTCGTAAATATCTCAACGAAACACAACACCATGTAGAACAGAGAGATGAGCTTCCTATCTACGAATATTCCGACCATGCCAATATTAGCTAGTAGACTGAATCTTTTTCAGATATTTCAGTGTGCCAAACAAAGGATGAATATTTTTCATGTGTGTGTGTGTATTATAATATAAGCCACAAGTAAAAATCTGGCAGACATCGCGGTAGGCGCGAAGTGGCGAAATAGAAAGTGTGGACACAAAAGGGACAGGAAGCCCGCAGTGTAAGTAGGAGAATGATAGGCGTGTATTGCATCCTGTGTGTAAGAAAGAGCGCAGCACAATGGGCCGAGGAAAAAGAGCCTATTGAAATGCTACACCACGCAGGCCGCTGCAAGCACACTAACACCATATCCCTCGCACCCCGTGCCGACACATGGCAGTATGTTGGTTGACTTTATACGTCTGCTCTTAGGGCGTGTTCGATTGAGCGCCAAAACTGAGCCTTAAAGGCTTGATTTGTTCAAAATTTCAAGCAGGTGCGCTGGCTTCGACTCGCTAAATTGAGCTCCAGGCATTAACCGTCATTCGGTTACCCTTGAGACTTCTAGAAACTTAAGCTTGCTCCATATAATTGTGTTTTCAGCCGGCTCAATGTAATCGGGTTGCTTCTAACACTTGCTAACGATGCAAAGTCACAAAGCATAAGCTTCTGTCTGAAGTTTCTAAGAAGCCAAGACTCTAAAGCATAATTTTGGCGTCCACTCGCACATGTCCCTAGTGTACATATTGGCGTAATAATGTTGCTTTATTACCTCCACCAAGGAGGTTATGTTTTCGTCGTGTTTGTCTGCCAGTTTGTCTGTCTGTCTGCCTGTCTGTCGGTCACCAAGATAACTCAAAAAGTTATGAACCGATTTGGATGAAATTTACAGGGATTGTTAGGCCTGTTAGGAGGAACAGATGATTAACTTTTGGCAAAGAAATGTCCATCTGTTTGTTTGTTTGTTTGTTTGTTTGTTTGTCTGCCTTATTTTTCTCGATGTCAGAACTCAAAAAGTTATGGATGGATTTTGATAAAATTAACATGAGTTGTTAGGTATATAACAAAGAGTATATGACCAAATTTTGGTAATGATCCGTTAGTTCGTTCGTTTTTCACTGTTGTTAATTGTATGCTTGTTAGCACAATAACTAAAAAAATAATGAATGGATCTTTATGAAATTTATAGAGTTTGTTAGTAATGTTAAAAGACATAAATGATCAAATTTTGGTGCAGATCAGTTTGTTCGTTTGTATGTTTGACTCATGTTTGTTTTACCGTTTGTTAACAGTATAACTCAAAAAAATATGTACAGATCTTCCAGAAAATTGAACAAGCTGTTATTAATATAAAAAGGCACAAATGATTACATTTTGGAGTTTATACAAAGAAAATTATCGTTTCAGAACCAATTTAAATTTTTTGCTACCGTTGCCCCGCTTAGCGGAGGTATGCGCTCTCAGAGTGCTCTAGTTATTATTAGTTATTACTATATGGAACGAGGATGAACAGCTCACAAGCTACGAATGCAGTAGATGTCAATAAAAGATAAGATGAAATAGAAGGTCCACTTTTGCATGATGACTTCTTAACTATAGGTTGTTTGGAAGTCACTCACTGCACTTGTACCAGTGGTTCCCAATCTTTTTATAGTCAGCCCTACCCAGTCACTGCTATATCCGGGTCGTAAGTACAGTCTATCTAACTACCTCTAGTATGAGAGAAAAATGTAGAAATAACAATACAAATAAATAATTAAACGGATAACTGGATAAACATGCAACTTCATAACAGTCTCTCTTAATTAATCGGAAGTGTAAGTTAAGCTTGAATAGTCTGTTGCAAAACTGTATACTTCTAATTATTGATGTATACCTATTCAGTGCCACGAAAAGAAGGAACATCTTTTCGACCAGTACCGCCAACGACGAGGGTCTCATGATCGTAATAACGCAGCATCAATTACATCAATATTTTTCTTACCGTCACTTTGTCATGGAAGCGCATGGGAGGATACCGACTTCGCCAGAATTGTCAAATCATTTCCATTTCATCAAAGTTGATCACTGAGAGAAACTTGTAGTCATGCTATAGGGAAGCTGCGATAAGTGTCGGGGGGCGGTGTGTGAGGGATGATCAGAGGGTGTGTGTGTGTGTAGGTGTAGGTGTGTGTGTGTGTACAAACTCCCGTTGAGAAACGGGAAAATCATAAAGTTAAGAATTCAGAAGGAGAGCGACACTGCAGTAAAATCCACATAGCTTTGATTTATTTGGGTATTAGTTTATGACTTTCGCTAATTTAGTTGAAATTTTCCTTTAGCAGTTATTTTTCGGTCAGGCATCAAACACATTGCATAACTCGCACTTTTTAATTGTGTCACCTGTCCATGGCGCCCAGGCGTGAGGCTTAATACAGGTACTGCATCGCCTGAAATGAAGAATTCCCGAAATGGAGAAGGCTCCTGAAACTTAGTATACTGCGCCTTCTGTAGGGAATTATGGAAATAGTCAAAACTATAATGAATATCCAACACAATGGAATTTTAAAACTTAATTAGTAGAGTATATACTACAGTAAAATTTCATATTTTGCTGTGGTGTCAAATAAGAAAAGTTTCACAAATGAAGGGGAAGCAGGTACGCTGTAGCACTAATCATCTCAAGACGGATAATCTTTTCAAAACGAAGACAATATTTTTGTTACGTTCTAGCAGTTGCACTGAAGAAATAAAAGTCAGTCCAACCATTGACTATACTGCGGCTGAGGCAGGGGCAGATAGTGACGACAGATTGGGCCCACACAGACGTTATCTTTATATTCGCTGTTCAATATTCAACTACTTTCTGTTATTAAGAAAGGGCTGACAGTTTTGTTCTGCCTATGTGGAACTGGCGGTTCTCACTGTAGATATTTGATACTAGAGTATCAAATATTAAGCAGGCGGTTGTGTTGTGGACACTCCAAGAATATGTACAATGAATTAATCAATATTATGTATGGATCTGCAGCATTACCAACAACAAATAAGCTTTAAGCTCTAAATGAACATCAGAGTTCAATGGCTAGACGACGTTTAGAACTATCGCTTCTAAATTCCCGGAATCAGTCGTTTCGGTCAAAGCCATATCCAGTGACGCAAAACATTAGGGCACACAGCCACTGCAGGAACAAGTTGTACATTACAAAATGGATGCGTTTTCAAAGTTACTTTATAGCCTTTTTCCACTCGCGGGAAGCCATATTCCTAACGACAGTACTGGACAATCTTTCCAGTTGGTGTGGTATTCTCAGCAAGAGGAGGTGGAGGCAACGAGCAAATGCAGGTTGCTCAGTATGGACTGTTTCACCTGCACTTGCATTTCAATAAAATGTCAGAAAGAGGTGAGTGCTCTTCGGCGAAATGATTGCTACCATGACCTTCGTGGTTCTTTGTGAAATCCGGCATTCCACAACCGATGTTGGTCCTTTTGGCACTGCACTAGGCTCTCCAGCTCATATTTTATGAGCTATATCTCCAACTTTAACTGCCAGACAAGCGCTGCGATCAGTTTCAGAATGGTAGCAAAATGTTGATAGAAATTCTGAGAGGGATGATTTCACCCGCGGTCTCGGCCGCTGTACCCAAATCTTGACCAACCTATGCGACGCAGGCTGGATAAAGCAGACCGGCAATGCATCAGACGAAAATGTATGGTGGCGACGAACTGATCCCTGAGCACGATATTCACCTCCGGCAGGATTTACCATAACAAAGAAGAAATTTGTTTTGATGTTGAGGAATCTGGGGATTTGCAAATTTGTAATTTTTTGAACGGCTCGTTTGAGAGTAAAGGCTTTAGTGCGAGGCTAAGCCGCTTTGCTTGGTGTTGAAGATGCTCTCACGGACGTTTTTTCTTGGAGCAGAAAAACAAGATTTAGGCAGGACTCCTGGACTTCCATTCACGTGCACGAATTATGGAAGCATTTTGGTGTGTGAGATGCGCGACTTTTGAGCAGCCTCACATTTTACTGCACTTCATTTAAATGAAAACAAAGCGAGAGTGGCACACTTCGAAAGGGAATTTACTGCACGATAGAGAATGGCAAACAGTGAAGGTGCGGCCACACAAACAGTGTTACAAATGCAATGAGACTGAACAGTACATCGGCTGGGAATATACAGATGGAAATACTCGAACAGGAGCACTACAGTTTAGTTATGATATGGGACAAAATTATCAAGGGCCCCGTCTTCCTGGCGTCTAGATTGTCCTTAGCGAAACACCTCCTGGAGAACACTGGGTTCTCCAGAATACAACGATATTTCGTTCACTTGCGCTTCCATTTAAGGACTGTGCAACAGTATGTACTTTTAGGATCTGTTTTTTCTATCTTGCTAGAAATTAATGGCTTTATGCTCTGTACTTCAACAAATTTTCTACTCTTCTCTCGTGTTCACGTCTGTGTACGAATTTCAGAGCAACCGGTGCAACACAGTTAGGCAGCAAGTTCAATGGCTACAGTGACGTATCTAGTCATTCAAGTTTAAGGCTTCTAATTGTGAAAAGAGTGTCTGCATTCCACTAATGCCAGCTCACAGTCTAGCATTAGCACATGATGACAGCTTAAAATTCAATTAATATTTATTTTAATGTGTTTTCTTGACAGTCTATTACAACGTAGCTATTTTGGATGTCACTATGGTGTTCGATCTACAAGAATTAGTGTGGGCCCGGTTAGGTTGAGGATAGTTAGTTATTAGGTTAGATTAGACAAGTTAGGTTAGATTAGGTTCAGGTTATGCTACGTTAGGTTAAGTTAGCGTAGCTTTGATTGAGTCAAGTTTGGTTATGGACACAAATCGAAATAGAAGTTGATTGTTGCTTGAAGAAGATGTCGGCTGGCAGATCTAAGTTCAAGTGACACATAAGCAGCAGTATTACCAGCTAATTAGATTCGATTAGATTAGATAGGCGGCAGTAGACGAACCAAAAGGCCCATTCCCAAAGAGACACCGGGACTTACGCCCCTGCCCTCTATGAGCTGTTGCCATTATGTTAGTAGGATGTAGAGGAATGGAGAAACGAGAGGAGAAAAAATGGAAGACGAAAGAGAAAAAAGAAGGGGAAAATAAAAAAGAAGGGGGAGAAGAATCTACGCCAAAGCGATGGTCATGAATGCCCGCAAGCATGATCGATAGCCGCTGATATGCGGAGCTTCAATATACAGATGGAGCGGAAGTGAGAAGAAGTCAGCTTAAAATGGCCTGGGAAGCTTTGGCCGTTAAGTGCTTGCGACTCGTGGAGAAGGATTTCTTAGCTGTGGAGGATGTCTCTCCCAATGTAGGTCAAGACGATTTTTAATCAAGTTGACCGACTCCGCACTAACAACGTCGGAAGGGAGTCTATTCCAAATGCTGACTATGAAATACGGAAAGAACTGCTGACTTAAGGTTGTTATTCGAGCTTTATGCTTGAGTTTTTGACCGTTGTTGGCGGTCTCTTTCATAGAGTCCCGTTATAGGTACGTCGTTGAAGTCATTCAACTACTTGAATGTTTCTATTAGTTGCCCCCTGACTCGTCTTTGCTTGAGGGAGATCAGGCCCAGTTCTTTTAGGCGACATTCTTTCGGCTTGTTTCGCTGCTGGGGTATCAATTTCGTTGCTCTGCATTGGACTCTTTCCATGTTATCGATATCTTTACACAGATGTGGCGACCAGAATTGAACAGCAAGTTCTAAGTGTGGCCTCACTAATGACTTGTACAAGGGAACGATGATGTCATTGGACTTGTATTCGAAGTTTCTGGGGATGAATCCGAGTACTCTGCTTGCTATTTTCACACTCTTGTCAACCTGCTGACTGTGTTGTAGTTTGTTTGTAATAGTGATTCCTAAGTCACGTTGTTGAGTGACAGTAGCCAATTCCGTCCCATTCATTTTCAATGGGGTGGAAGAGTTCATCAGCCCTACGTGCATTACTGAGCATTTGTCGACATTAAAGTTCATCTGCCACGTTGCGCTCCTTTCCATGAGGTGGTCAAGGTCTTGTTGGAGCTCGGCTCTTTTCGTTGTAGGATGACTTAGTTTTGTATCATCCGCAGATTTACTGATTTTACTATGGATCATTGATGTAAATTGAGAACAGAAGTGGGCCAAGCACGCTACCTTGTGGAACCCATGATGAAACCTGTGTCCAGTCGCTCGACTCTCCTTCAAGCTTCACTCGCTGCTGCCG
>LQNS02277602.1:9122328-9132399 GCA_001587735.2 Parhyale hawaiensis
TGATGTAAATTGAGAACAGAAGTGGGCCAAGCACGCTACCTTGTGGAACCCATGATGAAACCTGTGTCCAGTCGCTCGACTCTCCTTCAAGCTTCACTCGCTGCTGCCGATCCGTAAGCCATGCCTTGATCCATCGTAAATAGTCACCCTGGATGCCATGGGCTTCCAATTTATAATGAGTCAAGTTGTTCTGTAGCAATAGACAGCAAAGCGAAGTATAGTTGCACTTACTTAGTTTACGCATAACAATATTCCTTTCACTTATAACACTATTCAGAATATCCACAAAGCAAGTATGCAGGTCGGAAACAAAGCAAAGCAAGTCACAAACAAGTCTCAAAGAACGCTCTGCTAATCATAACCCAGGAGTGCAATTGTCACGGGAGAGCCTCTTCTTTTTGCTCTACCTCCCACTCTGTTTAAAATTCTCTGGCTCTTTTACTATAAACAAGCGCTGTTAAAAACGCTTCGTAACAAACCATGACGGCAACGGCATAGAAACGGCACGTGACGCTGCCGGACCGGACCAGGCGAGGCTAAACGGCAATGAGGTGCTGGGTCTCCGGTTCCATTTTTCGGCTGGCCTGCATAAATTTCAGCATTAGATGCGGAAATTTGCAGAAAAATATCGCGTCTCCCTCGCCTTGCTCGCCCCCTTTCCCCTCACTCGCTCACCACTTAACACACCCACTCGACAGAGGGAATGTGTGGTCCAGCGAAGCTGTGCGACGTGTCGGGGTATTCTTAATAACAAGGAATTGGCGCATGTCGCTCTTATTAGACAGCCGCTTAGAAATGACCATATCAAAATTACAAATCGATTAATTAAATTTTTCAAAAAAGTAAAGTGAAGAAAAATTTTGCAACTGTTGAACTGTCTGACCCAATTGGAAGTTCTAACTTAGGGTCAATATCTTCTAAATAAAATCTAACCGTCAAACAATATCCTTCAATGAATTAAAACTCATTATTTAATAGTTTTCAGTAAATGAAGCTGACGATCGACTAGTATAATCCTCCTAACAAAAAGATTTTGACAATCATTTTGCATACCACTACTACCACTACAGTATAACCAATTAAAGTACTGGGACACTTAACTACTCATAAATTCAAAACGTACGTTAGCAAGCTTTGGACCAATATGTACCTTCAGAATTAAAGCTCGTAGGTACGTCAAATACTTAATAACAAAGAAAAACTCCGAAACCTTCCGTCTATGTGAAATATTTGATTTCGTATAGGGGAATTACTCAATTGCCAAACTAACTCTACTTCCGAACAAACAGTTATTATTTGATGGGATTATTATTTTCACCTGTCAAATATAGCCGTTTGTTCGGAAATAGAGTTAGTTCGGCAATTGGGTAATTCCCATGTTTCAAAAGTGAGAAAAGAAAACACCCTACGTTTGCCCTGCACAGACACTGTTTGATGATCAGACGTAATTACTGACATGAAAGCAAAAGCTTATCTTACCTAGAAACAGTTAAAACTGATGCGACGCTCATCAGGTAAATTAAAGATTTACGTTTTGTGACTGCGACGCTTTTGCGACAAACAACGCATTAATGTAATGGTATATGCTCCATTATTTATGAAATGTTACTAATTCAGTTGAATACGCAATGAAGACGAGCAAAGTATAATGTAGTGTTAATTAATATTTCGAGCGAATTATGTAACAAAGACCTCAATTTAGGTATGTATGTTGAGTCTTGAGGAAATGTACTCTAATTCAGATAAAGTAATTAAAATGACCAACCAAACATCTCAAAAAATCAAAAGTATTTTGAAGTTCGTGAAAAAATTATAAAAGGATAACTACAACTACTTTATTGCGAGAATGTACAGACTTTTATTTAATTTAGAAATCTCTTGCGCGGAAGGCCACATTTAAGCGGGAATATATGCCACGTCATTTTAAACGCGTGAATTAATTCTGATGAGGAGACAGGTCGAGTATTTCCCCAAGAGCCGAGGAAGAGGCTCTCGTCTTTACCTCGGCTTGCGTTTAATGAAGTTTTCAAGTAAGGTGGCAAGACAAATTTGTGTCATAAATTGCAACCTGGCAACTGCTGCACCTGTGGCGGGGCGTCCCTCATGGTCTCGGTCCCCATTTTTCATTGCCTTCTCTGAAGGAAAAATATTACTCTTCTCCTCTATGTGCTACCGGAATATTTCCTCTTTGGAAATTACGAGTATAGATAGCACTGTTTAGATGACGTACCTTGAATTGTATTTTTTCCGCCTTTCCTCACGGAAACGCGGTAATTTTCTCCTTTGTTGCGAGAATATATCGTTTTAGGAGCTAGCACAAAACTTATTGCTTGACTTACTTTGAGTATTTTTCATTCTTACTTTACCACTTCAAATATTAGTAAAATATTTTCATTCGGGAATGAAACCCTAAAAAACATATGGCTTAACTCACCGTGAACTCCATTTTCATTGCCTTCTGTGACAGAAAACAATTACTCTTCTCAAACTAGCATGAGCGAGATACATCTTTTTAAAAGTGAAATAACTTTCAGTGATCAACCTTAAATAACGCATATTTTTTGTTGACTTCTTCTAAATTAAACTTCAGTTTCCCTTATTCAACCATCAGTCGGATAGATCCTATTTTGGAATGAAATAGAACTTAATAATTGATTAACCTGGTCCTCAGTTTTCATTACTTTCTCCGATTATCGTGCAAAATTGGAATCAATAATAACACTAAAAAAGATATCAAAACCTTAACCACTCAGTCGATGCAAATGTTATAAACCGCGGATTTAAATGTATATTTTCGTAGAAATCGGCACTTGCGGCTTCTCAATTGCGAGTGAGACATAAAACTCATCTATACGATACTGACATAATGGCAATACCTCATAGAGGGCCGGGGTGTAAGTTCCGGCTGCTCTCTGGCCATGGGCCTGGTGGTCCGTCTACAGCCGCCTATCTAATCTAATATACAAAAGCCGAGAGCTACAGAACTTGAAATCTTTTTTATAGTTTTTACACTTGGGCCGCAAGTTCCACTTGCATACCGCGTGATTTTCGGGTAAAATTTGATTTTGTGTACGGCAAAAAAATTTTCTTTAATCGACTCATTTTCTGATGTAGATTACAAATCTGAACTCCGTTTTTGTCGGACGTACCTACTTTTTGAGATAAATGACATTCAAGTTCTCAGTGTTTTCCTGTTGTAGATAATACCCGGCAATGACAGAGTGTAATGGAACACCTTTTAAATAGTTTTTTTACCTAACCTAGCATAAAATAACTTAATCTAACTTAGCTCTAGCCTAACCTAACCTAGCCTAAGCTATTTAAAAGGTGTTCCATTGCTCTCTGTCATCGCCGGGCATTTTCTCCCATAGGAAAACAATGGGACTTCAAAGTCATACATCTCAAAATGTAGGTCCGTCCGACAAAGACGGATTTCAGATTCGTAATCTACATAAAAAAATGAGTCGATCTATTATCTTGAGTCGATCAAAAATAAATTTTTTCGCGTGCATAAAGCCAAATAATACCGATTTTTGTTCTTTGTTACATTAAAGTGGAATCTTCTTTCCGTTCATTTTGAACATCCTGGCTCTAGATAAACATACGTACGAGCAAAAAACCCGAACTCAATGTTCTCTTACTTTCCATCTGTTGTGAAGGCTCTGCAGACTTAACGCGTACTTTCTTCAGTGCGTCATATAGGGACCTGACATAATTGCGAAGGATAGTTTTCGCTACCTAAGCGTTTTCTACACAGATTACCTACTTGAGGGAACTAAGTAGCATCAGGTTCCCAACACAAGTTGCTTAACAGCAACTGAGTTTAATAATTTCTAAAAAGTCAAGGGTTGTAACCGAACTCTTCGCGCATAGAAGGGAAAATGTAAAAGCTTTCCAGCCTTTGGCGAATCATCATGCTCATCAGCTGCTAGTCTGTGGCCTCTAGTGCAATTTCAAAGCCACTTAATAGCGATTTGTGTTACTACCACGGGTAAAACTAAAACATGTGGAGCTTAAAGATATTATATAGTGGATATGTTTTTCTTTTGTCCCTGCACCACGTACGGTATTACCGTTGAACACCTTTACGATATATACCACTGTAGAGCACCCATTGCAATGTATGATTCATACGACCTACTGCACACAGAAAACGATATGTGTGTGCTTATCTTCAGTATGTATCGCATGGTACTATAAGGCATCCCTGACTCCTACTTAAATTTAGCTTTTCATGAGTAAAAATTTAAAATTACCGTTTTCTGTGTACAGCGTAGAAGAAATAAGTTCTGTAGTGCACAAGTTGCGCTATGGACACATCAAAAAACTACTCCGGCTAGTTGACGGACGGCGTTAACTGCTTTCCCGAGTTGATGTCACGTACATAGCGCAATTTAAAATAAAATAAAAAAAACTGGACGTTCCGCGCATTATCTCCGCGGCACTTAGAGCTCTGATGCAGAGAACACCATGTGCCCGGCAGATGGCAGGTTATACCTGTTTCTCAGCTGGCGCACTTGCATATTTTACTTTATCTTATCTCTCTATAAAAGTTGCTAAAATATGAGCAGGTAAAGACGTCTTACTGCAAGTCTAGTCGCACGCTTTAATGAGAGTGTGTAGCTTTTGTGAGATCTCGCAGTCTTCGTGTTTAGGCATGAAAGTGATGCTTCAATTTCAACTTTACTGGGAAAATTTGTAGCTCTTAGTAAGGGTAGCATCCTACATATATAGGCTTGAAAGTGCGGCTTTCATTTAATTTTACTGAAATTTGTAGCTATTGTTAAGGGTAGCGGCCTTCGTTTTGAGGTATGAAAGTGTTGCTTCAAGTTCAAGTAACTGAAAATGATTAGTTTTTGAGAGAGCTCACAGCCTTCGCCTACAGAAGCATGGATGTGTTGGTGTGCTTCGCCTTTCTTAATTTTTGGCTAAGAGCGGTGCAGAAAGAAAAGCAACTGCTGGCAAAATCAATATCAATCCAAAGGCAAGCATAGCGTTTTGTGAAAAATTTCAGGAGTAGCCTGAAGCAGATCTCTCTGCATGCTACGATTTGCAGGCATCCAATCTATGCGACAAAAGCCCCAACACGTCAGATTCTGCCACCTCTCAACAACATTTGATATTGAATTCCAATGGAACGAGTACGGCCAGCTCCAAGGAATTTAATAAGGCTAAAGATTCAATTGTACTCTGTAGAGGAGGACGGATACGCAAGACTGTATTTCATGATATTGTTTCCAGTGGGCCGGATGAATTGCGCTAATTAATAAAATGTCATATGTATTTCATGAGTCTAGTTAAGGCTTTAGAATTATGTTCATGAATTTATACGGTCACAGCTTCATGTTAGTGATACAGTCAACACTTATTATTTTCTAAAAACCAAAGAGAGAAGTTTGCATAAGGTTATAAGTACAGATAACGAAAGTTCTATAAATGTGTAGTATAGCAAATACATATAACGTTCGAAACGTCATGCATTTTTACACTTGACTCAATGCAGTATCGCTCTTCAGCGACAATGATATTTCGATCTGAATAGTCTATGTGGAATAGTTTTCCTAATATATTTTATTTTTTATAGAACTAGTCGATGTTTATGTTTGACTCACTTCATCTACACCTACACATTGCTTCACGTGGAATGCACGGCTACACTTATCTAGGATGATAAGAAAACAATATATTTGTAAAGTTGGCTACGGATGAAACACTCATCGAAAGTAAACACTCAAAATGCAACTGACGCTGAAAATTGTGCAAAAAAGCCACGTGAAGAGGCACGTCGTGGAGTCTTGTTTTGTATAAAGATAGATATAGTGATGCTTTTTTCGTCAAAAAATGACGTTGTCATAGACATTATGGAAAGTTTGGACCAGCAAGATGATTCAACTTACTATTGAGAAGCATGTTTCCCTTTTTGGATAGTACTGAGTACTGAGCACTTGTCATCCACGCGATAATAATACACAGTTGTTGGCTGCTCCGAGCTGGCTTGCTCCAATGATGGTCCTTCCCGCCGTCACGTTGTTAAGGATCTAGGTAAGAGAAAATACTAAATAACAACTTGAGATACCATGAAATTTCAGCCCTTAGAATTACGTTAACATATATAGCTTTTGAAAGAGAAATACTGGATTTTCTGAAACTCACTTCGCGTTGGAAAGCATGCAGCTCATGTCTATTTGATATGATTCTTCTTCTTCTGAGCATGGTACATAGATAAAAGCTGCTATCTTTGATAGAGTTTCTGTTCCTGTCGGGTATAAGCTACAGCCCATATTTTTTAACTGAATTTCTTCGTAGAAGTTAGAGAGGCTCAGTCTCTGAATCTCTTCGTGGCTGTTGAAATTTCACGCTGAACAGAGGCCAAATTACATTCAACTTATGTTACATCGCAGCCGAATTTCGCCCTGAATGGTATGACAGTCTGCTCAATTCTTTTGATTGAACTATGTTTTCTTAGTGCTTCTCAACGTTTGGCCAATTCCAAACTGGTAATCCCTATCTTGCAGGGGGGATATTTTGCTCTTGCAAATTCATGGCGGTACAACTTGCGTTTCATTAATGAAAGATCACGCTCGCAGGTCTTAAATATAAGATTCACTGTCTGACTTGGAAAATTTATTCACACTTCGCATGCATGATACTGGTCCGAAGGCATCATACTCGTAAATGAGGAACAATGCTTTTGTTCTGTGGAATTCCCACGGGTTCCTTCAATATTAGATAGGGAAAATTAGGGTACGCTAGATACGATCTCGGGAGGGAACATCACGAGTCTTTTTCATTTTTTTTAAGATGCTACTGATGGCAAGTCGTAGGTAGAATATTTACTGGCTAATTTAGAACATGTTTTCACACTTCGTGTACATGATACTGGTCTGAGGTATCGCTAAACAACATTGCTATTTGTTTTGTAGAATTTGCACACGTTACAGCGAGTTACTATCAATGTCTATAGGTGGACTCTCACCAGATATTCAGAACGTTTTGATCGCATTTGTGATTTTCGAATTCCAATTAAAAATGGTTGTGATGCAATAGCCATAAAGCATTTTAATAGCTCCACAGTCCGAAGTGCGAGGTTGTTCAACAAAATGCCTCGCCAAATTCGAAACGCCACCGGTGATGATACTGTGAAGTTGAAAACTTATTAGACGCGTGCTTACTAAAAGTACCGGACAAACTATTTGTAAGCGGTTACCTGCAGTGTGGGGATAACTATCTACTAGGCCTTCCGCTGGTCACGGAATGTAGCATCACATCTGCACAAGATGGGCGGTGCGAGTAACACCACCTGGACCTCGAGCAAAGAATCATCACAGCATCAAAGTTAGGTACTAGCGACAGAAGTTCATGTATGCACAACGCAATGAAAAACCGCAGCTGGAGCCACGCCGTACAGTTGCATGTACGTTCAACCTACGACCCGACGTTCAGCTTGCACCTCGTTGAACGTTCGTCCTTTGCAGGGGAATCTACAGCATAATAAAGACCGATGTATATTTATCTGTGTGTTTATCCATTTTCTGTCACACTTTAACAAATTAGATAGGCGAAAATTCAGGTGCCGAAAACGGTATGTTGGATACGGGGGTCGCACTTGGGCGCTCCTGAGCTCGTCTGCATGACCGTGTCTGGACATGTTCATTGTTCAACGGTGCTACTGGTAATGTCACTTAACTAACGCCTCATAATATATATCCATTTTTTAAGCAGAATGCTGAATTTTCATTGAAGAAGTTTTCTTAACAGTAACAAGCACAGGAGACAGCGGGGGTTTTCCTGAAGGGCTAACTTACTGCCGTCATTTATAACAGTGGTTCTTAACCTGTTTTCCCCAATTCCCCACTTTTTAGTGAGCCAGCTCTGCATTCCCCACCACAACACCGTTCTTTGACCAATTCGATATTAACCTATGCAGTCTTCAACACGTAGATATACGTTTTGTTTTTTTGTTCCCTGTAACGGCTTTCAATTATAGTTTTCATCCTAGTATAATAAAACGCTCCTTGTATTTATTTATTTATTTTGTGTCCGCTTCTTTAGGAAATGGGCGAAAAATATATCAGATTCCAGATTTTGTAATTCAATTGCGTTTTCATGGAGAACGATGACCAGGCTGCAGAAGATGGCGAGAGTGGGCTCTTTATCCCTGTATCTAAATGCACTTCTTGCTTGAAACACTTTTTGAAACCTAAACAAAGATATTTGCAGCTTCTGGAGTCTGATTTATAACTTTTTTGTCTTAGGTCACGTCGTATAATTGCAGTAGATGATCAACGAAACACTCACGACGTGATGATATTTCATGGAGCAGTAAACAATTATTTCTTCTAGCTTTTTGTCTTTTTATGAAGCAACAGTTTTCGCTTCATAGACCAGAATTCCAAGATTTATCATGGCTACGGTGCGCTCACATTACATATGAGCTGACTGGAGTTGCATTAAAGTTTATTGCAGTGTTTTATTACTCAAAATATTACTTCTCGCTGTCAATATGGAAGACGAACGCAAAAGATGAAGGAGAATGGAGAAGAGAGAACATGAGGAAGAGAGAACAACAAAGGATCAATGAAGAAAATGAAGCAAGTCAGAGAAGAGGAGATTCCGCACCGGCCTATATTAGGCAACCATATCAACTATTGAGTGATTTTTTTATGCAAAAGTCCACTAGAATATTAGATTTATTACTAACAGTAAGAGAAAATCTTTCGTCATTCAGGAATGAATGTTTTCAAATAGCTACTTATAGCCTAGGTATCTGTTTTATGGGTGTACAATTGCAATGGACATAATATTTCTGTTTGAACTGAAATTTATTTGGGGTTAATTTCATCTTTTTCAATGCATACGTTAACATGCATGTGATACCAAAGCAGTAAATTGAAAGTTAAGACCGCAATATTGGAGAGGGATATTATTATTCAAACAGTATGTAAATGGTTGTGCTTTGTAAAGTAAGTAAGTCCACATTTGGATGCAATGTATTAGACTTTGAAATACAATCGATTTTCGTGAGTGGAAATAAATACACGAAATTTCCCACCTGGCAATTCCGCCATTCCCCACAGGTTAAGAACCACTGATTTATAATGACGGCTCGGGACACTAGTCTTGTATACTGACTTTCACTGTGTACTCGGAATGGTGCTCGAGTTGAACGCAAGCTGATAAGTTGAGCGTGCGATTGCATCTACTCCAGTGGCCCGGTATGAGATATATTTGGGGCTACAGTCTACAGTCGCAATAGCGCGAAAATAATAACTCAAGATTTAGATCACAGTCACAAGTTCACAAAGGCCATCGCATGATAGAACTAAAACATTCTTGACAATATTGCCACAAAGCTGCTAAAAGTATACAGGTAAATATTAAGATCAGCACTGCTAGTTCACGGATGCGCTGCATTGTAGATCAGGAGATTATGCGATGCTTGTGTTGCTGCAGCGAAAGCAATGGCGCTCATCGTACAGCAGATAACGACAGGTAAGATTATAAAATACCAGACCTGTGAGACTGGCACATATTCCATTACGAGCTTATCATCAGCTTGTATACAATACTGTCCCGTGAGGTACAATTAAGAAGCACCTGAGAATTATCGCCCGAGACGGTAGCCAAGATACTGATGGGTGTGTATCACGCAATATATTTGAGACTGTAGGTATACCTCCGGGCAAGTGGGGGGAGGAGTGAGAAAATGCTTTTAGAGCGCAGGTCATTTAGCTGACATAAAATGTACCTGGTAACTCAATAATGTTGAGCATTAAATATACAATACAGCCCTATTATCTGAGGATTTGCACATTTTATGGCGTTGCTTACACATTGATTTGAAGACATTAGTGTCTGTATTTATACTTCGCCAAGCCTTGACATTGAAGAATCTCACAGCGCCCTTCGGAGTCTCTATTCGAAATACCATTCTTATCCAAGTTTCATAACTTCATACAACAGGAGTACTATATCATGGACTAGTGGACCCGTGCGTGAAGAATTCACGCAATAACCTATACGTTTGCGTAATGCCTCTAGGCCGGTGCGGAATCTCCTCTTCTCTTATTT
>LQNS02277602.1:9146956-9160372 GCA_001587735.2 Parhyale hawaiensis
CCACAATCAAAACATGACGCAGAGCACGTCAAGAGTAGAGGCGACTCAACACAGCACATTCTGCAAGGGCTCTTCAATTCCAAGACCAAACACACCTCCTATTGGCTCTCTTCTAAAATTAACTGCGAAACCTTCTCCCTCAGTTTGTCTTCGAAAATTTGCTCTTCGCAGGAAACGAAGACGAGAAATTTTGTTCCGCAAGGGAAGTAAGGTTGGGGAAAATTGCCTGCTGAAAGAACGAATCGAGAAAGAAGCTTTCGATGATAGACAGGGGAAAGCTTAACGAGTAGTCGCAGTCTTCTCTTCGACCACCTTCTTTGCGTTCTCCGATGATTAGGCGATGGAGCTAAAAACAATTAGTATACACAATGTATTACATATGTAAATTCTGCCTGGCTCTCTTCCACACTAATACGAATTCGTTTTGAAAGGTGGTTAAAATAATGCCTCCTCTGCATGCTGATATTTACATTACATATACGACACGTTAATAGATATTGCTCCAGCAAACAGATAGTCTCTCTCTGCAGCACACAAATACTTTTTAGTAAAAAGTACTTGGACGTTGACAACTTTTTATTCAAATTTTTAATATCATATGTATTTTTAATAACAGTAAAAGGTATGTTTGCCAAATTTAAGCAAATGCTGAGCAGAATAACAGTGTACATTAAGAGTTTCAAATATTTTTTCTGATGGATACTACATAAATTAAACCACTCAGAGCGCATACCTCCGCCAAACAGAGCAACGCTAACGAAAATTTCAAATTGGTTCTGAAACTATGATTTCTCCTCTATCAGCACCAAAATTTAGTCATTTGTATCTTTTATTAATAATAAATAATAAAAGATTCTGCAATAATCTTGATGATCCGTGAGTTCATGAGTTATGTTCTGACACACATTTTACAAACATTAGTCAAACACACAAACGGGCTAACTGATCATCACCAAAATTTGATCATTAATGTCTTTTTAACGTTTCTAACAATTCCTGTACATTTCATAAAAATCCGTTCAAAATTTTTGAGTTATTTTGCAAACAAACATACAGTTAAAACAGCGATACTAACAAACGATCAAACAGATCGTTATAAAAATTTGGTCATTTACTTTTCGTGATATGCCTTACGACTCACGTGAATTTCATAAAAAATCCATTAATTAACTTTTTTGCATAATGGCACTAAGAAAAACGAGGCAGACGAACAAAAAAACGGATGAACAGATCCTCATCATAAGTTAATCATCTGTTC
This sequence comes from Parhyale hawaiensis, assembly GCA_001587735.2. Taxonomy (NCBI): domain Eukaryota; kingdom Metazoa; phylum Arthropoda; class Malacostraca; order Amphipoda; family Hyalidae; genus Parhyale; species Parhyale hawaiensis. The sequence continues at coordinate 9,148,215 of LQNS02277602.1, forward strand.
CTCCTAACATACCCAACAATCGCTGTAAATTTCGCAAAAAATCTGCCTATGATTTTTGAATTATTTTGGTGACAGCTAGACAAAGAGACAGACAGACAAACAAACGGACAATCAAACTCAAGGAAAACATAACTTCCTTGGCGGAGGCAATTATTTTCTCTGTCACCGAATATTATTGGCAATCAGGGTTTATCTCGATCATGAGTCTCGGATCACGTGCAAACAAAACTCAAAGTTGTCAATATATCTTCACAGTTAACTATTCATGTGTTCCAACAACACAGAATGGCAACTGAGAAACTGAATGGTTTGAAAAAAGTCGTAGCTTACGACAAGGAATATGGTGGTCGTTTGCAAGATGAGGTTTCCACGCATAATATAAAAAATACGTTAATATTATAATATTTGCATACTAAAGAACTCTGACAGCGCAAAGCACCCAGAGCAAGGCACAGCGACGGGATATTTAAATTGGTTCTAAAACGATGATTTTTTCCTGTGTATCAACACTAAACTCTAATCATTTGTGCCTTTTGACAGTAATAAAAACTTCTGTAATTTTCTTGAAGATCCGCTCACAACTTTAAGTTAAGCTGCTAACAAACATTCTTACAAACATTAGTCGAACACACAAACAGAACAACCGATTATAGCCAAAATGTAATCATTTATTTCTTTCAACATTGCTAACAGTTCCTGTAAATTTATTAAAGCACCGCTCATAACTTTCTGAGGTATTTTCCTTAAAAGCATAAATCAAATTATGCATCGAAACAAACGAACGAATATACCGATCATTACAATAATTTGATCATTTACTCTTCGCAATATACCTGACAACTCATGTAAATTTCATTAAGATCGGTCCATAACTTTTTGAGTTATGGTACTAAGAAAAAATAGGCAGACAGACAAACAAACAGGAGAACGGATCTTCACCAAAAGCTAATAATCTGTTTCTACTAACATACCCAACAGTCCTTGTAAATTTCGTGAAGAACCGTCTGTAATTTTTTAAGTTATCTTGGTGACGGACAAATAGACAAACTCAACGCAAACATAACCCCCTTGGCTGACTTAAAACTACCCTTAAAGAATGTCTTTGTAAATGTTTATACCCTACCCACGGCCACCCTATAAAACCACAATTTTGGATAGTTAGTATTTTGTTGGCCGGAAAGTTAAAGGTTTATAAATATAAGCCATTACAGGCATTTCTAATCAACCGAAATATGAAGAATTTTGTGACATAATGCATCTCCAACTTTCCATTAACTTGGAAATACCATCTTCCTAGAATTGCGGCGAATTCGGGGCAAAGATTTCATCGAGGTATCTTTCTAAGTCATCCAAGGAATTGACATTTTTTACGATTAACACTATGCTACAAAGACAGGAATAAGGGAAAATCTGGAAGAGCATTATATGGTGAATATTGGATGTAGGGTAACATATCCCTGCCAAGTTGCAACAATAATTTTTGTCTCGTTTCCAAAGAAACGTGTTGCCTTGCCTTATCCTACTGGAAAATAACACCCTTCTTGTTGGTCAGTTCTGGACGTATTCTTGAATTGTTGCTTTTCACTCGTCCAGGTGAGAGCAGTATTTTTCAGAATTAATTGTCTGGCTATTTGAGAGAAGCTCAAAGTACAGTTTCATTTCCAGTCCCAGCACACCCAAAGCAAAACTATTTAAGATGACGACCCACTTTTGGGATGGCAACGGGAGGTATATTTCACTTACTCTAAGATCGTTTACTCTGAACATATCTGAAACAATGCACTGCTCATCTGCTACCAAAATTTGCTTTCAAAAGGGCTCTCATTCATTCCGTTAATAAAGCAAATAACAGATGGAAATGCGATGCAAAAAATTCTTCTCACCCTAGTCATGCGGCACCTAAACATCGTAGTGATTTGCGAACCCAAGCTTTACCAGGTGCTCAAAAACAGCGCATTTTGAGACAGTGAGGCTTTCTGCCAATTCTCGGGTTATGTCCTGTTCGTTATTTTCAATGAATGGCTTGATTTGGTCATCATCTGCACAAGATTGTCTGCCTGATAGCTATTTATCAATAAGGCTACAATCTCCAGCTCGGAGCCTAGCCAACCACTTCCAAGCAGTCTTATATTTCTTTAGTTGTGTCTGAGGCACTTTTTCCTTAATGGAAATAGAAAACGATCAAGTACCATAAATGAATTTTCATCTTCCATTTTAAATGGTTATAGAATTAACACAGGTTATGAGATCTTAAATCTTCTTTCACGAAAGAGGAGCTTAAACTGTGCTCTAAATAATGGAGGTGTTATCAAATGCTATTTTTCGGACTCAATCCTGGTGTACAATGAGTCAAAAGATGAACTACTAAAAATAGGCACGCAATTCCCGGAAAATCCACTATTGAGATGCAGCGTAGGCTAGAACAATGGTCACTACATCCATGCACGATGATAAAAATGAGTTTTATAATAAACATTCCCTCCTACCGCATGTGCTTTGTACGTTCCTATTCTAGAAGAACAATGCGAATTGCACATCAAAGAGGGCAGAAAATTAAGTTCCTTCACAAATTAGAGGCCAATTAAGCTATTGCAAAGTACGGTGGATTCGCCACATCCCGTAGTTTTCAAGCAGACAGGAAATGGAAAATATTTCAATGTAGGCCATAATTGCCATAATTAGTTCAGGATTGGATTAGTTCGCACTGTGGGTGAGAGAAAGAGATGCCATTTTACTCAGATTAATTCTACTGTACGCAGGTGCGCTGGGGCAGAGGTTTTATGTTGCCACTAATATTCAATGGGTTGTGCAACACAGAAGAAATAGCTTCTATTGTCGTAATTGAAAATTTAACGAGTCTTTGGATTGAAAATGCCTCCGCTTTGTTCCAGTGAAAATAGATATTCATAGTTAATGAGTGAATTAATTAAGAAGAAGTATCATTGTACTACTGGCTCAGGCTGTCATAAATGATCGTAAACCATTGCCTTGCTGACCATTACTAGAGGGTTGTGCATGTGTATGATAACCGTCCTTGTCTCGCCGCTGTGAGACGTAGAGACAAATTCTAACCTCTGTTGAGTACAAAAATGATCTTGCCGTTCAGTTTTAGAATTGTTGTTACTATGCATAGTCAGCGTCTTAGATAATATTGGATGTTTATTCTTTCAATTCAAAACATGGCAATCACAGCTTCTGAAGTTCGAAACCTGATTAAAAAAAAAGGAGCTATCTTTGTAAATTTGGTCAAATGTGCATACTGTAGCTGAAGATCCTTCAAGAAATATAGTGGAAATGAGTCCCTGCAGAGAGACAATTTATCAAACTGCCATGTCACTTTTGGAAAATTGCATCATCCGATGCCACTGATTAGCCCCGTGCCTTCACCACAGTGCATCACTGCATGGAAACTTGTAACTGACAGCAACTTTGCTTCTCATCTACAATGGTTTCTACTCGAAGATGGTTGCTCATTCTATGAACGTATACTATAATAATTTCAATGGCCACACTTTTGCGTAACTTCTCACTATACAGAAAGTGGGACATGAAATGAACAAATATCTAAATATGCAGTGCATAAACAAATGTATACAAGCAGACAATGGTTTTTGTTATGGCGTTTTGATTCAATAATTTCTTGAAGTGGTATGTAGAAAAGCAATTTTTCTCCTACGGTTGCTTCTGTAATATAGATTCCAATTTGGCTATTGGAATTGGAATTAACTAACAAAAGTGCAGTGCTCCATAGGAAACTGGAGAGACTTTGAGATCAAATAATGCCAGGAAGCTATCTTTCTCTCGATTATTATGAAACTAAGCTCTACAGTATACATATTACGTACAGAATGGTGATGATTTTTTCTTGCAGAGTTATTGTTATTAAGTAAATTAAACTATTTTTCAAATTTTCATAACAAAGGAAGATACCATGAATATGGCAACAGTGACAATGGAATTGCATGTATTCCGATACTTGAAGTGATAGCTATACTAGATAGATTAGATAGGCGGCAGTAGACGAACCAAGAGGTCCATTCCCAAAGAGACACCGGGACTTACACCCCGGCCCTCTATGAGCTATTGCCATTATGTCAGTCAGTATGATGTAGATGACTGAGAGAAAAGTAGAAAAAAGGGGAAGAAGCTCAGTCAAAGAGACGATCAAGCCTGCAAGAAAGCAAGCACAATTTATAGCCACTGATCAGCGGAGATAGCTAGTTGGGGCGGAAGAGAAAAATTACGGATTGAGGTTGGCTCTGAAGCTTTGGCCATTAAGAGTGTGTGATTCCTGGAGGAGGTGTTCTTAGCTGTGGAGGATATCTCTCCCAATATTTGTGAAGATGATTTTTAGAGACGTTGACTGTCTCCGCACCGACAACGATGGAGGCGAATCTACTCCAAATGCTGACTATGAAATACGGACAGAACTGCTGATTTAAGGTCTTTCACCGTAGGTCTTTTTGCCGTAGGTCACTTTGCCGTTGGTCTTTTCGCCGTTAGATCATTTCCCCGCGAGGGTATTTCACCCTGATGTAATATAAATGGCATGGTGATACATAAATTACACCCAACCACGCCTAACCTAATATGCTATTATTATTACTATTATTCATGTTATTATTAGGAAAAGTTTCAGCTTCAGCTTTTCACCCATATAGCAGCAGAACTTCCCAGGAAAAAAAATGATAATAAAAAGATAAGATGGAATGAAATGAAAAATACAGTACCTTTGAATGCAATGATGCATTACATCGCCGATCTTAGTCAAATAATATAATTCGCATGAAAATTGCACATCTTACACAGTCATTTACTATGATACAACCGAGAGACTAAAAAATGAATAAAGTGAATAATTTGACCCCACCTAACGCTCCTAAGGTTACATTAGATAGTGTTTGGTTTGGTTAGTTCAATTTCTTAGATACAACATTGTTTTCGTTTGTGTAACTTTTTTGTTTACTTAGGAATATGTTTAATGTTGATAGATTGGCTGCTAATACTGACTTAATTAAGCTATAAGTAAAGTAAATTGTTCAGTCGGGACTGTGTGGGTCACTATATATAGAAGATATGAGAATGCAGCAATAAAACGCAATGGTGAAAATGATATCCAGCAGCTTCAGAGGAATTATGATCTGATCTGAGAAACAATAATTGGCTACATTCACAAATTTATGAGCAAAATTATAGCATTAGCACCATCACGACCGCTACTGTACGTCGTCTCTGCTATTTCAATGCAATTGCTGCAAATACTGATTCTACTAAAGCTGGAATGTATGGCATTAGTAATGGCCGGCTGAACTCTAGCTGGCGACAGGTCTAGACAGCAGCCCATTTTTACCCTAATTCAAACGGTATTTTATACTGGATAATTGATTAACGTATTGTATTGCGAACACCTAATAATTTCCAGTTAATATGTAACAACTGCATGCACATGATTTGCGACATACAAGATATGGCGGTGGCCAGACAATCATACGGAATTAAAGGCAAAAGAAGATCAGTTGTGCGCTTGCGCCTTTTTTTATTCCTACTGGATGGCAACATTTTCTTTCTGGATGACAACTATTTATTTCCCAATTAAATATAGTTCAATCTGAATGATCAACCGCTAATTAACTTATTTAAATTATACAGAATCAAAAGACAAAAGAAGATCAGTTTTGTGTGAATAAATAGTTTAAATTTTAATGATCAACCAATAATCAACTTCTTTAATGCCCTCACGGCAAACTGCCCTAACGGTGAAATGCCCTAACGGCGAAATGCCCTAACGGCGAAATGCCCTAACGGCGAAATGCCCTAACGGCGAAATGCCCTAACAGCGTACTGACCCACGGCGAAATGGCCAGCGCCGAAAAGACCTGTCACGCATCCGTAATAGTGTGGGCACACTATCGTAAAAATTGTTCAGCCAGTTAACTTTTCGCTGAACTAATAGCGCTTGAAAGTCAGGCTAAAACTATGCGTCAGTGCAACTTTACTAAATATCTCAAAAGTAGGAGGTACATATTCCCAAAATTTGGTCATTGCTGCTTGTTATAACGTACAAACTGCCGGAAACGACTCAAATTATAGTTATTCTTTTTAGTGGCATAGCAATGTCCAATCAGGTACAGAATTGTGTGCAATGTAACTTTTACGTAGGCGTGTGCTAAGTCACCCTGTACATGCACAGCATATCTTGACACTAAATCACTGGTGGATCTTGCAGATATTTTACCAGAAAAATTTTCGCCCCTGGACAAATATCATAATAAATACATAAAGATAGCATAAGCAAATATAGCCATCTCGCTTTTAGGAGGCACTTTTCTCATTGCTTTTCTTCTACTGTACTGTAGATTTACACGCCTACGCTATCCTTTGTTTCTCATCATTTGAAGATAACATTATTTAGACTTTCATATTTTTAAAGTTTCCATTTTTCATCGGTGTATTTGATGATTTCAATTCTACAGCTGGACCCGTGACTGCTTTACAGTTGATGTGCTGCGATAGCCTGCCAGCATAATACTACGCGCAGCCCATAAAAAATAATCAGGTCGCTGAAAATACTTTTTCTAAAGCTTACGTCATTGCTCTAAACATCGCACTTGCAACTGAAAGATGTAGTTTAGAAAGTTGCAGTTGAGAACAGCTGCGTTTGAACCGTATTATGGCTACGATCGGATTTTCCCCTATTTGGATCGGTATGCAACCCCAGCAACGTGAATATTACAAATAATGAAATTTGGTATCATGGTAGGTATGATACGTGCAAAATGAACTGCATGTCTTTGCTTCAAAATTGACTGAAATTTTTTTCAAGTGCGAGCTGAAAGAAAACAGCTGTGGTTGAAGTTCCTCCAGCGAAAATCAGAGCTTCTCACAAGTTGAATTTTTACTTATCTATTATTGAAGATCGTAACATACAAAGGAACCAACGAACGAAGTAACAACGCTATTAATATTATAGATGTCCAGACACGGTCATGCAGGCAAGCGCCCAAGTGCGTCCCCGCCGTATCCAAGATACCTTCTCCTCAAGAAATATGTTGGGTACCTTGGAATTTTTTTCTTCAGTATTAGATAGGGGAAAAGAATAGCTCTTGAGAAAATCCAATTTTTCCGTTGCCGACTTTCTGCCGCCAGCGTCAACGGCAACGGACATATTGTCGGACAGCGTCGGACATATTGTGCGAATCCCCTACAAGAACGATCTTCTTCCTGAGTCAGATAATTTTTTTTTACCTTGGGAATAAGATTTGCGCACTTCACAATGTCTTATTTTTATACTTAATCATGTGCACATATGATACATTCAGGCACAATATAATCCATTAGATCACTGCACGCTAAAAATGACAGCAATAGCCGCTTCCGGACCCACAATAACACGAGCGATCCGTTAATAATCTTATGTTTTTGAGAAGATAGTCAACAAAAACTCTGGAGTTAGTACTTAAAGGGTTAAATTCAAGTAAAGAGATATAGTTTGCCGCACGAATCACCACTGTATTTCTCTGTCCGTAAACGATACCACCTCCATATCTTCCTCCCATCCAACCCCCCATCGTAATTGTGAACCATTCAAATTTCGCCTCGTCGAGCTACATCGATCATTTCCTGGCCCCTATTGCCTACAATCATTGCATAGTGATGTTCCTCAGCTTTGTATGGAACAAAACACTGATCAGATATTCATACTCACCCCGAGACAGCCTTATCCCTTCTCTCCTCAATGCTTCGTAATGAACACTTTCTTTGTTAGAAGCTAACATCTACCGGTATTGTATATTCCAAGACGTTATGGTTCATTGCATATAGCCAAACTATTTCTCTCTTCTATATATGATACTAGAAATACATATAGTATAATATTTTCAAGTATCTAGCTTATCCCTTGTATAGCTCCACATCAATCGCTTTTATCAGGTCTTAATTTCTATGCGTGAAGATGATTTTGAATGATTAAATTGCGCATTAAGGAAATTAAGTTTTTTATTATCACCCTCGTTCTTATATTTATCAATAAATCAATACTACGTGATTTGCAGATGAACAATCTCTTGTAGACGTAATTTAATAGAAATTTATAAAACCGCGTTTTCAGTTATCATTAAACATACGTGTCTGTGTCTAAAGCAGTTCATTACAACATGAAGCATTTTTATATACTTCATCTGAAGCAACATGCAAATCCCGTGGATTAATATGTAAAGCACTGTAACGAAAGCTTATGTGTATTTATTTGTATTTGATTATATGCTCATCTGTTTAGTGTTCGTCACCCTTGAAGCATTCTTACTTCAGGGTGGCAGTGCTCTGGGAATCGAATTTTCGAAGTGAGTGGCAGAAGTAATCGCTCATCACCCGCCCAACAGTATACGATACGACCTGGGGCCAGATGCTCAAACGCCTTGTAAGTTACCAGCATCGTAATTGTACAGCTGCAGGCACGAATGCAACCACGCAAATGCTGAAGTTTTACGTTCTTACTCCTCGATTAAACATTTGAGTCTTGTTTATTACGTAGGTATGCATCGGTTGGAGGTTCAAACCACTTTGATAATAACGTTGTGAAGATCAGTATAAGAAAGTGACACAATCAGAGCAGCGATATCGGTACTTCTTCAAGGAACTGTACAGTTTACGTTGCCGTAACTTTACAAGGCGTTTGTGCATCCGACCCCAGATACAGGATACTTGTGAACGATCGTATTGTCTCACAAGGAAACCATTTCGTCACGTTTGCAAGGAGTTATCGGTAATAAGGCTATCTGAGTTTTTTGAAGTACAGTACCAACTTTTTTACATATGGCACCGAGTTCCTCAAAAACTTTAAAATATTAAGTCAAGGATATTTAATTTGTTGAACATGCGTTACATGTCTGTTTGGTGCATTAATACGTAAAATGCACAGCACGTATAGATTAGCATTAAATTCTATTGTTGAAGTTTTCAAACGAAACCCCTTGCAACAAAGCAGAGTTGTCTTCACGGTTTTAAAGCATTCCTTGGAGTTGTAAGGCGCGCAAACTGTCCACCCAAGCGAGCTTAGTCTGGAACCAAGAGACTGGGTACCAGACCTTACCTCCACCTAACCATAAGTGGCTGGAACAGTTCCGATCCCTCTATGTCTTAACCCAGAGGCTCCAGACCGGCACGGTTCCAGTTAAGAAACAATTAAGATACCCAGCTCAGCTACACTGGCTCATTATCTCGAGCAATTGAAAGCGCGAGTGTTAGCCACAGATCACCTGGCCGCACTATCAGGGTTTCGATCGGTGGTTATCTGCAGCAAGTGTCGACCTGATCTATTCTCAATGGACTGAGCCAGAGACGGAGGTCATATATATACAAGCGTTGCCAGCTCCTCCAAGCCAAAAGAGAACCAGAAGAAGCTTGCCGTTCTTCATGCAAGTATTTCAAGACAACCGCAGCGATACTCCAGGAATCTCAGGGTAATGATTTGCTTATCACGAAGAGAACCGCAGACAGACTGCTCTTGGAAGAGACCATGCAGGTATATTTTTGAAGCTAGCATGCCCTTATTGTTGAGATTTGTTTAATTACGCGCAAACACGCTCTACCTACACAAATGAAGCTGCTGTAGAATTATAGAAATTACTGTTATGCTGAAGTTGCAGCGACACTCTAGAATACGTTCAAGACGAATATAGTTACAAACAGTATACTTCTGGAAAAATTTTGTTGATGTACAATTTGAAGCAGTATAGTTTGGATTCACTATCTGAGCTATTAAATGGATTATACACACACACACACAGAACTTTGTTTGCAGATATATAGACTCCAACATGGATAATTCCCTTAACTTTCAAACCCGAGATGTTTTGCGGCTTACTTGCAAAAAAAAAAAAAGAATTTCGCAGAGATGTCATGAGGGTATAATAACAGAAAATGTTAGAGATGCTGGCTAGTGGCATCTTTAGCTTAATGAACATGCATAAGGACGTACTGTATGAGGTCTAAGCATACTTTTGTTCAATTATGCAGCTATTGCACTAGAATACAATCAGCTTCGCCTTTGCTCTTTACCGCCAAGGTAGATTTCAGATTCCAGTTTCAAGTAGAGCTATTCTTACGGAAATTCGTGGTAATATAGACGATGATGGGGTTAATTAAGCACAAACTTCGGTTACGGCACTAGGTAAGTTCTGCGAACACAACATGGTGACAACTTACTTCACTCTTAAAAATAAAACTGTTTATAATTACAATTAGTGGCCCGTGCCGTCATTATAAATGACGGCAAAAAATTAACACTTCACCAAAACCCCCGCCGTCTGTTGTGCTTCCTCATTTTTCCTATATCTCATACTGAAGAAAAAGATTCCAAGGTACTCAACTTTTCTTTTTGCCAGAAGGGCAAGCAGACTGAGTTCTATTTCTCCCCTATCTAATACTGAAGAAAAAGATTGCAAGGTACCAAACTTTTTTTTTCACCTAAGAAAAAGATTGCAAGGTACCCAATTTTTTTTTTCGCCTTTTGAAATCTGAATTTTCTCCTATCTTATTCCCATAGAGCGTGACAGGAAATATATAAATATAGTTATAAATAAACAAATAAATAAATAGACAAACAAATAAATAAAAACATTAGTGAATTATTATATAGTACTGATCCTTGTTCCCAAAACAAGACAGCGTTCTCTAGGTGCATATAAAAATGATACATTGCTACCCACGATAACAATCCTAACTAATTATTATATCTTTGAAAGAATTTATGAGAAAATACTTGTTCTATGTTCGAATGAAGTGTGCAACACGATGCACATAATATGTGGCATCATTTGTTTATCTTTTATTGTGAAGTTTTGGCCATAATATTCATTGTCCCTGCCGTTTACAGATGAAGGTGACCCACGATATTACTCCAATAAACTGAAATTTAATATGGGTCCTGCGAAAGAAAACTGATAGGAAACTGCATAAGGATTTTTCATGTGCTCCCACTGCAAGAATTTTAGATTAGATTAGGTTAAATAGGCGGCAGTAGACGAACCAATAGACCCTTTCTCAAAGAGACACCAGAACGTACGCCCCGGCCCTCTATGAGCTATTGCCATTGTGTTAGTAGGATACATAGTACTGGAGAAAAGAAAAAAAAGAGAGAGAAAAAAAGAGGGAGAATCCCCGCCACAGAGACGAACATGAATGCACGCAAGCACGATCAAGAACCGCTGATATGCGGAGCTTAGAGATGTCAGGCAGTGTAGTTGGAGCGGCAGAGAGAGAAGAAAACGGATTAAGGTGGCCTAGGAAGCTTTAGCCGTTAACAGTTTGAGACTCCTGGAGGAGGAGTTCTTAGTTGTGGAGGATGTCTCTCCCAATGTATGTCAAGCCGATTTTTAAACACGTTGACTGACTCCGCACTCACAACGTCGAAGGGGAGTCTATTCCAAATGCTTACTATGAAATACGGAAAGAACTGCTGACTTAAGGTCTTTCTTCGAGCTTTATGCTTGAGTTTTTGAGCGTTGTTTCGCAAGCGATCATTGAGGTCTCTTTCAAAGACATGTAAAGATATTCCAACGATTCTTGAATGATCCCTCCAGTCGAAAGCAGAGGTCAGGTAAGGGTAGCTGAAAGTCATGACCTTACGAGATAAAGAAAAGTTAAGTGTCAAATGACAAAGTGTCCGAGAAGTACCAATAAAACAATTTTTAAAAATGTAGGCCTTTACAATGTGTCACAAAACACTCGAAAGCGTACGCTAGATTCCACTGCAGCAGTAAGGTCTCCTGAGTAAAAGCCTCCACTGACAAAACGGCGTATCAAGCTGATGGTTGACTGGGCCTTACAACATGAAACAGGATATGCAGTTTGTTGTGTTCACAGATGAGCCCCAGAGCCATCTTGGAGGGTACTGAGGGGTGAACTAAAGAATGGGTCGGGATTAAGGCAAAATTGCATCACCGTTTTTGTTGCCATCAATGAGGAAGTGAAATAATGTTGTGGGTTGTCATAATTAATAAGGAAATTATTGGCTCCATCAAGATTCGAGAAGGAGTGAAAATCAACTAAGGCCATGCTCGTGTCCAGGTCGCGTACAGTGGGACCTCCTTTTCCTGCACTCATGCTGGATGGCGTATCACTTCCTGTGGTTGATGACTTGGTAATCTTGGGTGTCAATT
>LQNS02277602.1:9170985-9184890 GCA_001587735.2 Parhyale hawaiensis
TTTTGCTACATTCGCAGTATATTTCGGATAAATCTCGATAAAAAACGTTACTTCAACATCTTAAATGCCACACAATACGATAGGTTCTATCCAGATAAGTCCAAAATATGCAGAGTAGGCACTAAAACTACCGGGCTGCGTCTTATAATTTGAAATAAATTTCCAGGTACTGTACCGGTGGAACAAACATCGTAATGTACTGACCCAGGCCTGAACTTAAGAAGCCTTGCCTATGACCCATCTTATGCCTCCTGATTGGGACTGACGTTGAAACACAATGGATCGAGCACTCTGAGAGCGTATACCTCCGCTGCAAGCAAGGCAACGCTAACGAAAAATTCAAACTGGTTTTGAAACCGAAATTTTCTTTGTATCAACACCAAAATCTAATCATTTGTGCCTTTCGATGTCATTGTGCTAACAAGCATAAGATCAAACACAGCCACAGATAAACGATCGAACTAACAGATCATTGTTCACTCTTCGTAATTTACCTAACAACTTATGTAAATTTCATAAAAATCCGTCTGCAACTTTTTGAGTTATGGCATTAAGAAAAGTGAGGCAGACAAAAAACAAACAAACAAACAAACAGATGAACGAATCTGCACCTAAAGGTAATCATCTGTTCCTCCTAGTATACTTAACAATCCCTGTAAATCCGTCCGAAATTTTTTAAGTTATCTTGGTGGCCCTCTCGGTGGTGAAGTGACTACGGCTCGGCATCGCACCAACGGAGGCCCGGGTTCGATTCCCCGGACGGCACGCTACGGATTTACACTGCGTGGAGCACTCCAGCACCGAGAAGGCCAGGTGAAGCACGGCGAGGGATCCCAAATTGACTCTCACCACGGACTGCTTCTCCTGCTCTTCACACTACCAGTTCTTGAAAATTCTAGAATTAAGGCTTAAAGAAAACCTCGATAGGTGTATCCACTGTACCCTGTATACGAGATACTAAATGATGTTTGTTTGTTTGTTTGTTTGTGGCAGACAGACAGACAGCCAAACATGGTAACATACAGACAGAATAACAGACAGACAAACTCGAGGAAAACATAACCTCCTTGGTGGAGGTAATAAGGAGGTAAAGCATTGGATACAGCAATGGATTGACACGTTTAAAAATAAACTCACTATATAGCATGAGCTTAGTTTGACCACTAGTCTACACTTAAGTTTTTTAAAATTAACCAAAAAATAACTGAATAAAAGCAAGGCATCACCAGTATAGCTCAACTGATTAAATAAAATGAATGAGTTCCTACTGTACTGCATATGAAATTCTATATTACTAACTATATCTATGTAAAAATCATTCTCCTTCTCTGTACACCCTTTATCACGACGTTGTGAGCAAATCATAGATAATAATGCATATGAATATAGACGAAAGATTCATTGGAAACTTTAACTCATTTCATCGGTGAATCAACTATGATGAAAACACGACTAATATGTTTCTCATCTATTCGTAAGATAAGAAACCTCACCTAACCAAGCTATTAGCTATAGGTTTCTTGTCTAATTTATACCATCAAGTCTTAGTTTGGGACAGTATAGTATAACGAACTCAATTGTCATTTCATAAAAAGTAGACAACCAAGATTATAGTTTTATATGCCAAAGAAACGCACTTGAAAACTCATCCCACTCGGTTGTGACTTAGTGTAAGTATGAAATGAAGACGAAAAGAACTACTTTGTTAGAGCAAAGAAAGTGAAAGCGAACACGGTGTTTGCTCCGCCCATTCCCAAAACACAGCCCCTGGTTCGAAACAAAGTGATCCCGCTCACACGACGAAGGTCCAGCGAGGAGCTGCTGATCTTTTTGGGCTTACTGGAGTGGAAATGAAATGGGTTGAGAGAGCGAGCGGTTTCCCACCAATCGATAACCTTTAGTTTTATAGGTCAATGCGGACGAGGAGCAGCGCACCGAGTGAGCCGGAAATCTCAATGATGCCAGCACGGGATAATGCGGGGAAAGGCCTAAAGGCTTTCTATGATTGCGCGTCTCCCACCAGATAAAGGCTTCCAATAGCACCAGTTACATTTAATCTCCGGAACACAGCGGCCGATGCTATAAAAGATTATGATTCTTTAAGTGTTCCTTCACTGGGGCAGCCAGATTACGTTTGTAATGCGAGCGAAAGCCTGCCGAGGAAGAAGGCCTGTCGTTTCCATGAACTGCCTCAAAACGCGCGCATGACTTTCTCTCACAAGTGCACACAATGGACGCAAAGGTTAATTTGTCTCTACTTCTGGCAATGGACTGTACAATCATTGACTGGAAATGCTTCATACAATCTCTGATTGAGGGTATTGTATGCTGCACATGTCAAGTCGAATAATCACTTTTTTATTGGCCGGTAAAGCTGAAACTTAAACTCTTTCACAACGGGTCTAATGCTGCGAATCTAAAAACGATTACACTTGTATGTTACCGGCAAACCTATTCATAATGCCGTTTGCGTTTATCACTGCCCACTGCCCACTTGAAAACGAATAATAACTCTCATAATTGTCAGGAGAGCAATGTGCATTATCTAAGCGTCTAGGTAACCAAGCGATAACTCTCATCATTGTCATGAAAAGCTAAACTTTAGCTCTGTTTGGAAGCATTAAAAACTTCTAAGGAAAGCAGAAGTTAATTTCCGGTGGCGCTGTTCGAATGTTATTGGCATGCAACAAATCAGTTTGCTTGATGAGTTGTTCACTAGAGCTAATACCCTGCAGCACCATTCGTGTAATATTCAAGGTGCGTGCAAACATAAACAACAACAACAACAACAGCTCTAAAAACATTACAACGTACTTGAAATTAAATGTATTATGCAGTGCTCGTGCAAATTAATTTAAGTTATAAGTGAGTCAATGTTGGTTCATATAAATTATAATATATGTACTCTGTATCTGTTGTCAGTAATTTAAATACGAGTATATTCTCAGTAACGAGCCGTGCATGGCTGTACTGGAGGCATCACGTTACAAAACTCCAGTGGCGCACTCAACTCCGGTATCACAGAAACCGAATGATGAATTGTTTTTGAGTTCATACTCCGTGTGGGGGCTTTAGCCGGGATATTGTGTTCAGAAACCAGCCGACCTAGCCCCGGCGCTGGAGGCCCAGTATCAGCGTTGCGGGTCCTACGTACGCGGAGCACATAACCTTCACTGTAATGAAAGCCACGGCAAGTAACATGAAACCATTAGGACGGGAAACCGCAGGGCCGTGACACGCTCATGTATAGCTGTCACGCTGACGTCACGTGCGGAGTTATTTTTGCTACGGTTTACTCCAGCGCTGGCGTGAAAATATGCGTATCGCTCAAGCAGCTTCTGATGTAAGTGAAAATCACAAATATAAATGCCCACGGCTGAATAACGGCTGTATATAGGCCAGCTATGCAATTATAGGTTAGCTGTGAAAAAACGAGTAAATGATTTTGAAATGGTTTCCATCAGAAATGCGTATTGCTCATACAACTGCTGAAGGTTAAATTAATACAAGTGGCCGTGAAACCACTTACATGGTGCTAATATTGATTAATTACGTCTTTATCTTGTTCAATTATTGCTTTTAGGAATGGATAACCGTGAAACTTGACAGAATATCGAAGCAGGTAAAGCTCCGTTTTCAGCATCTCTGAGCTTTGTTTTAGTGATTAAACATCCGTGATTCCAGAAGCAATAATGAAAGAATACAAGCAGCTGAAGCTCGGACATTATTGGGTTTGATTGATCGTTGCGGCAAGCAGTGGATAGCCGCGACTATTACAGCACGTATTGCTTCTCCTACGAAGCTTATGCATTCCACATCCATTTTCTTTGATGCCCGTGTCAAAGTGGAGCATATATACATAGCTGTATGACAGACAGAGCAAAACCAACATAACGCTAACCTTTAAAGGCTATTGCCGAGATTAAATACCAACAAAGAGTTGAAATATTTAATGCCGTAGTTTTATTGGACCGCAGCTTGAAGGTATCATGGCAACACCATTTGAATATTTTATGACATACTAGTAGATAAAACAACGCAACATAAAGCAACTCATCAATCGACAAAGAGAAAACTAGAGCTTTGAGAAATAACATCGTACAGTCTTGCATATGTCATGGCTGCCAAGAATGTAGAAACCGCGAAGAGGAGGAAGCTCTTCACCAAAGCTGATAAATATTGTATGAGATTTTCTAACGGTCTGATGGTCAGAGAGTGTCGGCAGACGCTCTAGTGACGGTTATTCTCGTAAATAATAAAAGGCTCCCCAAGCCAAGCAAATGTCACAGCTGCCGGAAAAGGCAAGTTTTATCGTTAAGGCTATCTTGAAGTTTGGGACGTATTATTTCGGCTCCAGCGTTACGAAGTTACGCATAATCTTGCTTACATTTTTCATCCACTTGCTATTAGTTTAGTAGATATGAGGAACGCAATCCAACAGAGAAGACAAACAGTCTTTTTAACTTTTATCTCGACGGATACAAAGATGAAAAGAACTATAAGTGCGACTGAACTAAATGTCGCTGAATGCGCAGTTTTACGATATGAATTTGATTCACTGGTTACTATAATGCAAGTCTGGTAAAGACAAAACTGAAGCACGTCGCGCTTTGTACGATTTCACGCACAAAATTAGTTTTCTTAATACAATGACAACGTCACTCAAGAAATTCCTTAGTTTAGTCATTTTATTATCATATTTACGACGCTCAAGGAATCATGCGATTCCATTATTTTATTATAATACTAACATCACTGGAAAAAAAAACATTCAATTAAATCGCGATATCGTTCATCCCTGTTCTCATATTAGAATTGTGCAACTGAAAATTCCTGGCTTTGTGTTAAGGAAATGAGGGGGCATTGTACAGATGTTAAATAATGAATTAGGGAAAATGATTGGTAGAACTTTCGCACCTGGAACATTTTGTGAGGGGAGTATGGAGAGGAAGCAAAATTATCAATTTTAGACCAATTGTTCTGAAATTTGGACTGTAGCTATATGTATTTTTGAAAAAAGAAACACATTTCACTCAAACAAATTTTTTGATTAAGGCCTTAGTTTTTGGGATAATGGGGAAATACCAGTGTATATAAATATAGGTAGCAATACGTCTGCATTTTTTCTAAGATTCAAAAAAAAGAGAAATCAATGAGTTTTCATGCTAGAATGAAAACGACAGTTTTGGAATCTATGAAACATTCTTAACAAAACTATAGAGCTGGAATTTCCATTCTTGCCCTCATAATATTTTTTAACACATCTCAAAACAGAATCCTTTTTCCCCTATATTTTAGTTAGCAATCGAACGAAATAGAAAATAGAGTCCAGCTCTGTAGTTTTGTTAAAAATGTTTCAAGGATTCCAAAAGTTTCATTTTTTTATCACAGCATGAAAACTCATTGAGTTCTATTCTTTTGAAATTCAAAAAAAGAAGACATATATATATTTCCCATTACCTCAAAATCTAAGGCCCAAATCAAAGAAGTTGTAGGAGCGAAATGTGTTTCTTTTCAAAAATCCATATATCGTGCAAATTTCAGAACAATCTGTCCACAATCGACAACTTAGCCACCCCCCCCCTCCCCCGTGCCCCCTTTCAAAATGTACCAGGTATAAAAAGTTCTACCTAACTTTTTTCTAATATATGAAGCAGGAAAATTCATGGTAAAGCTGTAAAAGAGAAATGAACACAGACACCCCCGTGACCCTGCCTAAAACCAGGACTAAAAAAAAGTAAGTCGTGACAAAAGAGCCCACAATTTGCCTCCAGCCCACCCTAATAACAGGTCTTCTCTATGGTAAATATTATTAATTTATAGGTAGGTATGTACAAATTTGTTGTCCCAAATAGATTATTTAAATGGTGTATAAATAATTTGTTTTACTACTGCCGCTGCATAAATTACTCAACTGCAAAGCATAAATACACGTTAAAAAATAACTACTTATTTCTTAATGACCATGTATAGCTTCTTTCAAAGATAAGGTAACACAATAGATAGCTACCAGTTTCTCAACTCTGTAGTATGTAATGAGCGCCAAATTTTGCGCCAATTCTATGAACAAATGCACGCGCCACTTATTATACTGATGCCCCTATACCCTTTGCAGACTGTTAAAGAAACAGACTAATTCAGTCGTAGATTTATGATTAAACTTGAGAACATAACAAAAAAGTATAAAATTCTTTGATCATAGCAACGAAACAAGCTGTGGCATTGATAATCAGCTGGCTCTACCAAAAAAAAAAACTTAGATCTTGATGGAAAACTCTAAAACATGCTGAATGCTATAGCACTATAGCATTCAGCATGTTCTAGGGTTGGTTGTTTGCCATTAAACAAAATTAGTTAACTGTAAACTACCTTGTCGTTTGAATTTGCGTCAATGCACATTTTCGTTTGTGATCAACAACAGCGTTAGTTTACTGTTAAACACGCTAGTATCTTATCACAAACACGACAGTGTTTCATCCCAAACATGCTAGTGTTTTATGGCAAACACCGTTGTGTTTCATCGCAAACATGCTAGTGTTTAGGATGAAACACAACCGTGTTTGGGATAAAACAGTATCGTGTTTGCGATGAAACACTAGCTTGTTAAAAACAAAATACTAGTATGTTTGTGATAAAACCCAACCGTGTTTGCGATGAAACACAACCGTGTTTGCCATAAAACAGAAGCATGTTTGGGATAAAACGTTATCGTGTTTGTGATAAGATACCAGCGTGTTTAACAGTAAAAAAAAACGCTGTTGTTAATCACAAACGAAAATGTGCATTGACGCAAATTCAAACGACTAGGTAGTTTACAGTTAACTAATTTTGCTTAATGGCAAAAACAATGGCAAAAACCACTTTTTCTGCGTGAAGAGACAAAACACCATACAGTATACCAAACCAATGTTTCAAACATCCTTGCTTAAATATAACTGTAGTTATCTTCTACCTTACTAGTCCAAACAACTCTATCCCTTTCATTATACCTTCAAACCTAGGATGTAGTTAGCGCCTCCTAATGTTATGTATGTAAAAAAGAGCTTCATTGTTTCCAGAACAGTAGCAATAGATAGTATGAAGAGGGACCATCTTCCGGCTGAGTGACCATATTTATCACTTAAAGTTTCGAATTGTATAAACACTACACTGAATTTCTGAAATTCTGCTCGGCAGTTGCACACTCTTGCAATGCTTATAGGTACTGTTAAGTATCATTATAAAAAAACATCGGGATATGTGAACCCATTAACGTCTATTTCTTTTAATTTGCGAGGGAAAATCTATTAATTTAAACTGACATTTCAGCACGATCAGTGAATTGGTCAAAGGGAAATTGTAGGAGAACAGACAAAAAACGAATTGGTTCAGCAAGATATCATGCATCTATACCTAGCTATTAACATGCAGTATAAAACAAATCTAACTTTCTCGCAGGTATCCGTAAATGTACACGAAAGTGGGCTTTTGTCAAAATTTCGTGTGTGCAATTGTCAAAATCAATGATTGTTCAACAATACTTGTTAAACCTTTCATTCCCTTGATGAAAAATATTATATTCTGATACTTGTTTTCCTACTAAAAACAGTAGGTAGTAATGTTCAATGTCAAGTACCATTTGTACGATAACAAGGAATATCTTTCTACAAAGTACCTGTACTGTATTGCTGTATAAAATGCAAGATCACGCTACAGCCCATTACACTGGCTGATGGTAAATTAAATGCTTCATATAGCGGTGCAAATACCTATACTGAACGATATTATTGATATGAATATTGTTTACAAGCTTCACCTGCTGGCACACTAAGGGTTGAACATCTCAGTCAACAGCACTAGTATTGTTTACAAGTTTAAAGGTTATTTCAATGATGAAAATTGTAATGAATAGTATTAGTATTACTTACAAGCTTCACCAAATGGCTTAGTAAGTGATGAACAATCTAGTCAACGGTATAAATATGATTCACAAGCATCATCTAACTCCATTTTAAGTGTTGACGTGCACTACATGACAGCGTCATATACTTACTAGTTTCATGAGCGTTCAAAACATTAGTCAAAGTGTACGCTGTTACATAACTCATAGCCTGGCGCTGCTCTTGCTTTCGACGCGGTATGAGCTCCTTTCATGAAGTGCTTCAAAAGTACATATTATATTATAACTGCTACTACCACCACCAATGCAATCGCTAGCAGCAAAAAGCTAAATTTCAAAACTAGCTAACTAGCTATGGCAGCTCTTCTCAGGAATAGGCATCTCGGTCCGTGCATCACAGAGGGTATATTGTCTTTTATAACAACTACGGCTATTCAACGCATGACTCATTCCTATTTCCAATTAAAGAAATATCCTAACCTCCTGCCGCTATACTGTAAGAGTACTTGACGTAACTCATTTCTGTTTCACAGCAAGTGACAACTCAGTTCAAAATAAAATCATCTGAAAAAGATTAAATATCGTCGGGGATGCCTGACATGGCGACGATATCACGCATAATTATTACACCATTATCAGAGTCGCGCAACAACCAGCAATCATCAGCAAGATCACTGATATGTTGACTGATTACAGCGTCATCCGAGTCACAGAGGTGGCGGCAGCAGCGCTTTACCCATAATATCAACGAGACAAAATGCCACCTTATATCTCCGCCTCATATGGGAACTGTATTATTTTGATAGGTGTCGGTACAGAAGGCCACAATGTAACAACATTACGGGCGACAATTGAACCATTGTGGGGACAGTGTCGAGGGTGACTGAGGCTCGTCCCACGGTGGGCGACTGTATTTTATAACCAAGCTGTTGCTTCCGTCCCTTCACAGTCAACACACGAGACTGGAACTGAGATTTATAAAGCAGTGTTATGGTCACAGTGTTATTCTTCTAGTTATGGTGTAATCAGCAGAATATCGTGTTAGTCTTATACTTGTATATGTGCGACCAAAATCATTATTGCGTATGTTGGGGCCATGACACACACTAGACTAAAGAACGAGTTTCTTCAGCTAATCATCCGAATGTTACGTTGAGCTTTCGTAAATAAAGCTTTGGGCTTACCTAGCAAGGTGTTAAAATATTTGTAGCCAAGTCCAGTTTGCTCAGCAAATACTGTCAATCACGTTTCGACTATCTCCTTAAACAGGGAGGTAGTTATAACTCAAAATTCTTGATACTTTTTGTTACTATAATGAGGACAGCTGCGCATTCGCACGCGGAGATGAGGAAACTCGTTCTATTGACAAGCGTATGTCATGGCCTTTAGTGATGCAAAATTCTAGTAATAAACGTATTAGTAGCGAACAGAGCTACATCAACAAGCGGCATTAGCAGGTCAAAAAGGAGAGTAGCATCTACATCCTTCGAGTTGGAACTTGCTAATGCACTGCATGATTTGCTCGGCCAGAAGTAATGAAAAATAACAGCAGAGATCATTTAATTTCAAGAAATTCTCCAACGTGATATTTGACATCCGAGAATTTGAAAAATACGCAGTTTTGTGAAACACGAAACAATAAAAAAAAACTCGGGCAATCTGTATTTTTTGCTATTGCAGAAGTTATTGATCTAATATTTGTGCTGATCGTTGTCAAGAAAGCTCATCACATTGCACGGTCCTGCGCAGGCAATTAACAGATATATTCTTGGATAATAAAGCCCAAAGCGATATTTAAAAGAACTTTTGAAAACACTGGTTTAAGCAGAGCATATGATGCTCGATCTCAATTTCTTGCTTGCACAGTTGTTAAAACTTCATCCGATGGAGTATAATATAACCCCAGCAGCTTCAATTTCATTTTAGAATTTTCGATATCATGGTATACAATCTACATGAGTATATCTAAGAAGCATGGATGACAAATAAAAATAGAACCTTGCAAGAATTCCAGTATCCAATGGAGACCAATTACTAACGGGATTTATTATGCAATTTCAACAATAAAATTACTTATGACTAACAACTATACGTTTTGCAAATGCTTTAGTTAACACATCATTACATTGTAATTCTCCTTCTAGTTGGGTATTCTAAAATAATGATATGTGCTCACATAGTTTATGCCACTTTCCTAATAGATTTCAACCATACCGTAAACATTTCAAGAGGAATTTTTTTTTATTTTTATACATGTGCAGCCACCCTGAAGAGGGAGAAGAATACCTCGGCTCAAAATCCTAAGCTCAATTCCAGACCTTTGTTCTGAACTTCGCCATTTTACGCTCTGCCTTGTGCTGCAGTAATGACATAGTCCAGACCTGGCGGAGTGAGAGCAACAGCTTCTCAAGAATGGCAAGGATGTGAGTAATCCATATGGATTACTTAATTCTCGGAGTTGCTAATAGTGGCTACTGTAAAAATTTTAATCTCTATATACATTCGGAAACTTAAGCTCCCCATGCACACATAAATAGTAAATCTTTAGTCTGAGTATACATCCATAAACATAAGTCCCCAATCAATAAAAAATGGTAATATCTGTAGAACTGCGTACATATAAATGAACTTAAGTCGCTATCAGTAACTAAAAAAAATTAGTACCTGTCTTCACCTATAAAAATAATCATCTATCAATATATAGTAAATACGCTTCCTATCATCCACCACCAAGAATTTTGATTCTTGATTTTTGTTCTCAATACTAATTTTGTACCAGTGATCAGCTGAATAAAGAATATATTTTTTGTCACCCACTTTACACAATTTTCGATACAGCTCATTTGTGGAGTGTTATCAGTAAAGTATTACAAAAGAAATATTTTCTAAGCATATAAATTGCTGGTTACTCGATACTTGTTAAAGTTGAAGCGAAATTGACTTAACAAAAATTAACTACAGGCCTTATGTAGCAAATTAACGTGAGCATAATGAAGCTAATGCGAATATGCGCAATATGAGGCATTGTGTATTCCATATTTTCATTGTCATTTATATCAACTCAGATCTACAACCAAAAAACCAAAGCTCATTTTTTAAACTATACACGCTGTCTAAATGAAATATTTTACGGCAGTGAGCGATAACACAAGCGGCGATTTTCCATAATTGGCCGCCATCACCGCCATGATGGACCGAAAGTTGCCAAGTGCATCGCTTTCTTGCGGCCGCGGCTGGCGGCCAAGAGCCGGAGCGGAAGAAAGTCGTGGCAACTTATTAATACAAAGACATCTAAGGCAAAGAGCATCGAGTCAATAGCCAGAAGAGAAGTTGTGCAAAGTGCCCCAGCAATCCTGGGACTCTGGAGAGCTTCGCCGAGCTCATTACTGCCCCTACAAGTGTTGGCATTGCTGCTAAAGAAGCGACGATGCGATACAAAGTTCGGCGCTCGGCTGCTCTAGAGTTCGGCATAGAACAGCAGCGGTGGTGGCGGCAAACACTGCGAAGAGCTTGCAGATTGAAAAGAAAAAATCCAGGCTGCCTGGGGCAGCAAATATTAACAAAAGAAAACTGGGAGCTTCGTAGAGAGGAACTTTCCAGCGCCATGACTTTTTTCCGAAGAACCCGAACAACAAAATCTGCGATGAAGCATAGCAATGAACTGCGGGTAGCGAGAAAGAAATAATTTAAAGTATATCGTCGCAAATAACGGACGGAAGAAAAGTTGAAGAGTTTCGTTTATGTTTGGCTGAGAGTGTGCCGTTTTTTGGACAATATTTTGACGGCATCGTCAAGTCATTGACGCAGTCAGCGCTCGACCTGAGAAGGGCAAACACTCGACGTGGCGCAACTTTACCGAGTGTCACGGTGACATTGCACCTCAATATCCGCAGCTACACCCCGCAGGGAGGGGAGGGTTGCATGAGCTCTGTGATGCAACAGAAGGGAGAAAGGGTGGTCGTATTTTCGTGACGGGAGGGAGGCTTGACCAAGGATTGCCCTGTTGAAACGAGGTATCTGTGTAATTATAATGGTCACAATCCGCTGAAAGAGAGCACAAGCTGTGCAGTACTGGCGACAGTGTGGGACTCTACTCGTGTGGCTGCACCCTCCACAAGCAGAGTCTGTTCGGGATCCGCTGTTATGCAGAGGTTGTGCTGAGCTGCAGGCTGTGCGTTTCCATAAGAAATGCAGTTATAATAATTATCTTCGCCTAAGGGATTATGTTTTTATCGTGTTTGTCTGTCTGTCTCTCTGAGTGTCTGTCTGGCTGGTTGTCTGTCACCAAAAGAACCAAAAAGTTATGAACGAATTCCTATGAAATTTACAGGGGTGGTTCGGCAGTAAAAGATGATAACTCTTGGTTAAAATCTGTTCATTTGTTGGTTTGTTTGCCCATTTTATCTTGGTACCATTACTCATAAAGAACTGACGGATTTTCCTGAAATTTACAAGAGTTGTTGGGTATATTACGAAGGGTAAATGACCTAATTTTTGTGATGAGCTGTTGATTCGATCATCCGCTTGTTGCTGAGTTTCATTTTATGCTTGTCAGCTCAATAACTCCAAAAGTTATGAATGGATCTTCAAAAATTAACAGGAGTTGTTAGCATTGTTGAAAAACATAAATGATTAGATTTTGGTGATGATTAGTTATTCTGTTTGTGGGTCTGACTATTTGTCCGAATGTTTGCTAGCAGCATAACTCAAAAAGTTTTGATCAGATTTCGAAGAAAATTACAAAAACTGTAAATACTGTTAAAAGGCACAGTGATTAGCTTCTGGTTTGATACAAGGAAAACCATGGTTTCGGAACCAATTTGTATTTTTCTTTACCGGTGTTTTGCTTGGCGGACATATGCGCTCTCAGAGTACTCAAATTATTACTCTTATTACTACTGTATTATACTCGGAGCTTGCCCTTTCCTACCCACTAAGTACTAGGCTCTGCGATCCAGTGGAAGAAAGAAAAAAGAAGGGACAAATAGTTCGCAAGCTAAAACGAAACGTTCATTCATGGGGACAAAAAAAGAAACCCAGGAAAAAAGAGGAAAACTGCAAATAATGAGCAGAAGTATGAAACACGAAAGAAACCGTGAGCAGGATTGGACAATGGACAGACGTCCCCAAGGTCTAACAGAAGCTACCATAGTGTATCGACTTCCTCTGGGGATGGTGCACACTGTAACTACGGGTACAAATATCAAGACTACATGTCGTAACCACGGCTACAAAAATAAACAATATGCGCCGTAACCATGGGTACAAATATCAGCACTTCACGCCGTAACCATGGGTACAAATATCAGCACTTCACGCCGTAACCATGGGTACAAACATCAATATTACACGACGTACCCACGGGTACAAATATCAATAAGGTTTTGATCTGCGAAATTTTTCACGAGTCCCACTTAACGCCGCAATTATTTTCCGCCTGCGAGCACCGTTCGGTCACAAATAGAATCAGGCTAATATAACGAAATTAAGTTGATACCTGACAACTGTACGTATTTCTCTGACATTGAGTCTTCAACGTAAGGAGTGGATCCACTGAGTTTATTTTCAATTGCAGAAAAATAAAATATGTTTCAACACCATGCAGTTGGTGGTTTTGTGTGCTGTGGTGTGAAGAGCACTGGCCGCTGGACGTACCATAAAGGTCGAAAATTAAATATTAAAATAATTTTTCTCACCAGATGTACTATACCGTGAGATTTGTTGAGATCAAATCAACGTTTTTAAAAGCTAAATGGCATCTAATGGCATCTTCAAGCTCGGGTTAGACGTTCCGGAGCTAATTTTCAGTAACTCGGGAAGAAGGGCGGTAATGCGGCGCCCAGGTAGTATTTTATTCGTTTACATCTCTCTACGGTATAAATTCAACATCAAGCAGGCAGAGGCAATGCATCGTAGCACAGTAGCACTGTGTTATTGCACAGTAGCACTGTGTTATTGCACAGTAGCACTGTGTTATTGCACAGTAGCACTGTGTTATTGCACAGTAGCACTGTGTTATTGCACAG
>LQNS02277602.1:9184935-9201467 GCA_001587735.2 Parhyale hawaiensis
TGTGTTATTGCACAGTAGCACTGTGTTATTGCACAGTAGCACTGTGTTATTGCACAGTAGCACAGTGTTATTGCACAGTAGCACAGTGTTATTGCACAGTAGCACAGTGTTATTGCACAGTAGCACTGTGTTATTGCACAGTAGCACTGTGTTATTGCACAGTAGCACTGTGTTATTGCACAGTAGCACAGTGTTATTGCACAGTAGCACTGGGTTATTGCACAGTAGCAGACACAATAACGTGTCATCGTGACACAATAACGTGTCATCGTGACACAATAACGTGTCATCGTGACACAATAACGTGTCATCGTGACACAATATGCACAGTAGCACTGTGTCCCATCAGAATCACAATCTGTGCGTGTGACGGCCACTTCACACGTCGTTCAGATCAACGCGTTCACTCATCCTCTTGTCTGAATGTGTTACTGTGCCCTAGAAATATCAGAGAAGTGCTCTATTTCTTGAGTTTTATTTCACTAGAATTTGAAGAGATTTCCGTAACTTGCCTAGTGATACTCGCAGAGAGAACAGATATGACGATCTAGATTCTTTATAACGTTTTGTGGCGTACACAACGTTGTGCTGACAACGATGCTACACAAGCATTCGGACGAGTGGACGCGTTGTGGTAATGACTTGTGAACTCGGGCAGCCACGCCCTACCGCAGTCAAAACAATTTTTTTTGCTGTAATTTTAACGGCCAATTACAGTAGTCAGTTTTCAATTATTTCGTTGTTAATAATACTTGATTTACCAATTGTGGAGCTCCCTTGGTCGTTTGTAACACTCAATTCACCACATGACAAATGCAATATGTTAGCGAGTATAGAAAATTTACGTTGTTACTAATGGCAACTTGAATTCCGTTTTTGGCAGGCTGTGCTTTACAAACGACAAACTGAAATATGTTTTTGACATGTTAGGTTTCACACATCAAATTCTACTTTTGACGTATTAAGGCCATATTCGATTGGGCGCTAAAATCAAAGCATTTCTGCTTTATTAGCTTGTCCAAAACTCCAGCTAAAAGCGTTGTGCTTAACACTTTGAATTATGTTATAAGAATTAGAAGCAACTCGGTTACGTTGAGCCGCCATAAAACTTCATTTTACGGAGCAAAATTTTCAGTTTTTGAAAGTCTCTAGGCTAACCGAACCACCAGGTCGAAACCACACCCCTGTCTGCAGTTCCGGGCAAGTCCAACCTCGAGTGCTTAATTTCACAGCCCTGTCGAACGCGCCCTTAGTCTTACACATGACAAATTTCTCGTAAGTTTTGCTTTTAAGATATAGTATTTAACAAATCATCATTTCTATTTCGCTTGTGACAAATTGAGTGTCACGTACGTATGACAAAATGAATTTGTCTGAGCAGAAACTAATTTCCACAAATGACAATTATTAGTTTTTCGACAAATTGAGTTTCGCAAACGATATAATGAATTCCATTAGTGACAAGTTAATGCGGAAATGGTGTAGTTACAGAATAATAGTTTCTGCCTCGGTTAGTAGCTTGAGAACGGGTGAGCAGCCTAGTGATGAATTAATAAATGGAAGCCAGCGCTCAATGCACGTATCACTCAAGCTTTGCATTCGATATATTCATTTAGCTGACAGGGCATCATAGTCACCGGACCAGCCTATAAGTAAATATAGACATTCTGCTTCATATTTGATATACTGTTAGACGCAGCGAACAACAGCACATGCAAGCGGAATGCATCGGACAGCGGTTTAAATTCTGCGCTTAAATATTTAGTCAGGTACGGAATTATCAAACAGGGAAGGCTGTGGAATCTAAACAGATTAGGGCTTCCAGAATCGAATTAATGTTGGCGAAAGCCTTGAGTGGGCGTGAGATGATGCGGGGAGACTTGCATAAATTCTCACCTTCGCGTTTCCTTCTAGCTGGGTAATAGTGAACTTGCGACTCGGAGAAGTGATTAAATCAAAATATAGTTATTCTAGACTAGACGGAGAGTCTAAAAATACGCATGAAAATTAAACTTGTTACTGGAACGCGCTTATTTGTATGGGCATTTGTGCACAAACACAGCTTCCTATTAATTCATTCACTACTCAAGCGTTTCATTAATAAATACAAGTAGACTCGATCAATGACGGTACCATTGCAAACACTCTATAGCAATAATACCAGGTGAGCACAACGGGTTTTATGTGGTAACGAGACTTTAAAGTATTTGGTACTTGGTTGATATTGTAGCAATGTGGCTGCCATGTAGCTAATATGTTAATAATTTTGTAGTGTCGATCGTACTAGGTGTCCACATACGGCGATCTGTGCAGCAATGACGCCACGTCGGCCTCTTGCGCTTGCCGTATGGGGCCGTTCTATAGAACGAGCTGGCCTCAACCTTGGCCCAATTTACAAAAAAAAAGAGGGTAAGTGTAGCTTAGAGGTGGGAAAACTACATGGTCGTTACGAGGGTCTCATCTGATCTCGTTGGTCTGGATCCAGAATTCAGACATCTACATGGTCATGTAACGATATGCGAAATAATTGGAGCAGTAGTTTTTTTCTGCATCAAACCATGCACATGGAAATGACTGGAGTGCAGGAGTTCTTGCATTCATTGAACCGTTGCACTGCGTGTAGCTCTTGAATTCATTTCATCACGGCAGTCGTACAGAAACATTATTATCTTGTTCACTGTGTGTTTCTCACCATGCAGAACAAGGTATCTTACTTTAAAGGCCTTTTTTTTGTGTGTGTGTAGGTGTGTGTGTGTGTGTCACGTGTACGGCTGAAGTCACACTGCAGGAGATCCGAATAGCCACAAACGGGCCTGTGTTGACAGCTTCGAGACATGAATGATCTACAAAACAAGAAATAGCAGACATGAGGCAAAGGAGCAAAATTCATAAGTTTTGTCACAATATCAAAGATTTTCGAAATGTAAAGTGACGGGCCCTTGATGTAAATATTATGGTGCTCAAAAGTGCATCGCTTTGAGTTCCAGAGCGTTCAAGAGTATTAGTCACAGTGCTTTTAACCTGCATACTCGTACAGGGTACGTTTGCTTGCAAGCTTTAAACCTTTACCACAAAAAGTTTATTCTTATCGCAAAAAAAAAAAAATATATACCTCTGACACAGAAAGTATACCTCTGACACAGAACTTATACCTCTGGCACAAAAAGTATACTTCTAGCGCGAAACGTATCTTTCTGATCAGCAGTAACCGTCACCTTTATCAAAAAGAAGATACATCTTTCCAAAAAGTGATATTGAAATTGCGCAATTATTCGTACCACGCAGTTCAGTATCCATACATAAGAAACAGGCATACAGAGAGACCTCTAATTTCAGCATAGATATATTAACGTTGACAATAATACAAAATCGCCATAGGCATATTCGGCAAAGGTATATTAACTCGCAAATATAGGTTCAGTATAAAAATACCTCAATGCAAAATAAGTCTATTAGTAACTCCGTCTTATACTCTGAGCTCATTCAAGTTTCATTTGCTTTGGAACTGTCCCATCTGCTCTATAATAATAACTGCTGCTTGTCGCGTTGCCGAGGAAACCTAACAATAATTTGCACCAGATCCGCCAGGTGTTAGTCTCATCCCTATGGCTGCAAATCCCAGCGGCTTATGAATATTATGACGCGCGTTAGAGATTCTCTCGCCTTGCCAGCCCACCGGGACCGGCAGCTCCATATGCATCCCAGACTGCGTGCAAATACCAATGTTGAAGTTGGGATGAAGAAATTTAGCAAGAGACGTTAGGCGGAACTGATGATGGTAGGCAAGAGATGTTAGAAAAAACAAACAGACGTTATGCTGAAGAAGGCGGACAGCAGACGTTAGGGTGAAGAATGTAGACAGTAGACGTTAGGGTGAAGAAAGTAGACAAAAACAAACAAAAACAAACAAATATCATTTATTATCTCGTATACTGGGTACAGTGGATACACCTATCGAGGTTTTCTTTTTGCCTTAATTTTAGAATTTTGAAGATCCAGTAGTGTGAAGAGCAGGAGAAGCAGGAGCCTCATCGTGCATCGCCTGGCCTCTCGGTGCTGGAGTGCTCCAAGCAGTGTAAATCCGTAGCGTGCCGTCCGGGGAATCGAACCCGGGCCTCCTTTGATGCGATGCCGAACCGTTGTCACTTCACCAAATACTTTAGGGTGAAGAATGCAGACAGAAGACGTCAGGGTGAAGAAGGCAGACAGACGATGTTAGGTTGAAAAAGGTAGACAGCAGACGTTATGGTGAAGAAGGCAGCGAGAGATCTTTGAGTGAAGATGCCTTACCAGAGACAATCAGTAGAAGTAAGTAGGGAACACGTTAGTCGCATTTTATTATATTCCAAGTACTTCAAGACTTGAGTTTCTAACGCTGTATTGTACTTATCTAAATGCTTTAGTAAATAATTTGATTGGCAAGTAAGTAGAAATGCGCCAACAATTATTGGTCGAAATAAACTCACAAATAGCCTTACTGCGTAACATATAACCAGCACTGAAGCTGTATAACTAAGCAGTTACTCTATCACAACTAAGTCCACGACAATAATCATCTAACAATTAATTAATTAATTATCAGCATAAACTATAGTGAAATTATTCCGTCGCAGCTCTGCCCCGATAACATAACATGCATGATTGAACAGCCACCATCGGAGCATTCGCTTGTAGCAGGAGGAAAATACATTTACATATGAAATGTCAGGGAATAATTGAAGAAATGGTACAGAATAATTCAGGACATGAATGATAACCCTTTAACGCCCGAATTAAGAGCCAGTTGCCGTAGGAACAGCACTATCTGAAACGGGACAGTATGGTCCACGGGATTGAAGGTCTTATTACCGTATTCTGCTGCACCAACTGCAATTTTATTCTGGCCGTAGAGAGACATTTCGGCTTAGAACAATTAGAAAATTAATATAAGGATTTGTTAATGTGTGTTTACGGACAAGCTTCTAAATGAGCGTATAATTCGCTTACTCGGCGCGATATAGGCAGTGTGCCACTGAAGCGCTAGTTAATAATTTCTTCCACCACAAAACTTGGATTGAAGCGTTGGATCGATTAGAGTGAGCATGGCTGACACCCTAGTCTCGAACTTTAGATTTGCCACAAAGGATCGAGTTTTAGACGTCAATAACGATTAACATCCTCAGTTGAAACCAGAACGGCAAGTCAAACGATGAGGATTTCAAATTCCAGGAGCTCGTTTAGAAGATTTCAATGCAAGTGGCTGAAAATCTAACGAGCCCGAAATTCGACAGCTATTGCTGGGTCACAGTGACGTTGTGCGGTGTAAATTATAATCGATATGTTACTTTTGATATCCCTAAACCTTACCAAGCTACTGTATGTAAGTGTCATTTGTACAGAAGCTGGTAAATTTTAGCAATATACACCGTGCAACCTTAGTTACGCAACAGGTTCTTTTTCCCACACCCCATTTTCCGGAGCAACAATTTTCCCACTCTTGTGATCTCTCACTAGCGTGGTGCGATATGTTACGCTATGAGAAGACTCAGCAATTCAAGTGATATTTGTTCATTCCAAATGGCTTGCTGAAAAAACAATTGATTACACTAGCTAATACACAATGCCAGAATTGAACGAAAATCTAAACACTGAAAGCCCGTTGTTAAGTGTCAGATCCCGACCTTACAGTTTGAGGGCGCAATTGCCACATAAACCTTCCGTCTATAATAACACAGCTGAGATAATTTATGGTCAACTGCAGCCGTACACTTTTAGGTTTCTGAAATTTATCAGCAGCACGAGCTAGTGCATGAGGGTTTCTAATTGGGGCACGCGGTCAAGACGATTTTAGCTGCACTACACCTATGATTGAGCAGTATTGGTAAAAAATGAGTGTACTAATATATTTGATAATTAGTATCTCAGTCACTGTCATAGTAACAGGTTCGCATGTACCCCTGGAAGATATCTTAACACAGTGACGTCAGGAATATCCTCTGATTTGCTATAGGAAGAACACAGTTGATGGCGTTTCAAAAATGGCCATCCGGTGCTCAGAATTGGAAGTAGTGCCCAATACTAGATCTGTTTACAGATGTTGGCTAGTAACATGACCCAGAGAGGCTAGAAAATAGATACTATTTGTCTTATGACTGTGCGAGTAAAACACTAGAGCAGGAAGCTAAAAGTGTAACAAGAGAACTCAATGGGACTAAAATAAAACTTAGCTGTTACTGCATATCAGTGAATGACGTCACATCGACGAGTCAAATTATTTGAAAGTCAGCTCCCAAGCATTCGTGGTATATGGGCTCTTAATTAATCCTAACCGAAAATATCAGCAGAAACCATAGGAACAGTTACATATATAGCTCAAACTTTCTGTACTAGATGACAACCATTTTACCGTGTTTTGCGTATGGGTGCAAGCGTGCAGGGGGCTGAAAATTGCATGAATTAAGTAAAAAAATGTGACATGATTAAACATGTTTTGTGAAGAGCACTGTGAACTAAATATGAAGTATAAATAAGGCTTCACTTCAAGGAAGAAGCTAAATCAGAGCGCCACACCTGCCGAGATCTTGCCTCTGGTGATGTGAAAATTTCCACCAGCCTCCATTGCAATTTTCTATTAATAAATTGATTTTTGTTCAATTGTTATATGTTCATTTCATTTATGTTCTTAAGGGATGAAATTTGCAATTGACGACGATTTTTCGTGCGAATATAATTAAGATATTCATAGGTTGCTTAGCCGTACCGTTCGTCGATATAACGTCATTAATAACGTCACTTTTCGATGCTAGTTTCCCGTGAGTCGTTCCGTTACGCTCTTTACTTACCGCACTAGAGCATTGAAATTGCAAAGATTTGACTTTTTTTTCGAACGTAACAACGAAGCCGAAGAGTAAAAGATAAAATTTAAGGTAAACAAGCGCATAATCTAAAGAAATCACGATTCGAAGTAAGTCCACCTAGCAGCTTACAGGCCGTGCGTCTCGGAGGGGGGGTGCACGTCGATACATAAGACCACCGGACCGCCGTGTTAATTCTCAGATTACGAGCCAATTTCTCGGCCGTCCATCATCCCATTACACCAACAATCTCAGCTCCTCCCGTTAACAACATTGCGGCAAAACTGCCACAACAATCACTCAAGATTTTGCTCCAACTAAAGCGGAGGAGAAATTCTGAGCAGAAAGTACCAATATATAGGCCGGGCGAATGAGTTCCTTGACGCGAAAAGAATCACCTTGCGCGCGATGAGCTGAAGCTGGTGGTGGTCAGAGGATCGAGATGTGGAGGAGAAACTGTCGAAAAGAATATATCGTGACTCCATTGATTTCAACGTCATTGTACTTGTACTAGACTACTAGGAGAGCAAACATTAGTGGAACTAGAAATAGGGAAAAAGAATTAACAAACGTCTCCTAGTTTATGACAACCTCCCATCAAGGCCAATGTGATCTGAAGAGAGAAAGAAGGCAGGGATGTTTACCGTGTCAACAGCAGTGAAGAAGTGGTGCATATTAGCAATGCTGCCCTAAACCAGAGGAAAAAATATAACTTATTAGCATTAAGAGTGCAACGATCGAGAAAGGTCAAAAAGCACTAGAGTAAAAGGTTTATTTTCCATGGTGTTTGTGATAAAGAGGCAGAAAGAAACTTATTTGCACGTGATAAGTTAAAATCCTATGGAAATTTGTGTAATTAAGGTGATGCATCGATGCAGTGGAACTCCTGAAACAGAGAAAGCTCCTGAAATGAAGTCTCCCTAAACTAAGAGAAACTAAGACACGATACGGGGCCCTCTGTCGTGAATAGTTGCCATATTGAATGACCGCTAAAATGGTGTAGTGAAACTTAATTTGGAGTATATTCAACCGTATGAATTCACGATTTCTTATAGTATTAGCCAAAAAATGTTTCAAAAAACAATGGGAAAGCAGCATACACCAAAATTTATCATCTAGAAATTGAGATAGTAAGTACCGGTCTACATTTTGGGAGTTCCACTGTACTAGTTTTGTTTCCAGTCAACTAGCGTACTAAGAAATAAGATGAAGGGTTAGAAGCCCTTGACGGTTCTATGTTAATTTTACGACCCCGCTCCCCACCACCCAAGGATACCTATCCCAACGGACATTAAGTCTTGGACCACTACTCTCTACAAATAAATGCCTGCTTATGATAATTACCCTGTAGGACCATACCCCCTCTCAACCTAATTAACCTTCCCTAAGCAAACCTAGTGCCGGGTTCAAACTAGTGATTCTCGTTTGACTAAAACCTAGTAGTCGTTCAGTGAAAATGTCGTCGTCGGACCATGTGGGAGTCACACTTAACAGCATATTTACAGAATAACAGTAGATTTGCAACATGTATTCGTGGAAAGTACGAGTGTGCTTGGGGCCATTGCTGTATATCTGCATTTTTAATTACAAAATTTTTATGTCGATCTTTGAAAAAAAAAAGAAAATTCAGTTTTGAACCTTGGTTTTAATGGGTGGTGTAAGCGAAGTTTGTACTAATCTACTGCGATATTTAGAAAGATTTGATCTGTTCATGTTCTGCATATCCTTCAAAAATACTTATATCCGAATTATTTATAAATCCTACACCGCTTGTTAAGTGTTCCTATAAGCTGTTTGCTCTAGAAGAAGTAAGTTCGAATGATCTTATTAATGTGAAATGCCTGAATGAAGTGGTTCTAAAATTAAATTTGAATAGAAACCTGCGAAAATTTACGTATTATATTTTATTAAAATTTATTTTAGTTTGACTGTAAAATGGTAGCCACTAATAGCTTAGACGTCATTGCTGTAACCTGTTTTATTATGGAACAATAAGATATTTAGAACGTTTTTTTACTGTTATTCCTTCATTTGCGACAAACGAAGTGTTACATATCCAAACAATGCTGTTTATGGTTATATAATATTTCAATAATATTTAATTCAGGCGTATCGTGAAACGACCATCACCTGAAGTACGCTTCCTCGCCGACAATAAAACAACATTTTGTACTTCGTTTTCGCCCTCTCTAGCACTGTCAGTTGTCAGAGTAGCGGCGTCGTTTGTTAACCGACGGGCTATGACGGCAACGAAAGTTACTAGTGTGAACCTGCCTTAGGTCGATTATAATCATGTAACAATAGAATTACTTCGTACTGGCAACACCGTCCTTGCTAACTCGTCACACTTTAATTTCTATTACAAAGCAAAACTTTGTCACAGTTTGGGGCTGGCATGTACGAGTTTCAGCGAGAAATAAATATGCACTGCGCTCATAAATAAATGCAACTGAAGTACCCAATTTGCGTTAACCAAAGTCGAGCTTTGTTTGAGGAATCGACGGTTGACAAAGCTAGAGCAGAAATCAACATTTTGAATCAGAATACGGGATCAAGATATCGTGTAGTGCATGCAATTATTACCATGCAAGATGACAGTCATTCCAAACAAGACACCTTCTTTAATCCAGTGCGAATTTGAAGGTACTCGTTGCCTCGTTATAATGAAGCTCATACTCGTCCGAACACTAAACCCTCGGGCTACGGGCCATATCTACCGCTCTCAGGGATTGGGTGTCATGATGAATGCGTTACTTTGTTTTCTTGAACATAATTTGTGATACATTCTGAATTAACTTAGCCATTCCATTCGTTAATATTTAGAAAAAAATCAGAGTTTCAAAATCTACTGGTGAGGAGAACCTCCAGAATTTTCCGCTCAATTACCAGTCTGGTGAAGGAATATTTACTTGGCCTCAGTTTCCAATTAAACAAGCTATGACCGAGTCAAAGATCGAATAATTACCCGAGGCTCAATTTCCCCAACTCGCCAGAATTAAATTTCCCTTCTCACCATCAGTGAACCAAACTTAATCGAGTTGCCATGGAAAACCAGCGCTAGGTTTCCTTCAATCCACCCGCAAGTGGGTAATTTCATGCCAAAGCTTCAGTTTTTCCAACAAGGCAACAGTAACTTTCCCTCTCAACCACAACTGAGCCAGTGATTACATACTTTTGGCTTAGTTTTCCCACTAAGCCAAATAAAGTAGCCTTTCACCACAGTCAAGGCGATGAAACATTATTACTAAAGCCTCGACTTCCGCAGCAAGCAATAAGTAAATTTTCCCCTATATCGCGATGAAGTCCGTGAAATATTGTCAGCGCCTCAGTTACCCTAACAAGCCAGCTTCAAGTTTCTCTCTTAACCACCACCGAATCGATAAAAAAGTATTATCAGAGGCTCACTTTTCCCCACAAGCCAGCGGTAAATTTTCCCCAAGTGTAGAATGAGTCAATGGCAATTACCAGAGGCTCAGTTTCCCCAAGAAGCCAAAGCTAAATTTCCCCACAAACCACGATAAAATGCTGCGGTAAGAGCTCCGCGCAAGGCAAAAAGGCAATATTTTAACTTCATTATACTGATCAAACATTGAGTCAGGCTTTCTCTGTTGACTTAACGTCTTCCTTGCCAGGATCGAAATGTACAAGTCCATTTACTCGGAGGTTTTCTTCCAGAAAAATTATTATTCCCTGATCGAGTTTTGGAATGTTAAATGCCGTCTCGAGAATTAGGTTACTCTAATGTCATTATTAATATTCATGCTTTGAACAAGTGAATACTTTAACTTGACATTGCGTATCAGTCTTTGAAATTTTATCTTGATGTTAGAAATGTAAATGATCGCTGAGAGAAAAGACCTGCCGGAGCACCTGACAAAAGGATTATTTTCAGGAGGAAAAGTTACCAAAACAGATTATTAACATCCTTTCGTGGGTAAAGATGTTGAATTCTAAAATGACGACCAAAAATTTTTTACAAACGCTTTTAAAAATAAACTCTTGTTAGAACAACGTTTCGGCCGCAAAATTGTTGAAGAACACGCGCTACCATATTTGTTGACAAAATACAATTAAAGCATTTTGGTCTTGCTGACTACATACAGGCAGTCCTCAGCAGATTTCATAAAATTACATGTATCAATGATGGGATATGTATAAGTTTATTGAGTTGTACCCGCGTCATTCTTTGTAATACAATAAAAAGGCTAGAAAAGTTCAGAGATTATTACATGCAAATGCAGTAATGGCTATTAAACAATTAAAAGGTTAAATAAGAGAATAAATTGATAATGACACTGGGCTGCATTTAAAATTTTTTTTAAAGAGGTTTAATGTTTGTCAGCAGATGTTATATGCATTTTGCATGCTGAGTTTGGAAATGTAACTCATTTTGTTCAATCAGGTCAGATTTTTTAGCTATTTTAGTTTTGAAAAAACAAATAACCAAATATTAATGTTTATATTTTTCATATACCACATAAATAATGGAAAATGTGTAACCTAGGAATAAAATGGGACACAACTAGAATTCATGTGAACTCAATTCAAGATAAAATACATCTCCTGCATTACTCGAATATAGCCTTGAGAAAAAGCTCTCAGAGCTCTTCGCTCAAATCACCACAGGTTTCCGGAATATAGTCTTAATGCGAACCAAGGAAATGCATTTTAATGGACATGCATGCAACTTGAGCTCGGTAGTTTTTCAGGAGCTAATTAATAACACGTTCATATTCTCGATATTGGTTGTGGCCTAGAAAGTTGATTAGAATAGAATGATACAATAACTGGTGACTCATTGTCCCTACACACGGTGTTACCATTTTGACCGTTATTCAATGTATTCAAAATCTATTTTATAACCATAAAATACTTTGGCACGCTTTCTAAAATCCCTTTTATTAATTTATTTAGGAAAAAATATAAATTTAGTACATATAAAATTCATCAGAAAACACGTTATTTCCAATAATTTATGTTGTTAAAATGGAAATAAAATAATAACCTGACATGATAGGGCAAAATTGATTACATTTCTGACTTCACAATGCAAAAAGACATATAGAAACACTTCACTAATCCTAAACCTCAGAAGTGAAGCAGACCAGTGTTATAGCTGCAATTCCTCAGAGACAATACTTAGTTTTTAAACACAATAAACTTTAAAATAATTGCTGGAAGTAAGCCTAAAAAAATCTAGTTTTATGCATTACTTTAGCTTTACATTCATCTAAATACATAGTATGCAGTTGGTATGCCTTTTAAAACGTAGATATTACAGTTGGCACAATGTGTGTAGCAAACTAAGAGTACACATATTGCACACTTGGAACTAAATTTTAAACTTAACTCAATTAGTACATACAAAAGTAAGATGTATAACGTGGGCTACGTATATTCTTTATTTTTATGTGCGTTCGTGTCAGTGGTGAACCATTGATAATTATTCAAGGCATCGATAAGCGATAGCTTCATGACTATAACGATTTTGACGGTTAATGTTATCGACAGTGGTGGTTCGTGGCTATATACTATTGTGGGGTGCTGCGCAGGTCTCGATCGATGTGCGAGAGTTACGGTCCTTAATGGGAATTCGCATATATCGAAGTTACCTATTTTATATAAGGAATTACGTTCCATGATCCAACGTTTACTCCTAAATGAAAAATCGGTCATTTTATATAATAATGCTCCACTAAGGAATAGCTAAAACACAACAGTAATGGTATATTAAAACAATCTATATTAAAAAACCTGTAAACAAGAAAAAATACGGCATTACTTTGTAGCATTGCCTTTCGCGCACAACTCACAAATTGCATAAGAACGAATTTTCTCGCATAGAGTAAATCAGTGGTCACAATAATTGGTCAGTAGCACTGTGCGAATTCGCATCTTACGTGTCCTAAGTGTACAGTACTTGCAATTCGTTCGTAATCTAAAAAAGGACGGCTGTTGACATTACCATGCTATAATACCAGTATCCATCTCCTAGATCATGAAAGAATTACAAGTATCGTTGTATGAGACTGCACCGGAACCACCCCCTTCCCCCCATCCTTTTGCTTTAGTAGCCAAAAGGTGTCACTGGCTAACAATATCGCCACCGAAAAGCAAACCGCTTCGAACAATCGACATCGACAGCGAAACACACACGAACATATATGTGCTGTGCTATGACTCGCAATGCCTCCGAATTTTCAAATGCCGGAATTCATAGAGAAAAGAGTGGAACTTTCCCGCAACTTCAGAGCTGAAACTCGTGAGCCTCGGACTCACTGCAGTGGAACACCAAACCTGCGCGATCGTTCGCTCAAGTTTACTCAGGAGGTTGTTTTTTATCGTTCGAGTGCGTCCGAGGTTGTGCAGAAGCGGTTCATTCATTTCATTGTCATTAAAGAGAAATCAGCGATCAATCATTGTTCGTGCTCGTCAGCGTGAAATGTAAAACATTTTGACTGACAAAACACGAGCGCGCTCCATTAACGGATTGATTTCGCTGCAATGAGGAACGACTGCGGAGTTGAAGGATTTTCTCGATACTCGGCTAATTGGTTCACAGGGTGCCTTCATTCTCTTACAAGACCAGCCAATTATGCAGATGGACACAGCTATGAAGGAAAAGACACTTGCTGCCACTCTGTCAGTGCAGTGTGATAGAAATCGGGGAATTCCATTCAAGAGACCAGTAGTTACTATTCCGGGCAAACTGACAGGGTTATAGTACAAAACAAAATATTGAGCAAAAGCAGGAAAGGTGTAGACATTGTACAGTAGATTGAAGAAGATAACGTTAGCAAAACCGAATGAGACGCATACAGCGAAAGGAGAAAAGGCTTACGCACTTCAATTTGGAACAGAAAAGGTTAACGAAACTCAATGAACAGTAGACAGTGGGATGTACAAAGGTTTCATTTAGAACAAATAATATCAAGACATTCAGCCAAAAATTATCAGCGACAGTCAGAAAAGTTCACGTAGTGAAATATGCAATAAAAGGAGTTAACGAAATCAACTTACTGTGTATAGAGTGAGAGGCGTAAGAATATATATTTTTACTGTAATTTTTAGAGCCTGGCACGATGGCCATCGCCGATTATATGTACAATGGCGATGGTGTGAAGACCATCGTCATCAGAAAAACTACAATGTTACGATGGGACATCGCAAAAATCCATCGGCGATAGCGATGATCCGAAGGATATTGTATCAAACAATCGGCGATGGCCATTTTCTCCATCGGCGATGGTGTTATGGGGAAGAAATGGTCCGATGAAATGGCTGAACATCCCATCAGCGATGGCATGCAATGGGCATCGTCATCGATTGAACTTGCGATGCCGATGAAGTAATGAAATAAGGCTAAAACTATAGAAAAACAGCCTGACGAGTTTGAAACATTTTTTTAGTAACATTAAAACAAAGAGTGGGTTACAAAGTTTACTTGGTGAATTCTCCGAAGAGGTCAATAATGACAATTAGTATTTTGGTGGCATATTTAGGTAGAATTAAGGCATTCTAAGACTTTTTAAGAATAGCTTTTTCATCGTAAATGCTTACTTTTAGAGGTATTAGACTTTAAAGTTGCCATTGGTTCTTGTGAAAAAATTTAAGATGCGCCATTACGGCCGTGGCGAGGCATCAAGAACCAAGCCTCGTAATAGTTTTTCGGCAACGACGTT
The DNA here is from genome assembly GCA_001587735.2 of Parhyale hawaiensis. Lineage (NCBI taxonomy): Eukaryota > Metazoa > Arthropoda > Malacostraca > Amphipoda > Hyalidae > Parhyale > Parhyale hawaiensis. Next base: position 9,199,451 of record LQNS02277602.1, read on the forward strand.
GCTCTTACTCATTAAGGTTAGGCAATCAAGGACTGGTTCTGCTAATATCCTACGAGAAATATGCATAAAAAAACAGCGTGAAGCTATATCGTGCTAGTTTTGACGGCGAATCTCATTTTCTCTTATACAAGAACAATGAGAACTTCTAAGTCAAATATCTCGAAAACTAAGTATTTGCGGCGAAAATCTTATCCATGAAAAACGTCTTAGACTACACTATTTTACCCAAAAATGTCAACAAAAATACTAAATGTCATTACTGATCTCATCGAAAAATTAGCTAGCGTTCAATACATTCCCTAGATCTAATGTAAATAACTGGGCCGTATGCTAAATCAACACTAATAAGTATTACTCAGCCTACTAATACTTCAAACCTCATGTTAAATTGGAAGACTGCTCTAAACACTTGTAAGTTCCACTATTTCTTGAGTGCTACACTTCAGCTTTTGTATGCAGAAGACCGAATACATAACACTGATACTTATGAACTTGCATTTGAACGCAGTTTAAAAAATGACTGTTAAGCAATTTAATTTAGGCAATGTAAAATATTCATTAAAATGCTTCGTCGTGAAATTTTAATTTATTAAAATGCTTCGTTGTAGTTTATTAAGAAGCTAAAATATTACTTCATCCCTTCCTGAAATATGATGAGTGTCAGGTTATGATGATTTCTTGTATTCCGTCTTTTAGTTAGCTGCATGGTTGTGTCTGTATTCTGGCAGTCCAGCAGTGTAACGGTGACATGCTTTGCTTAGAATTTGTTTAAAATGCAAACTTTCTGTTAGTTAATCCAGTTCCTATTCACAAATTTTATTATTACCTCGGTAAATGTTATTTCATTACTATTCGTTTATTCAAATGTGGCAGCATAGAAAGAACCCTTCTGTTTCTGACAGTCACCGGCCCAGGTAAAGATAGGTGATGCTTATGGACAACACAGCAAAACATATAGCGTTTAAAGTAGAAATGGTGAGTAATGATTCGAAATTATAGAAAGCTTACTAGAATTTACATAATAGCCCTGCCGTCAGATCAATTACTTAGATTCTTTTTCTTCCAGTTACAGGACTCCTCCAATGAACTCAAGTCCAATTCTTAAATTGCAATTCATGCAAGTCTTCTATAGAAGTTGAGCTGCCATAACCAATTGATGAAACTGGAAATATCGTCCGCGTTCGGTATCTGTTCTTGTATAATATGCAATGGTTCCAGCAATTGAGTTACCAAATAGACTGCACATGGATCTATATCTCGGTTCTTGGTTTTGGCTTGTAAGCTCTGTTGACCCATTTATAGGTCTCTAATCTCTTGTAAATTTAGTGTGATAAATAAATTCAGTTTTATTAGAGTTTTTAGTTTTCTCGGTTAATAAATAGGAATGTGCTGCACACACGGCCCGCAGTATACTTAATGGTACCGTGCCCATACGGGATAGGTCTAGGACTCAGTGCAGACCGGGATTAGATAGCTTAAGATAGTTCCGGATAGTCACAACTTTAATCAGTTGTAGATCATTCCCCGATAGTATAGTTATAATGACAGGTTAACCTCCAAGTTATACTTATCTAGAAATAGAAATCCAATATTGGTGTACTTCTGGTTAAAGACTAAGTTTTAAACGTAGTATTGTAGCTTATGATCTTTTAGTTGGAGCTTTCTTGGCTGATGCCAGGAAAAAGGCTGTAGAGTTAGAGGATAGTGGTACATATGTATTTGGTACATTAATTTCTTACGGTACAAAATGAACAACCGCTCTGCGTGACCAACCACAAGAAACTATATTTATTTATTTAACATTTATTACATACAATTACATCCAATAGGTATGGCGGTACATACAGCATGACCTAGTGTACAAACATGTAAATTTGAAGTTATGTATTTATGTCTCATAATATGACGGCTTTCATCAAGTGGATTATTATTTCCGCCAAAGGGCGATCCGCACAGTGATACTAGTCGGCTAGGAGGCGCAATTAGGAATATCCTATCTCGACATCGGCTCTCCTCC
>LQNS02277602.1:9202009-9230942 GCA_001587735.2 Parhyale hawaiensis
AGAGAGACTAGAGGTGCCCCGCGTACGAGATCAGTTATCTCGATCAACGGTCCACCTCACGGAACAGAAAGGGGGATAAATAGGTAGAGAACCTACGTAACTGTATAAAACTAACCATTTCAGCAGAAGTTGCAGCCAGCTGCAACATCCCCCGCGGAGCAGGCACTCAGGACAGCCCTCGAGAAGGCACTCAAGACAGTCCTTAGGTTTGTCCGTTCATCAATTGAAACTACCACAGTATAGGATTAGAGAACCAGGCCAAATTCAACGCATGATAATAATAGGTTTATAACCGAACTATGAGCTCACGCAGTTTTGCAATATAACGCATGGTTGCCAATGAGGGTAACTCCATGTAACAAAAAATGTAACAAAAATGTAACAATATTCGTCAGTGCTTTACGAGGTACACTTACGATATGTTTAGTATGCACTTGAGAAATGTCTCGATTTAGCATATGAAACTTGAGTTTAGTATTAAACACTTTGAGTACGATACTTAAAAGTCTTTGAGTGTTTACTGCTTAATATTTCGTATGAAGCAGGCACTCATCCTTGAGTGCTTAGTACTACTTATATAAAGCGATCGTTCATTGGCTGTAGTAGTGAGCAGATAGACTACAACCTTGTATCGTTGTTGCAAAATACAACATTGTAAGTTTTACGATATTGTAACGTTAGTAAATCTGGGCCCAGGTTATTAGGGTTAATTAAAGCCTGCTTTATAAAGTTTAATTATTATTTGCCTAGTAGCTAATATGCTTCAAATCTAGTGACCTTTCAAAACCTTAATAGTGGATCTTGTGTTAACTCAACACTAAACACTAGTAAACCCTGTGGGCGTGACGTCAATGGTGTCACAACTACCACCACCAATCCAGCATGCGTGCTTTCAATCAGAAGAATAGAAAACGAACCCTATCTCAGGCGGACTATATTGAAAATTTTGAAATAGCAATGACAGCAGAGGTTAGAAAATGGATGTAACATTCATTCTACCGGTATAGGTTTTATTAGGAACATAAATATGAGTAATAGCAGATGCAATTAATACCTTCCATACATTTTAATGCGAATGTAATCAATTATCAGATGACCATATACATATATGAATTTATTGAAAAACACGTTGATACCCAGGTGTATTCATAAAGGAGTTTATAAATATGTGTGTACGTGCACTGAATAACATATGAAGGTTTGACTTATTTTCTTTCCACCTTGAAGTAAAAGTCTTCACTCGTTTTTGAAGAGGTTTCCTCAGTAAGTCTATTCCTATATTCACTGACTGTAATTAATCGCTGCATTCTGAATTAAAAGACTCTGTTATATTGATTACAAATGATTCAACGAATTTTTCTGCTGCTATGTCTCACTTACCATCTTGATGTTGCAATTATTGTTCTGCATGTCACACTGCTTTCATCTAGTTACGCGGTGTTATAAGACTGAGAGATTCTTTCAACAGAACTCTAAGGTCACCCATTTAAACGTGTTATTTTTTGGCTACGTGACGATCTTCACCTGCTCCCATATGAGCTCAGTTGGATGGTAATAACAATGGTAAGGAGGTAATCTCAAAATCCGATGCTCTGCTTCTGCAATTTCGTCAATTACGTAGTAATGTAGTCGTTACTGTCATCTTCGTTGCAAGCTCCTGAAACTGTGCTTTGGTAGCGTTCTCTGGAGGTAAATCTGATTTCCTCCATTATATATGTAGTAGGCCTTCTTTCAAGCTGCACGGAGTGATGAGATGCGTTGTCCATGACAATTACCGAGTTAGGTGAAAAATTTGGAAGGAGTTGCTTCCGAAGCCATTCATCAAAAAGTGTGACATTCAGCTGATGATGATAGTCCCCGTCATTTTTAGTTTGGAATATTAGCTGTGTATTCAGTACAAAACCATTATCGTCCCAGCACGAAGAATAATCAGACGACTACTTTTCCTGTAGGTGGTTTCACTCCGCTACCTTGTGGCGATGTCGTTTCTTTCCAACATTTTGAAACCGCGTAATTTTGATTAGCCTAAGTTCCATCGAGTACACAATGTTATGGGGCGACTACTTGACTTCCCTGATATCTTACAAAAACGATGTCGCAGAACTTGGCACAGTTGCAAGGAAGCTATGCCACATGTCATGTCGATTGTAGAACATAGTGGCTCAATGGAAAACTGTACACATTTTACGATACACTCTTGTATAAATACATTCAGAACATTAACCAAAGCCTGCTACAGCCGTAGAGAAGGTGTCATATTACTAGTAAAATCATGTACTTATTAACGCTTGGCATAATGGGCGTGACGTCACACTTCCCAAAATAATTTTTCTATAGTGTTGTAAGCACTTATGAGTATCCCCAAAGTCTAGTAAAAATGTGTAACATACTTTAGAAAATTCTCTAGTTTTTCTCCTCTATATTTTGCAGGAAAAAAGTTTTTCTCTCTACAACCGCGTAGTAATTCGAGGTACTAGATACATGAGTTACAACACGTAAGAAGCTTGATAAATCTGGCCGGAGTTACAATACAGTAAGTCTAGATACAGTACAAGCTTAACTAGGGACTTACAACATTGTAATTGTAGCTTGATAGTTTTTACCCCTGGGCTCTACATTGCACACCTTTCATCAGGTAGGAATAGTAGAGATCTTTTTATTTTTGAAATGTGTTAATGCGATGGTCCATCGCCGATTGTGACGCCCTACGATGGCCATCGCCGATATTAATTTCATCGTAGGTTATCGCCGATAAAAATTGGCGATTTTTCGTTCTGATGGCGATGGAGCGATGGTATTGCATTCTCCATCGTAAGTACGATGGCGATGGCCATCGTAACACCGTACCATAATCGGAGATGCCGAGTTCTGGTAATTTCATAAACATTAGCGAACGGTATCGAATCGAACAGAAAATGCAAAGTTCCGAAGAAACAGTATGTGATCTCGACACAGAAAACAAAACTAATAAAACATACCTCTTCGAAGTGTACTGGGAAATTCTGAAATATAGTGTTTTCGAAAAGAAAGTGGAATGATTATATTGAGACACTGCAGGGATCCATCGCAGCTCCAAAGGCATTGGGACACTGTATGGACCAGTTTTAGCTCCAAGTCATCTGAGACATTGCAGAAATCAACCCCAACTCGAAGTCCACTGAGACACGGTGGGGATCAGTTTCAGCTTCATGTCCATTGATCCATCCATCGTGTTGATTCAGGGCCGTTCCATCCAATACAAATGCAGCTCGCCGCTGCGCTTACGCAAACGGATTGTCTTGCTTTGCTAATTTTGCCATAGCAGCGGCAACGAGCGGTCTCAAGTGCACTTTAAATGATGGACTTGTTAAATAGTACAAGAGCAATAGCTGGCGCAATGGGCCTGATAGCTTCGTGCGTAGCAATAGTTGGTACAATGAGCCCATGGCTTCGTGAATAGCAATAGCTGGAGCAATGAGGCCTAGTATAATTGTGTAGGCACCGTACAAATAAAAATGTATAATACTTCATTTTTGCTAATGCCTATTATTATGAAAAAAATCCCGTGATAAAGCATACGTGAAGAGAAATGCAGTTAATTGAACCAAAAAGCTTTATTCATTACGATTCGAAAAGAAATATATTAATTGTACGTAATATGTTTTGCACAACGAACTAGCTTTTTTGCCCTCAAATCTCAACTGTTTTTGGTTAAATAATATCTGTAAGAAAATGCACATAGGCACATAGATAGCACGATACCCTCAGGAAAAAAGGCCCCCAGGAAGACGTTGGGCCCGGATCTCGAGCAGATACTTCTAAAGGCAGCAGGAGCAGAAGAAAAGATGTGAAAAATGTTTCCCAATATGACGGCATTGGGCTAAGCGTATCCTCGAACTAGAAGGATGAGCGCCATTTGACGTGATCAGGAAGAAGACCCCCGGTCGTCTTTGCCTCTGCAGGCGCTGTCTTTATACCACCTAGTTTCTAAATTAAAGAAAAGCCAGTGATATCTGGAGGAGTATCGAGGTGCTGCTTCATAAATCTTTTTCTAGAAGCCCGTAGATTTTTACTATGTAGTTCACGTGGATATTGAATTACATTTGACCCGTTATTACCCGTTATTTCACGGGTAGATCGTGCTTGCTCTATGCGTTTACTATAATTCGGATATGTCTAGCTTTTATGATACCTCAAGCACGAAAGAGTAAAAATGTTATTTATGAATAACTCTTCGTTGCTGAAATAAATTTTATAGCTACTACTGCTTCACATCTTTGCTAACGTACATAATGAAGCTGCTTACGCTTTTGTTAGTATAATATAATAAAAGCATTGATGCATACCCTGTTATTGTTAAAGTGCAGTGATATCTTACCCTGTTATTGTTAAAGTGCAGTGATATCTTACCCTGTTATTGTTTAAGTGCAGTGATATCTTGCGGTGAATATCCTTTCAATGCTAAAGTGCATAAAAAACACTGTTGCATATTACAGAAGCTGTATTGATAAATCTTGTACGCATTGGCCTTTCGTTACTAAAGTGCATTGATTAGCTACTTATGCATAACCTTTCGTTGCTAAAATGCATTGAGAAGCTACATATGCTTACTTTTTCGTGCTGAAGCGCATAAGCAAGCAACTGTGCCTTACCCTTTCGCTGTAGAAATACACACAGAAAACAATCGTCTATGAATGCTTTTGTTGCTAGCGTGGATTGATATAGAATTTTTGGACAAGCATCCTTTCTTTTCTGGACCCCCATCCAGTTTCACTTTACGTAATATCCAAAGGACCAAGCTCCCGACCACGCCACCACCCCTCATATCCACGACTTAGGCTTCTAAAGCTGCCACGAAATGCCTCGCATTACTACAGTGCTCCCTCTAATGGGCTGTTATGGAGTGACATTTACTTTACAAAGAGCGAAATCGAGACTTCTGATATATTCGCTCATTTGGTGCCTATATGAGATTCTCAAGAGCCTTAACGGATGACGAACGTCAGCCAGCAAATGATAAGTGATTTCCCGCCAAGGTCGGACGAGACTTATCGACTAAAATGCATCCATTTGTATCGAAAATGCCATAGAGAGGCTGATGATAAGCTTTCGTGTCATTTTGGTAAATGCATGATGCATAGAATAGCAACTGGTAAGAACAACTGCTCTCTTTGTTTTCTCCACTTTCTTATAAGAATTATTGTACTATTAGAAAATAGGGTATAATATTTCGGTATCTAAAATAATTCATAATCGAAGAAGTGGGATAGATGGCAACTTTTCATGCTCTCTTGTAGTTAACACATTCTTCCGCGATTTACTTGGATGAGAGTTTTCAGCATAATCAAGAGAATTTAAACGGTATAATTTTCTACTTTTCAGGTCATACTCCAGTGGCTTTCATCCGATTTTCTCGTGAATTATAAATTTTATTTTTCACCAGTGTACATTTACTAAGGACATTTGCTAATGAAAGCCCAGTGTGATTCACAAAATTTCAACGATAGAGGTAAAGTCAACCTGACCGTGCCCCCAACCAGGAAACCCACACGCACTGGTTTGTGCTGCGGATACAGGCCAACAAGCCCCAGAGAAGCATACGTCTGCAGTCGACCAAAGATCGTCTAGAGCTGTGGTGCCAGTAATGGAAGACTCCATGCAACAATCTGCGTCCCCCGACCCTCCCCATTGCTGGCGTAGGTCAGTAAGCCCACAGCAGTACGCAGACCGGATGCTGCCTGATCACGTCAAGCGCCACGAAAAACTTGTCTACATGGTAGGGAGGTTTGAACTTGCGGCCTTGAGAGTCAATGTCAGAACCTTTAGTCTGCTGCTACTGCTAGCAATTTTCTATTTTTAATTATTTTTCCCAGGTTTTCAACACTTTAATGATGATATTATTTTATGGTGCAAACGTCGTCGTGTCACTATACTAATTTCAGCACTAATTATTATCGCAGAAATCATTGCACTTTTAGTCACATGAAATAGTCTCAGATTGAATATTATTTTCTAAAATCCTTAAAACGATTTCTTCTCGAAGCACTAAACCCGAAAATTATTGTTTCTAAAGAAAATGAAAAATTCATTAACCTTTCCTTTGATGGATATTAATTGCTTGCGTTTGAAGAGATTGTGTATGCACATGCACTGAGCTACATTATTGGTACAGCAACTCAAATTGGAAAAGCAAGGTTCTTAAGTTTAAGTAAAAATCTAAAATCTTTATATATTTATTTCATGATCACAGTCACAGTTTTAATTTATAGCTTGAAAGTTGCTTTTTTTAATATTTTGATGAATAGAACAAGCCAAGCCATGAAGAAATTAATGAATTTTAAAACTTCCTCTATTTGTCCAGTTTTCGCAGCAAGTTTATAACCACAGTAGCCGCTTTATGAGAACTGCATTATTGCAGAACAATTTTTGGTAGCTTATCGAGCGTTTTTCACCTAACTGCATTTACAACTGAATAGTTTAAATAAGTACTAGAACACTGATTTGCTATATAATCGATGTGGCTTGTAAATTTCACTGCAGAGCATTCGCTATCCAGTCAACTGTAAAATTAACATAAATAGGTTTAGAACTGCGAGATCTCCGCTTTTGGTGTAGCAAAATTAAACAGCAGAATATTTACTTAAATCTGAATAGTTATTCGCTCACTACTCTCTGCTCTTCAGTCATAAATATCCGTGGAAATTATTTTCTGCTGTTAAATCAGAATAAACTTTTTGGGTGTTTTGCAGCTCCTCCATTTGCATGCGTTATTTTAACATTGGCGCCATAAACAATGAAACGTTGTAGCAAAATTGCACAGCCTGACATGTGAATCGGATTACCATGCTTAAAATTTAATATTTTACCAAAGCGTTTTTGTCATTGTCATCTGAGGCTCGTGACAAGTATTTTACTAGTCCTCGACCCTATATCCAAACTAGAGCACTCTGAGTACTCATACCTCCGCCAAGTAAGGCAACGGTAACGAAAAATTCAAATTGGCTCTGAATCCACGATTTTCTTTGTATCAACTTCAAAATATAACCATATGTGCCTTTTGATAGTATTAACAGTTTCTGCAATTTATTGAAGATACGTTCAGAGCTTTTTGAGCTAGGCTGCAAACAAACATAAGTCAAGCATAGAAACGAACCAACCGATCTGCACCAAAATTTAATCATTTATGTCTTAACATTACTAACAACTCCAGTAAGTTTCATAAAGATCCATTTAAAACTTTTTGAGTTATTGCGCTAACAAGCATAAAATCAAACACAACAGCAAACAGACAAATAAACATGCAGATCATCACAAAAATTCGATCATTTACTTTTCGTGATACACCTAATAACTCATGTAAATTTCATAAAATTCCGTTATAACTTTTTGAGTTATGGCATTGAGAACAATGGGTCAGACAAACCAAACACAATCAAACAAACGGGTGGACGGATATTCACCAAAAGTTAATCATCTGTTTCTCCTAACATACCTAACAATCCCTGTAAGTTTCGTCAAAATCCGTCCATAACTTTTTGAGTTATCTTGGTGACAGACAGAAAGCCAGACAGACAGACAGAGAGACAAACCCGACGAAAACATAACCTCCTTGGTGAAGGTAACAATAAAATCTTTGGTGAAATAGATAACTATAGGTACTTTAACCCTATTCGTATACCAGGCTATGCAATTTTGCTACAAGGTCATTTGTCCTATAATCCGACTCCAATTGTACCTATTTCTACGGGATAATAAAAAATATTTGTAGCTCTGTAGAGATGAAGCAGAACCTGGTACAGACAGGGCTTAGTAAATATTAGTTATAGGTATTATTACTACACCAGATAACTACATTTCAGAGTAATATGCAGTGAAGAGAGCTCAGTGTTAGCGGGACTTTGTTTCGTTGTCGGCAAGCTCCCTAGCTGTGTAACGTTGTTTTTAATGACAGTTCACTTCGTGTATCTCATTGTTGTCGTTGTGTATGGAATTTTTAGCCATATCTGTAGCTCAGCTTTTATTGCGGTAATACGTGAAAGGTTGATGATATTGAGAGCTACCAAAGAAAATTCATAAATTTAGAATCTGTATCTTACAACCAACGGTAGCCGCTGTCGAGTGCCGATTGCCGTTCTTTGACGTAAGAAACATAGCAATATCAACTTGAGTTACTTTGGAAAACTTGACATGCAAAAACTGTAGATGAAGCTACAGAAGAGTACACAAAGGTCAAAAACTCAAGCATAAAGCTCGAAGAACAACCTTAAGTCAGCAGTTCTTTCCCTATTTCATAGCCAGCATTTGGAATAGACTCCCTTCCAACGTTGTTGGTGCGGAGTCGGTCAACTCCTTTAAAAATCGTCTTGACATACATTGGGAGAGACATCCTCCACAGCTAAGAACTCCTTCTCCACGAGTCNCTCCAAAATGGACACAGTCAAGTCATTAAGCTCAGAGACAGGATCTTCACTGTGAATGATCTGGCGCCATGGCAACGTTCCTACTGTCCGAGTAATAGCCACCCAGTTAGCCCTGCTCTTAACGAATACCATGTACTTTTAGTCACATGAAATAGTCTCAGACTGAATATTATTTTCTAAAATCCTTAAAACGATTTCTTCTCGAAGCACTAAACCCGAAAATTATTGTTTCTAAAGGAAATGAAAAGTTCATTAACCTTTCCATTGATGGATTTTAATTGCTTGCGTTTGAAGAGATTGTGTATGCACATGCACTGAGTTACATTACTGGTACAGCAACTCAAATTGGAAAAGCAAGGATCTTAAGTTTAAGTAAAAATCTAAAATCTTCATATATTTATTTCATGATCACAGTCACAATTTTAATTGATAGCTTGAACGTTGCTTTTTTGAATATTTTGATGAATAGAACAAGCAAAGCCATGAAGAAATTAATGAATTTTAAAACTTCCTCTATTTGTCCAGTTTCCGCTGCAAGTTTATAACCACAGGAGCCGCTATATGAGAACTGCATTATTACAGAACAATTTTCGATAGCTTATCGAGCGTTGATATTCTCATAACTTCATTTACAACTGAGTAGTTTCATTAAGCACTAGAATACTGATTTGCTATATAATCGATGTGGATTGCAAATTTCATTGCAAAGCATTCGCTATCCAGTCAACTGCAAAATTAACATGGATAGGTTTAGAACTGCAAGATCTCTGCTATTGGTGTTGCAAAATTAAACAGCAAGATATTTACTTAAATCTGAATAGTTATTCGCTCGCTACTTTGTGCTTTTCAGTCAAAAATTTCCGTGGAAATTATTTTGCCGCTGTTAAAACAGCATAAACTTTTTGGGTGTTTAGTAGCTCCTCCATTTGCATGCGTTATTTTAACATGGCTCCATAAACAACGAAACGTTGTAGCAAAATTACACAGCCTGACATGTGAATCGGATTAACATGCTTAAAAATAACTATTTTCCCAAAGCGTTTTTGTCATTTTCATCTGAGGCTGGTGACAAGTATCTTACTTGTCCTCGACCCTATATCCAAACTAGAGCACTCTGAGAGCACATATCTCCGCCAAGTAAGGCAACGGTAAGGAAAATTTCAAATTGGCTCTGAATCCATGACTTTCTTTCTATCAACTACAACATCTAATCATTTGAGCCTTTTGATAGTATTAACAGTTTTTGCAATTTGAGTGAAGATCCGTTCAGAGCTTTTTAGTTAGGCCGCAAACAAACAAGTCAAACATGAAACAAACCAACCGATTTGCACCAAAATTTAATCATTTATGTCTTTAACATTACTAACAACTCCAGTAAGTTTCATAAAGATCCATTTAAAACCTTTTAGGTTATTGCGCTAACAAGCATAAAATCAAACACAACGACAAACAGACAAATAAACATACAGATCTTCACAAAAATTTGATCATTTACTCTTCGTGATACACCTAATAACTCATGTAAATTTCATAAAATTCTGTCATGACTTTTTGAGTTATGGCATTGAGAAAAATGGGTCAGACAAACAAACAAACAAACAAACGGATGGGCGGATCTTCACCAAAGTTTAATCATCTGTTCTTCCTAACATACCTCACAATCCCTGTAAGTTTCGTCAAAATCCGTCCATAACCTTCTGAGTTATCTTCGTGTAAGACAGACAGACAAACAAAAAAAAAGGCAGAGAGACAAACTCAACGAAAACATAACCTCCTCGGTGGAGGTAACAATAAAATCTTTGGTGAAATAGATAACTGTAGGTACTTTAACCGGAATCGTATACCAGGCTGTGCAATTTTGCTACAAGGTCATTTGTCCTATTGTATTTCTACAGAATAATAAAAAACCTTTGTAGCTCTAATAGCGTTGAAACAGAACCTGGTACAGACAGGGTTCAGTAAATGTTAGTTATAGGTATTATTACAGTATTGCTACACCAGATGACTACATTTCTGCGTAACATGTAGTGAAGAGAGCTCAATGTCAACGGGACTTCGTTTCGTTGTCGGCCAGCTTCCTATGTAACGTTATTTTTAATGACAGTTCACTTCATGTATCTCATTGTTCTCGTTGTATATGAAATTCTTAGCCCTGGATGCAGCTCAGTTTTTATTGCAGTAATTCGTGGAAGGTAACGGATATTGAGGACTACCAAAGAAAATTTATAAATTTAGAATCTGCATCTTAAAACCAACGTTAGCCGCTGTAGAGTGCTGATTGCCGTTCTTTGACATACGAAACATGTAAACTCGATATACTTCGGAAAACTTGACATACAAAAACTGTAGATGAAGCTACAGGGGAGTATGCTTAAAATAAAGGCTCCAGCCATAGACGAAAGCTTGCTAATGAGTACAGCATTCGCATCTTAAACAAAACTAAGTAGGAACCATCAATATACAGCTAAAGACACTATGCAACAGTGACATCTGAGTGTGAAAGCACTAAATGCAAAAAATGCTACATTCGCGTATTGGCGCAGCAACGTATATTAACAACTATAGAGCACCTCGAGAGCGCATACCCCACCAAGAAAGGCAATGAAACAAAAAAAATCAAATTTGTCTTCAAACCAGTATTTCCTTTTTATCTCATCATAAAACTTTAGTCATTTGTACCTCTTGGCCTTACTAGCAGTTTTTGTAAACTTTTCATGATGAGTCCGTAACTTTTTGAGTTATTGTTATATATAAAACTAGCGTGGGTAAGTTTTTTATGAGTTCGTCAATGTACTTGGACAGGCTTAAACTTCAAGGCCGAGTTGTAAGATAATTATAGTCTACAGTGCAGAGTGGTGAAGGAACAATGTCAAATTCTTTTTATTTATTTACATCTTATATGCAAAACTTATAAGATTAATTCAAAGCTATAAGTTGCAAGGCAGTGCTTGAAACGAAGCTACTGTATGTGTGATGCTCTTTTGTACAGACAAGTAAGGTGCGATCTCTACGCAGTTAATGCTGTTCTTGCTATTCAGCAAGCGCCTTTTACCCACATGACTTTCGGGACTCTTTCATAATTTTTGAAAAAGCCTGCATACGGCTTGATTCTGTTTGGCCTTCCATGTATCGCAAGTCCCGTATAATTCCACCGGGAAGAATATATGTATGTTTAATAGAAGTCATCTATTATTCATTCCACTGGAAAGAATATCGGTATGTTTAATAGAAGTCTTCTATTATTCCACTGGAAAGAATATAGGCATATATGTTTACGAGGCCAGTACGTATATGAGCCCATGGTTACTGCAGTTTGAATGACAACAATAACGGTATGGCTTTACCGAAAGGTCTTATATGAATGCTGCTTGTAGCTCTAAATTCACAGGTTGGCCGGCGAGCGAACTTAGCTATGACAGATAACGTACGATCTTTGCCTTCGTTATCTGGCAAGGCCTTCACGCTGTCGTTACAGAAATCCTGTTTAACAATAAGCAGGAATGTAGCTAACAATGTGTCAACACATTTACATGTTGAGCTACAATAAACAAAGTTGTATGTGTGAAAAGCATGTATAATTTTTTTATTCTGACAAATACTGAGACACACATAAAGCAAACACAAAAATGGAAGAACCGTTCATTGACAAAAATTTTGCCATTTGTGCTTCTTTTTACATTTTTTATCTTCCTACAAAGTTCATGAATATCCGTTGGTGACGTTTTGAGTTATGTTTCGATAAACATTATCACAAACATCAGCTAAACGCACAAACAGCGAACTTTTTAACATTTTTAACCATACCTGCAATTTTCATGAAGATCCGTTCATAACTGTTTGGGTTGTGTTGCTGAAAAATACGAAATTAAACAGAGAGACAAACAAACAAAAGGCTAAGCAAATCATCAGAAAAGTTTGGTCATCTCCTTTTCGTAATATTCCAAACAATTTGTAAAACTTTCGTGACGATCCGTCCATAACTTTTTGTGTTATATTACCAAGAAAATAAAACAAACAAACAGTTGAACGGATCTTTACCGAAAGTTAATCATCTGTTACTCCGGATATGCCTAACAATCCTTGTACATTTCGTAGAAATCCGTTCATAACTTTTTACGTTATCTTAGTGAGAGACGGACAAATAGTCAGACCGACAAATCAACAAACTTGACAACAATATAACCTCCTTGGTGGTGGTAATTAACTACAAACAAAAAGTACAGCGTTCGAGTAGTAGCGAAAGCAGTGAAAGAACCACAGTTAACTGCTGACAGAAAGAAAAAAAAGGTATTACATTAAGGTCAGAACAGCTATCAGAGTGGAATTTCCATTTTCCTAGCCAGTGTAGGTTAGATATATCCTTCTCTCTCGATACTAGAGACTTTTGATCAACATGCAACGGAAGCAACTAAACAATCTTTGCTTTTGGTCGCCGCAAAACGAAAAATTTTCTACGCTGTGCAAGCCTTAGCTGGAGAGCATGAAAGTTAGCAGCGGATTGTTTGAAATTAATTTCCATTTTTTCGGTCGACTTCCTGCACACAGCGTCGTGGAGAGCCTTTGAATAAATTGAATGCCTATGCCGGTTGTT
This sequence comes from Parhyale hawaiensis, assembly GCA_001587735.2. Lineage (NCBI taxonomy): Eukaryota > Metazoa > Arthropoda > Malacostraca > Amphipoda > Hyalidae > Parhyale > Parhyale hawaiensis. The sequence continues at coordinate 9,215,000 of LQNS02277602.1, forward strand.
GAGCCAAAGTTGTCGAGAAAACTTTCAATTTTTTGAAAAATCTGACCTTTGGCTAGTAGTTCTGGAAGTAATTACAGTTACTGAGCGCTTGATAAAAAAAATGCATTGAAGTATAGTGCTTGCAGAAACTATTAATTGTATTATTGAACTGCATCATGTGCATGCACTTATGTTTGATTACAATTTGCTGTTTCAGAGTGTGAAACATTTACCTTGCGTTGCACATTTATTCTTGATTTCTATACAAAACTTTATGATGTACGTTTCAAATTCCTGTACTACTTCAAAGCAATAATTTACGGTACTACTGTACACCATTGACATCTTCAGCATTGATCGCCTTGAAACCTCGCTCTTTATACTTAACATCCCAATTAAAATTTTTCGGTGGAACAAGCGCGCCGTATGGTGTGCACCTGGTCGCCCTTTTAAGTGGGGCATCCGTGAGGCTCGGGTGCTGCACGGTCGCTATGCGCGTTTTTGAGGGGTGGCGCGGGCGACCTCGTTCCGAACATAAATCACCCATGCCGGACGCGCTTGCCCGAGCGTGTTCCTCGGATGTTCCACGTCTTGGCCAAAATAACAGTATACTGCTACTTCTGCAGAGCCGCGGAATATCCGTGGAACACGGTCGGGCAAGCGCGCCCTGTATGGGTGATTTATGTTCGGAACGAGGTCGCCCGTGCCACCCCTCAAAAATGCGCATAGCGACCGTGCAGCACCCGAGCCTCACGGATGCCCCGCTCAAAGAGGCGACCCGTGGCGGCCATGTGTGTACCAAACGCCACGGTAGTTCCACCGAAAATTTTTAATTGGGATCCATCTATATTATACTAAAAGTCTGGGAACCGGTCTCATTTATTTATTTGTGTCTGGTTTGACACATCTTCTTCACTTTTAGATAGGAAGAAATTCGATGGACTAGGGTAGGGCCTATGGCATGTCTGACGTAGCTTCTTCGCTTTCGGACGGGAAGAAATTCAAGGGACTATGGCACAGCCCCCCCCCCCCTCATTACTTCCATGGATTAGCTCTTTAATTCGATTGTCTCTGTGATACGCACGTGGAACCTGCCCCTTGGTTGCGAGAAAAGGCACGATAATTTCAAAGTTTCTCCGGAAATACATCTGGAATACGTAACATATAAATCGAATTTGCTTACAGATTGCGTGTTGAATATTCGTTTGAGAAGCAAAGAATCTGTTGACAGTGAGCCGTATGGGCAGCTCCTTGACGGGCAGGAGAGGACGGCCGAATGGCGTGTGGTCTATGACCAGCTAAATAACACTGGCTTTAGTGCGAAAGCACAGAAGATCGTGATTATGATTATATTCAGAAGTTTAAGTCTCCGTTTCCACAACAAAAGCGATATCACAGAGGAAGAATGAAGGGACACGTAGTGTGACAATAGACACGTGGAGCCCATGCACGAGGGTGTTCCCACACAGGATCAACGCGCATGGGAACAGCAAGTCTGGAGAGAAGAGGAAGAACAGATGGAAGAAAGATCAGTAGGAGCTACAGGTGAGAAGGAAGCAAAATGGGCACGAAAGACAGCCAAGACGATCGTGATGACGACCCAACGGGTCACGGGTCGTCTAGTATAATTTAAATATACGCATCTGAATAGCTCCTGGAGTAACTCTGTAACCTCTATAATTTTATTTACTTACGCTTGGATGTGCTGCAACTATGACGTAATACAGTTTTAATTGATTTGTTGATAGCCAAACTCGCTTATGTTATTTTCAACAACGTAAACAGCGAGCTATGTTAATGTGTGGTTAATCAAACATCCTCAACCTATAAAAAAAATCCTCATTAGCGTACAGAGGAGAGCTTTGTCTGCACGCTGGAAATCGTATAAACAGTTATTACACAGTCCGACAAGAGCAGCTAAATTAGGAAAAAACGCACTTACAGGCTTCGGCTCTGCGTTGAGTTGGAACTCTCAGGCACACCCGGAGTTCCTGAAGTGCTTTGGCCTTTCACAGAGCAAATATCTCTTTGAATAATCTGATCATTATAATTCTCTTGTGAAAATCTTGTCTTATGAGCAAGCGGGGCAAGGTTTAATAGTCTACTCTAAAGCACCATGGCTGGTGGTGCTAACGTTGCAATTTATTTTGTTGTTGATATTCTGTGCAGACTGTATCTATTTTCCATGCGTGTCACTGCTTCATCATCTCATTACTCGAGTTACGTAGTTCATATTTGTGGTATAATACGCTGCAATATTTTACTGTACATTATTGCATTCTTATCCTAAGTAGATTATTATCATTATTATACTTTTTTTAACCTCCGTACCCGCTGCACAATTAATCATAGACATGGGCTACTGACGATGAGGCAGAATAAAACCGCAATTATTTCAACAATTTTGAGCTTTCAGATTTAGCCTAAGAGGGTATCTTATGAAATTAAACCACCGTTAAATTGCTACTGAGAATTAAAGAGAATAAAAAAATGAAAACACGTCGAGATACTTGTCATTGTAAATGATTCTCTCGGTATGCAATACCTACAATGTTTTACTCTGTAGTTATTGTATAAGTAGATATGTTGTCGTTTTATTTTCGTTATAGTCATTTTTCCAAACACATCATTTCGCTAATTTTCTATTGCACTGAGATATGCACTATTGCATATTATTTCTATTATAAATATGAGTACATCTAGTTATCTTCTACGCTGCGAGGACTGTAAACGACCAAATCTTCACTATGACCTCGGTGTCCTTTCTCCCGCTCTATTTTTATGCCGACACGATCGAAGATTGATTAATTACCCTAAAGAAACTCTTTGGCAGGCATTTATTTCAGCGAGGTTCACCTCCTCATAAGGTGCACGATATCGATTACTTCTTTGGAGCGCTCTGAAAAAAGCCTGAATTTTTAATACTCAGCGACGATAGCCACCAACTTTCCTCTGCCCTTCGACGCAGGAGGAGCGCGTAAAGTCGAAAGAAATATTTATTGTATGACCTGATCAAACTCCCCGACCAATTCCCACTCTTCTTTTTCGTCTTAACTATCTGGAACCTGTGAAATTCCCACAGAACAATACCAATGTTCTTCGGTGATATCTTAGACCCGTGTCATCCATATTGTCTTCCTTCTAATAGCGAACTAACTTGTAAAATTTCTACACAACAAAAGCATTGTTCCTCCATAATGATACTCTCGAATCCGTATCATGCATACGAAGGGTACAAAATACTCCAAGGAGTGAAGTGAATCATTGACCTATGACGTACGAGCAGCAGTAGCAGCTTAAATTTGAACTTGACTCCTTCTCTTGTTGATCCCTTCCCAGTTTGTATCACGGATACTTCAAAGATACCCTAATTTCCCTCAATCTAATACTGATGAAAACGTCCCGGTCGTACGAACTACCTAATTAGCTAACTAACCGTAGGGCAAGAAGAATTGATTTCTGCTTTGAAACATAGCTTCGTGATCGAATGGAATAGAGTCAGGAGTAAGAATACTACAGTAAAATTGGAGGTTGCTATGGTAGCATGCGCGATTATTGCTCAGTCTGACGCAAAGCTTTAATATGAAGTGCTGTATTGGAGTCAAACTCACTGCAAGAGATCGAGTGGCCGGTGAGCAGTTATGCGCTGTGTAATATAAAGAGCAGTTTGTCGGTTGCTTGCATCACGAAATTATTGCCGACATTTTTGGCGACTGGGTACTCTAGTTTTTCTGGTAAATAAGAGCAAAATTTAAAGCGGGCTATGTAAGAGCAGACAAGGATAGTATTGTTTTACTGAGCAACTTCTAAAAGTGGAGTAAGGTTAGGATTTTCCTCATAGGCTGCCGACAAAATTTCTACCTCTAGAAGAAAATATAGTTGGAATCTATCTGACACTAAGTTATTTATTTGCCCTTTCATAGAACCGTTCTGGTTGCGTGGGGCCTCATAACATAATGGAGTTTCCTCCATTCTAAAGTCGCCAGCCTGGTGTATTTTAATAATAATAATAATACAGTCTTTTATTCTTTTGGCCAGGTTTAACAGAGTTCTTTTAAAGATGGTCTTTTCTGTTGGACTTCAAGAACAGTGAAAGGCTCGGCATAGTTATTTTGCTGTTATTATTGAAGATGCAGGCGCTTTAGTAATGCATGAAAGCTCTTCAAAGCAAGCGTAATTTTCACAGCAATAGAAGCGGATTTTATTATATATGCACTCTGCAGAATTTATTCTACCAGAAACAAGTGCACCAGCACTTTTAACATATGCAACAAAGCGGCCCACGCACCTCAAGAGGCCCGAGACAAGTTTACCTTTTGCATTTCACTCCATAAGACAAGTTCCAAGCAGCTCTGAGGTCACATCAGCATCTCCTAAGTAACGCATCCAGGGGGCGTTTTCTCTAACGTCTTCTCCCATTCAACTGGAGAACTGGTGGCGTGAGAGAGAGGATGCAAAGCCAGCCCACAGATAGAGCCATCCATCGAGGCACTCGTTCTCTAAATCCGGATAGATGAACTCGCTCCGACCGACGACACCCCTGCTCCTGAGGGTCATGACCCGGCCCGCATGGCACTGTAAAAAGTGACGTCATCAACGCTCTGAATAACGTAATTCATAGCAGTATGATGGCGCAGCATTGCAGCGTTGTAACCACAGGCGTCAACAAATAGCAGAGTATGTTCGGTGGGACGTTCTTAACCTGTTGTGATGCTTCGTGTCTCTTGGAGCTTTAGGACTTGTTGCGAGTCCAGGGAGGTAGAAATCCTTTCCTGGACAGGACTTGTGACAAAATGTTACTACACTGGACTCCCTCGGTGATATCTTTGCACTTGCAACATTCTGCTGTCGCGGCATGCGCTGAGAGCCCGAAGGTTTGGGATGGAAGAAAAGGCATTTTGATGTTTAACATGCTATCTTCTTAAAAGTTCATCTTCTGGGTTCACAAAATATAGTTTGCTGCAAGGAAACAAAGAAGTAAGTGAATGAATGCTAAAATGAATGCACATAGATCGACTTCTAAATTAACATCGCACTTCTAGAAAGATTTTTATACTATACAGTATGATGATAAGGATTACAATTATAGCTCTAGCGATCGATATGCTGAACAACACAGAAAGTGATTGCGCCAAGTGTACTACAATCATTTATCAAGTTAAAGTTCTTATGAACTGATCGACTGCAGCTATTTAAGCGTGGTAGTTTACAATAATGAATATGCAGTAGGAATCGTGCAAAAGAGAAGAGGAATGGGACTCCGATACAGCATACATAAGTTGGTAATGAATTCAATGGATTGAAAGTGGGCGCTGCCACAGGGAGCCGACGTCTGTCCTTTTGACTGAGTATTAATTACTTACATGTGAAAGAATAAAGTGGCACACACTGAATACTATTGAATTTCAGTTGTAGACGCGTGACACAAAAACAGCATAATAACTTCGCATATCATGAAGAGCACAAATATAGTGAATGATTATCAAGATACGTGCACGAACTAAACATTACTGCGTAGTAATTATGGCGAGTAACAAATATGGTGCATCGTAAGCATGAGAACTATTATGAAAGCGATAGAGTACCGTTGCGTTGAGAGCTTGTGCAGACATTTAGACAATTGACTACGTTTACAGAGAAGAGGCAGCGAACGCTATGACACTCAAAGGTGACTGTATGCTGAGAAACAAATATGTTGCAATGCAAGCACTTGGACTATAATGAAGCCAATGAGCACCACTGCGTTGAGAGATTGTGCACAGACTTATGGCAGCATTACACACACACACACACACACGTGAGCGCAAGATAATNCCATGACACTAAAAGGTGACTGTATGCTGAGAAACAAATATGTTGCAATGCAAGCACTTGGACTATAATGAAGCCAATGAGCACCACTGCGTTGAGAGATTGTGCACAGACTTATGGCAGCATTACACACACACACACGTGAGCGCAAGATAATAGGTGCTGGACACTAGAGTCTGAACTACAAATACGCGACACAAGTAACGAACTGCCGCATAGACTATAGTAGCGGCAAATGCCCAAGATAACACGTATGTGCACATTGTGCTGCGGAAAGCTGCGTTACCCAATTAAAAATTTTGGGTGGAACTACCGTGGCGTTTGGTCCTCACATGGCCGCCACAGGTCGCCTCTTTGAGCGGGGCATCCGTGAGGCTCGGGTGCTGCACGGTCGTATGCGCGTTTTTGAGGGGTGGCACGGGCGACCTTGTTCCGAACATAAATCACTCATGCAGGGCGCGCTTGCCCGACCGTGTTCCACGGATATTTCGCGCCTCCGCAGAAGTAGCAGTATACTGCTATTTTTGCCAAGACGTGGAACATCCGTGGAACATGGTCGGGCAAGCGCGCCCTGTATGGGTGAATTATGTTCGGAACGAGGTCGCCCGTGCCACCCCTCAAAAACGCGCATACGACCGTGCAGCACCCGAGCCTCACGGATGCCCCGCTCAAAAGGGCGACCAGATGCACACCATACGCCGCGCTTGTTCCACCGAAAATTTTTAATTGGGTACACACGGTAAATATATCAGCAGAGAGAAGCACATAAAGACACTGAGTATGAGTGCACTATATTTTAAAGAGCACATACAGCAGCATATACATGAAAGAAGGTGCGCAAACTATGTTAATTTCACTATGGATCACTATTAAAGAAAACGTCTTATTTTCAAAATGGTTGCAGTTTTAGTTTGGAACTGGTTGCTACACTTGGTGTGCTTTATATGAGGAGTAAGAAGGCTGTCTCTTACGTGAATACAACAGGTGGCAAGAAAAGTGCGAAGTCAAACTTGATGCTAGCGGCAACATATTCGAACACATCAGGAAACACAAATATATCACAATAGTACACAGAGGTGAAACTTACATTGGATATAAGCTCCTGGTGAGGCTGCAAAGAGATCGAGACTGATGCCGAATGCAATTGGAAACTGGCTTTTATAATCGAACTTGCCGGCTTTTTGAGACCATGAACGTCGCATCCGTTTCCAGAACATTCGACATAAGCGCGGAAAACTACAATGAAATCTACCATGGCTAGCAGTGGTATTGCGAAAGCCACGTCATAGGCTTGTGAGGCTGCAGCCGCGCGGTATCAACGTGACGCAGCATCGGAGGTGCAGCCAAAAATTCTATATGGCACCATTGAGGCATCGCTTATCTGCGGCCGTACATATAAGGCACTCGGAAGTGCAGAGGTTGCCTAGTTTTAAAATTCGAGGCAATGGATCGAATAAACTTGGCGGAAAGACATTTAGAGATGGCAACCGGAAGGTTGAAAGGAATTTCCTTGAGTTAATAATTATTGGGATGAGACAAAGAAAAGCTTTGTCGAACGAGAATGTTCTGGATTGAGTCGGAGGTGCGACTAATCGTTAGCATGCATGCGTCTAGGGCATGGCATGAGACATACATATGTTTAATGTCAAAAAATATTATAAATTCGCGACAGCTGCCGCAACATGAAGCTTCTTCGTGGTTCAGGATTTTTGCTGAAACATCATATTGGCCTTCATTGAAAACACTACACCCGTCACCACACAATATTGGTCATTTCTATGTTTGATCACGGTGTAATGACGTCATCAGCGAAAGCCAGTCTAGGCCGCAGTATACAAAGACGATATTAATTTCCTGCCGTTCATACCTCCATCCTTCAATATATGAACATCCCTACAGTTGCAGCGGTAAATATGTGCAAATCTGTAGAGCTGTTACTGTGGTTATTAAACCGTACGTCTGTCAGGACATTGGCTGTAGCCAATACGCAATTGTTACTCTATGGTGAATCAATATTGCAACAACGACAGCAACAGCAACTTCATCTTTAGAAGCAGTTATTTGTAGCAAACTACAGCTTACGTACGCTTTCTGTCGAGGAAAGTTGCTCGAGAAAACAGTCATCAAGAGGCAGTTTCTTCCGACTCGCCAGCTCAATTGCAGCCAAAGTTCGTGCGACGGGCTGGGCGTCTCCAGCCAGTCATCTCCAGCAAACATGCGCACGACTGTTTGACTTCCAGTCATGTGATGGCTGCCAGCCCAGTCAATTTCTCATTGTGGAAAACAGTTTGCCTATTTTTCGTCCCGGTTAGACACTTGCCAATCATCTCCCGTAAGCACACACACATCGCTGCTTGGCCTCCAACCACACATGTGTGTGGCACCAGCGCAGCCGCTTTTTCACAGTGAAAAACAATTTGCGCAGTTGTCATATATGTATATCACAAACATGCCCATTGTCCAATCACCTGCACCATAGACAAGCTCACGGATGGCTTCTTACATTCTAGCTGCTTGACTGACGCCATCGTAGCCACTTTACTGCTATGAAAAATAGTTTGTATAGTTTTCATGGATTCACAAAATAGGTTGGAGAAAATGTACAGCTAAGATTAATAATGTTGAGCCTGCAAAATGGGATTGCTAAACAGTGCATTGTGATTACACTATGAGCCATGCGAGTGAAAAGTTCACGGTTTCTGTATGCTGGACACACTTTTCATTGCATGGGTACGGGTTAGAGTACGAGTCCTGTGCAGTGCAAATGTAATCTCAAAAATCCTTTAGTTGGCGATGATTTATGAGCCTTATGATGAATCATATTCCCCACTAATGAGCTTTGCTAAAACATAATCTTTTCTTTTTTTTACAATATCGATCAAGGTATTTTAGTAAGCTCGATCATATGCCTTCTCGTCATAATGAGAACATGTGCATAACAGAGTGTAGCTTATGAAATACATCCTCCTAAACTTAGACAGAAATATTGTATTCTGCAATATTAAAAAAAAAAACGTTTTAGTTAACTAAGTAACATCGTAGAAAATCGTACTGTACTGTAATGCACATTAAAGTTTTACTACATTTTTCTAATGGTCAACCAATATGGCGTCGGCTATTGCCACAGTTCCCTACAGATGGCTACTATTTACGTTTCGGGATTTTTTCTTTTCGGGAAGTCTCCGTTCCAGGAACTTTCTATACGTGGGACTCTCAGATTGATGAGTTTTATTGTACTAATAAAGCAGTTGTCCCTGGATTCTCCAAACTTAAAACAAACAGTTCCGCAAAAACAAAACTTTAGCCGTTACGCCAATGTACTTGTGCCTGCAAGTGTACATCTACCATCCCCGAGATCCCGTAAGTTTCCTCTTTGCGGTGCTTTTGAGCAACCTGCCCAAGATCCGCTGAACGTTCAAATTCTTGGATACGAGTGGGCCAACACTAGGCTAACCTGATGAATAATTGCATGTTATCCGCTTGATGTCTTATTCCTCACAATTTAACTAAACCACCGACAGCTTGTACGGTCAATTCCGCTTAATAGAACCGCCGGTTAAAACGACCAGTCATATGATGCGATAAATTCTGCTGGAAAGAAATCAAATGTTGTGCATTATGTACCAAGTAGCTCCGTTTATTGTGGACGACATTCCGTTAAAACAACAATACATTACCATTAATTTGCTTATAATGGAAGCATAAAACATTCAAAGTTAAGTTTTTTTTTTATTGTGTTCAACTATTTCACATTAGGAGGCGTTTATTAATTACTTAAAGTATACTAGTATATGTTTCAGTTTTAAAATTTTCCAGAATGGTTCTCTTACTGTCAGCAAGTGGCGTTAGCATCGCCTCTACTTCACAACGTCATTCAGATTTCGAATTATAAACTGTCTGGTTATTTAGCACCCCTAAGTTATTTTCATATGCTAATTTACATCCGTAGTTACAAACAAGAGAAAAAATAAAACTAGTCGAGAAAGTCTGCTTATTATCAATATTTTAGCAGAGTCTTACGTTAAGTTGTAAACTTCGCTTTTTGGTGCCCAGCCGGTTATAGTGGCCAAATCAGCTGGTGCCGGACGCACAGGCGTCAAACTCGCCATGCGCTATGTACGTTTGCGACGATTCTGTGTAGGTACATCGATGTGCGTGCGGGAGGCGTTCAAGTTCGTGTGCTGTGCTGTGCTGCTCGCTTTATCGCAGATTAGGTTAGGTAAGGTTAGGTTAGGTCATGTTAGGTAAGGTTAGGTATGTTAGGTAAGGCTAGGTAGGGTTAGGTTAGGTTGGGCAAGGTTAGGTTAAGACGTTAGGTTAGGTTAGGAGGTTAGGTTAAGTTAGGCTCGGTTAGGTTAGGTAAGGTTAGGTTAGGCTAGGTAGTGTTTATTTTAGTGGTGGCGCGCGAAAGAAAGCTTACTTTAACGCAAAATCGTCGCGAAAGACGAGAGTGCTACCCGGTGTGCACGTAGCAAGCGGAATCGACTGTATATCACAGAAGTATATATAGATGCAGATGCATACGTATTAAATATATAGTGCATGCATATATATATATATCATGCATATGGTATGGAGCCAATATATGAATTTATAGAACTGCCCACGATTGTCGGCAAAACAGGTGCTTTGATATATTATGATACAAACTGTTTATGTTTTCATAACAGTATCTTACTTTTGGGTCACTCTCTACAAAGAGAGCAAAGCCTCTGCGTCTTTCGCGCTCTGAAGAAGCCCTTAAAACTAATACAAACTTTGGGTTGTTTCTGAGCAAGTTCTTGCTCAATGCTCGCCTAAAAAGAAAAGAGGTAATCCCATCGAAAATTAGAGCAGCGCTGATTAGAAAATTAACACAATGTTAATTACAAAAGCTTAAAGGGAAACTTCATCAAAAAGAAGTTCTTTTCAATGCGGAAAACTTGGAAAAAATGTTTGATAATGAACTTCTTGCATAAAAGATGAAACTAAGCTCCTTCTGTACTTGCTTTTGGCGGATAAATTTTGAAATCCTGTATTTTTGCAATCTCTGCTACATTTACGCACTATATAAATGCATTAATATACCTGTTATAGTATTTTAGGCATATTTCGACTTTATCTGTACATGAGACATCTTTTCTGTTTGGTAGCAACGAAAACCTAGAGTATTCGCGGAAATGTGACATTTGTTATATATTCTGCGAAATTATATTTTACTTTGTTGATCACAATATGATAAGAGATTATTGTATCAAAACGCACCTGCTGCTATGCATTTTTCTAAGTCAAGATTGATTTGGTGTAGCTATTTGTATGTATATATATATATATATATAAATAATAATATTGAAGGATTCAATGAGAAGCGAGGCATTCAGCTGATATTTTCTTACGCACGACGCACGTTTCGCCGTGCCGTAGCTCATCACGTGGGAGGCTGAAAGTTGGTAAAAATTATTTCCATACATATCCCACCTGATGACCTGAGGTATAGCGATACGTGCGTCGAGTTACAAACTTTTAACTAAATGTGTTGCTTCTCATCGAATCTTTCGATATCGATATGCACGCCATCATACCTATATATTGGCACATACCTACCGTTTAATGTACATAGATATACTGTATAGTTTTGTACGTTTTGGATTCATTGTCCGCTATTTTCGTGGGCCACNACAAACTTTTAACTGAATGTGTTGCTTCTCATCGAATCTTTCGATATCGATATGCACGCCATCATACCTATATATTGGCACATACCTACCGTTTAATGTACATAGATATACTGTATAGTTTTGTACGTTTTGGATTCATTGTCCGCATGACTTTGAATTAATTCAGCGATGGTGGTCGCAGATTTCTTTTGTAAAAATTCTGCTCTTACACGATCCAAATTTTTAACGTGAATGCATATTTTTCGTTTTTATTGTCTGCTCCGCGGGATTCTATCTAGCGTAAGCAACGTAGCGCTAACCGCTTAACACATAGCCACAAGTACCTAGTTTAACTAAAAAAAAACTATACTGTCGGTTGCACGTAGGCCAAAAAGCAGTCACCATCCGTACCCCATGTTGGTACGCAGAATTTCGCTGTTTCCTAGGTCACATAGCGGTATCTGTGTGATAGAAAATATTATGGTCTGTACAACATGGTGAACAAAGAACTAGCACAAGATGTCCTTTAGGGAACAGCAAAACATTGGAGCTTAGGTTACTATTAGCGTAAAGACTATTGAATGATAAATATTTATTATAGAAAGACAAATAACCAGCCAATAACTAATTTTATTTTACCCTATTAAAGGAAAGGAACTGTTGTAATGTATAGTGATGTATAGATACTTCAACTTCTTTCTTCCTGTTGTCCAAGCATTACTTTGGTGTAGGTTACTTTGGTGTAGGTGCTCATTCAATACTTCATACTATGAAAGTTCATACCCTGAGGTGCTATAACTAAAAAAACATTTCATTGTATTTAAAAATGGGGTTTACAAAGAAATTCAATTACCTACCGATCACGGATTCTCGAATTTTAATATAAAATTAAGGAAAAAATTTCAAAATGTGGAATCACGATCGCGGTTCTCCAGATCTTCGATAGTTGAGTAGCGATTGTGGATCATCTACTGTACGGTCTGGTGCCCGGTACTGTACAGATTTTTACATTGCATATAAATAAATTAGAGAAAATTGTGAAACCTGCAATTTGAGGACATTAATTTTAAATAAATGGTAAAGTTGCCTTCACCTCACACCCAACTCTTAAGCACGCATGCACTGGTTCGTTGTGCAGATGTATCCCCTTTCGGGCCCAGAGGAGTATAGGCTGCAGTCGGCCTTCGTGACAGCGAGTGAGGTAACAACTCTAACCACAAAGCAGCTGGGGTATAAAATTCAAGGATTTCGTGTCATTGCATAAGTCAGTGTACACATGTCCCTCACACACAAATGTTTGGATGTAATATTCGTTACTGGTGAGCGGCAAATTCTTTCTTCCAGGTAATGTATTAATGTCATCAAACGATAAGGTTTGTTCCTCAATAAGGGTAATTCAACGGTTATAAAATGGTGAAGACCCGTCAGAGAACATCAAAGCAGTCGCACAGAGGGACTTCGGCGTCTTTCGGCTGCAGCTCATTTACTAATTTACTCATGGCGGGCTCCAGATACCAATTATCATTTATTATCAGAGGTGGGCATTTACTTGCAGCCCATCCGTAGATGTAAGAAAAACCGGAGGCCGCAAAACCCCGTTCTTTATCATTATTTGTAATTTGCTGCAAGTGGTAAAGACCCGCTTCTATTTTTAATTATCAAAAGTAGCTGTTTTTTTCGTTTTCTTTGGAACTCTGAAGGCAGCTCCATGTAGTAGCCAAACCGAAAGTTTCACCAATTCCATTATTCATATTAATACTATGGTTATCGGAGGGATTTCATGACCTAATTTTGGATCAGTTGAGCGATGTTGAGCTCTAGCGCCGAGTTGCATCCCGCAACCTAAGGCTCAGAGCACTTTACGAATGATGTGCGCTGTTCCAAGCAGCGCGCTTTTCTGGAGGGTTCCTGGATGGAGATGACCGCATTTTAGCTCTTGCAGGGCAGTCTTGAGGTTCTTGGCCATTGCCCCCAGAGTACAGATGACCACTGTGATGACGTCTACCTTCATTTGCCACAGTCGTTGTAGTTCGATGGCAAGGTAACGGTACTGTTTTCTTTTTCTTCGTTTCCTTGTATACGATTCTGGAGTCGAAGGGGATTGAAGCGTCGATCAGCTTGGCCGACTTCTCCTGTATGTCTTTTACGACGATGTTCGGTCGGTTGGCGTGAAGTTCTCGGTCATTTTCTAGCCTTTTGTCCCAGTAGATTTACACGGCTTCATTCTCAACCACTGGTGCTGTTTCGTGCTCGTACCACCTCTCACTGACCGGGAAGTTATGAATCCGCAAGAAGGTCCAGTGGAGGTGCCGAGCAACTTTGTCGTGTCTGCGCTTGTATTCCTTATGCGCCAGCACTTTGCATTCGCTTATCACGTGGTTGATGGTTTCGTTCGAGCTCTTGCAAATTCTACAGGTTGTTGGAACGTACTTCCTGCCGAATTTGTTTTGGATGTACTTGGTTCTGAGGGCTTGCTCTGGGCTGCCAGAATGGTACCTTCTGTTTCCCGTTTGAGTTAACCCATCCCTCAGAAGCCAGTTCCAAGAGTTTGGTACGACTTTGTCCTGAACAGCTTCGAGGTACTGGCCGAACATCCGCATGCTCTTCCAGTTGTTACTCCGATCGAGGCGCCGTTTCGGTCTCTTTCTGTGACTTCGCCTCGATTAAACATGGTGCCCACGGGTTGTAGCTCTCTTTCTCAAGTGTTGGGAAGGAGCTCGTTTTTCCGCTTCGATGCAGTCCTCTACGCTGTCAAGCAGAAAAATCTGCTTCATTGGAGTGCTGAAATTTTGCCTAGGAAACGAAAACTGTTCCGTCAAAGAAAGACAGCACGCTAGAAGATATAATTCCGTCTACTATCCGTAAAAAATCATCACTTCGTGAATGCTTTATTGATCATCTACTGAATTTATACTTAGTGACCTGAGAGAAAAAATTAGAAAATCAAACTCCAGAAGTTGTAAATATATCGTTTCGATTTCAAGAAGTGTTTCAACAAGAAGTGCATTCAGATAAAGGGACAAAGATTTCACTTTCGCCATCTTCTGCAACCTGGTCACCGATCTCTATGAAAACGCAACCTAATTGCAAAATCTGCAATTAACTTGGCCAATTTTTCGCCTATCTATTGATTAGGGTGCGGATGCGAAATGAATAAATAAATACACGCAGCGTTTTATTATATTAGGATTGTTATCGTTATTATCAGCTATTTTCATTGCTACAATTATTTTTTATTGTTAATAATTTATACCCATATGTACTGCAGAGCCATGATGTACAGTATTATCGAGCATAATTAAGTAGCATTTCCCAGCGGAAGATAATGAAATAAATATTTACAAGACTTGAGTTTCACTATAGGCGCGAGCTTACAAAAGAAACTGACCTATAGAAGCCATCACTTTTCTAATGAGTTAGCCGCGACAGAAACTTTTTTGTTATGCTGTGTTCGAAGCCGACTGTGCTCAAAAGGTCCCAATGCCTGATATTTTCCCCTCAAGTTTTGCTTAACTAGAAAAAGTATCAGCAAGACTTGGACAGCCAACTCTCGCAATTGCGCTTTTCTAACTTATAGAAAAATATTCAGTGACAATTAGCGATGCTCCAGCCAGTAGAAGACTTTCGTGTAGCTGCCCTAAGCTCACTGGTGTGTTGGGGGTTACAGGAGCAAATATGAGGATTTGACACTGTAAGGTTAAGAGACTGGAGAAAATAAAAATGATGACCTTCTTATGGTACAGAAGCACTGTACATAACTAGAAATTTTAATCTCGGATACTACAAAGTTAAAATACTGAAATATAAAAAAAAAAATTATGACTGTCTAAACTCTTTAGAGTAGACTGACGCTGCAGGAACAGATTTAATTTTAGGGTTATGAGTTCGGAACATAAAAATAGTCATCATCTATTCCTTGATAAATGAAATTATGAAAAGTCAGTTTAGAAAAAATACCTTTTCAGCTATTCAATTTTGTGATTTTTTGCAATTCATTGAATCACTACTAGAATATCTGCTGTCATCTACATGGAAACCCTGTGTTTAATTAAAAGAATACCAATCAACAGCTGCAACCAATTTTAGTAATTCTTGTTTGCATTGCGCTGGAAAGAAATTAACTTCGAGAGACATATCCTTGCCGTAGCCGAAAGGTTTCACACTGCAACTAAAGCCTGATTTACTGAAAAATTTAAATGAATTTATAATTCAGGTCCTATATGAACAATATCTCTGTTCTCGCATAAATTTTAACAAAAACTCCGGAAAGTTATCATCGAAAAACTAGGATTTTTTAACCTTATTAAAAAATATACGAGCAGTTGAACAATTCTTTGTGCTCATTAGTAACCCTATACGTTCTTCAGATAGGAGATAATTAGTTAGCTTACTAAAACAAATTTACTGTGTTTGAAACAAGATCAATCATATGAGAACAAAAAGCTCCAAGCCATTTCTTTTTCCCAATCTTGAATGCAAAACGTCCGATAGGAAAGAAAGTTCCAATTGAGTTCTCT
>LQNS02277602.1:9276382-9314739 GCA_001587735.2 Parhyale hawaiensis
GTTTGATAACCCAATTGGAGCAGACTAGGATTAGCTGCGCCAATTTCCCTGCATTATTAATTATTATTCGCAGTGTGACCGAGTCTTTGAAATCGAAGTTTTGTTGCTGGAAAATGATGATCGTCCAATGTGTTGTGAAGGCCATGCAGAGTCTCTGAGATGCTTTGCTGCTCGCTCCTATATTAGGGCTATTATGAAGCACAGAGGAATTAAATTTTCGTACCCTGGAATTTTTGAATGGGGACGTCTCGGTAATTAAGTGCAGCTGGTTACTATATATTAGATGGAGACAGAGCGAAGGCAATATTTTATTGACATAACAAGAACCTCCATGGCTATATTTATGTATTTAGAAGTTTAATCCAAATCATACATGAAACAAGTGGAAAAGTAATCGCTTCTTACTTTAAGAGATGGTAAGAGCTGGGCCCAGCTATAATTATAAAATTAAGCTTCAACTTCCTTAATTTCTGCAAAAAGAAGCTTGCAAAATGCTTTCCTGCTGCTTTCCAAATCGATGAAAAATTCTCTTTTACAGTACAAAAGCTTTCTGAAATTGCTTTCATATCAGTAATCTCTACTTTATTTATTTATCAAATTTCTTGGTGGTGCTTTAAACACAATCAAATATGCCATAATTTCTACAGCTATATAAGGTTGTTTCCTGTTATATTGGTTTCGGAGTTTGTGTCAATGGTTGCTGGCAAATCAGTGATATTGGGATATTTGACTGATATTTAACACGACAGTGAAAAGTTTTTTGTTTTAGTAATGCTGCCATTCCTGTAGGTAGCAATGCTTGTTTGTTTCACTGTTTTTATGAAAGAATGCACAAGTTGTGAAATTATTTTGTAACAGTTACCGTCGCATTTACCGGCATATAGTTTATATCAGAGCGTAGTACAGTTATACCTGAGACACACCGGGCATGTCAACTACAAACACGTGAATGGATAATACCTCCCTAGTATAATTTTTGGCCGCCACATGATCTGCTTTTCGGTTTTAGTTTCAGGGGTGGCCTAAAATTCTGTTCGGGCCTGCACAAGTGAAATGACCACATCATCTAATTCGCTATTTTAATTCAAAGATCGAAGCAGTTCGAATGTCTACTAACATACAAAAAACAACTTCCTTCTTTTAATACATAAAAATTAATGTGGCGGCTATGTTGTCAGGCTTTTCGTCAAAAGAAATCGCAAACTTCTTTTTTAATTCAAAATTAATGAACTGATCTGACGATACCATCGCTAGGACAAAAAAAAAAAAAATAAGTTAGCAGCCCTACGATCGAATTGCGTCATAGAAGGATGGCACCCACACCTGTCCAACACTACATTCCCAACGAACACGACACAACGTATATTGTAGGGATTTTAGGTCTGCGGAGTTGCCCGGTGTCTGCGGTTGCCAAAGTTAGGGAAGCGGGTTTGTTGATAGCTCAGCCGGACAGACAAGCCCCCAACAGCAGCAGCAGCAGCAACCCGCACGTCTATTAGATAAAAAGAGAAGCTGCTGTTTTGCCATCTCGAAGCGATCAAGTGCTTGCGCTGTTCAGGCAACTTGCTTCTTTTGATGACGCTCTCCTTGAGTCCGCTGATGGAACTGGGGATTGGATTTGTCCCATAATTGCAATGGAGACGACGCTGGGAGCAGCGTCCGCTTCGGCGATATGGGCCTTCTCTTCCTTGCCAAACCTACTTAGGGCGTCAAAGTTCGATCTGAAAATTCTGGTATGGATATCCGCCGTGAGCAAGATACCAGAAGTTGCAATTTATTTAATGATTTAATTTTGTTGCATTCGTTTGTGAGACTCTGTGGGGTATGAATATGAAACATAAGGTATGTACCTAATAACATAATTAGCAGTCGTTTTTGAGAGACAATGGGATGTGAACATATGACGTTACAATAATAGCATAAGTACTTTAATTAGCTTTCGTGAATGAAAGCCGATGGAATAACAATGATATAATTACTAAACTAGCATCCGATCGACAGGGTAATCCGATGACTAAAAGCATCCCCAAAATATAGATAATAACCAAGTTAGCTGTCGTTTCAGAAATCCGAATATATACGAACTCACAAGTAGTTCTTATAACGCTCTAATGGTAAACATATTTTATGCGGTCTCCGCCAGGGCGGAAGCCCTACATATACAGTTTATATAAAACGGTAAAAAATTGTCATTCATCAGTGAAAATAACTGCGTAAGGAAAACTTTCTAACTTCGTTACATATTTAGATGTGTATCTTTCTGATTACTGTCATATCAAGGAAACTAAAACATAGCTTGACCCTATCCATAGAAGGCTGTATATAGCACAGAATAGAAATGTCACTGGAGAAAGTGAGATCCTTACTACTGTAAATTCAACATAAGATGGACGCGATGGGATTTCACGTGTTTCAATTTTAATTCCTAGCTTGAGAGGAAATGTCTTATAAGTTACGCTATATACTATCCCGAGGGGGCAAAGTCTCTTGGTGATGCTGCCAGTGTTCATCTTCCGCACACACAGAAAAATGGTTGTTTGCCGTTAAGCAAAATTAGTTAACTGTAAACTACCTTGTCGTTTGAATTTGCGTCAATGCACATTGTCGTTTGTGATGAACAACAGATGAACAAGAGCGTTGTGTTGAACGACAGTGTCTTTTACGATTAATTATTATTGCTTTGAAGCTAAAATATTACTTCGTTATTGATCAGAAACCAAGTGTTTTTTATTGTAAAGAACATACTTTTCTGCGTGCAAGAGAAGTCAAAATTTCTTTCGTCTCCGTATAAGTTTAAGTCATGGACACAGTATGCTTCAGTTTCTGGCACTTTAAATGCTTCAATCAGAAACAGTTTCATTTTTGAGGAGCCAGAGAGCT
Source organism: Parhyale hawaiensis (assembly GCA_001587735.2). Classification (NCBI taxonomy): domain Eukaryota; kingdom Metazoa; phylum Arthropoda; class Malacostraca; order Amphipoda; family Hyalidae; genus Parhyale; species Parhyale hawaiensis. The sequence goes on from LQNS02277602.1 coordinate 9,279,263, forward strand.
GAATTAACTGCTTTCCATACTGGACTCGCATTTAGTAACAACTATAATTTTTTCTTGTAGCAAGAGCATTTCGACTGCATACAGTATCCATATCACAACGGAGCCTCTGCTTCTGTAGTTTTTATTTAATGATAAAAGAAATTAAAAAACCTAACTATCTTTTCACTTTTCAAAGTAAATGTATACTGGCACATTTTAGGAATGGTCATTGGATGAGGTGCCACAAATTTCACAGAACGATACAATTTTCTTTCTAGAGATACCTGTGGCAGAGGAAGGGTTGGACGTGACAACTTCGCTAATAATTTGTGTTATGCCATATCATTATCGACAATGATTTGATTTTTCTGATAAGGTTTATTCGTGTCGCCTTCTAAAATGATGAACTGCGAGTAACATCAAACCAAAATCCGCAAATTCATTGTGACCAGAATAAAAAATATTAACGTTGCAACTGTCATTGTTACATACGAACAGTCAAGATCGCTAATAATTCAGCACCATTGTTCTGCAAACATACGAAATTTTCATTACAAAAGATGTTAACGGAGTATGTGAAAGAAAACTTATCATTATTGGTAGTCACTAAGAAAAATTCAACCCATATTCTAACTATATTTTGGGTAGAAGACCAGCAGGGTGCCAGCTAAGGTTGCAGTTAAACCTTGGTGGAGGAGACGTTATTGCTTTCTGTAGAACGCACTTGGGGGGAATGGCGGCCATATTTGATATAGGCAATTGCTCAGTTCAATATGAGGCCATTGTGTTATATGAAGCGAAGTCGGTTTGTACGGTGGCAGGCGACGGGCGCAACTGAGACGTACTATTGTTACTGCCAAAGGTGGGCGTCTGCGGCCCTATACTTGCTGCCCTGCGGCTCGGCGGCATGGCTGCAAAGAGAACGAGGAGCCAGTGCCTAACTTTAATTAACATACTACACACGGTGGACCGTTAGTAGTCAGGCTCTTTCTGCTCTACTTTTGTGCATTTTATTTTAATAACGTTCACGATTATGTATATACTGTAGATTGAAAGGATAGCAATTCGATTGCCTATACAAAACCAAACAACACCCAATAACATTAAATAAATGACTTACGAATGCAATAAAATAACTCTAGTTTGCCGAACACAGTATACATGTTTAGGTATTAGATGAACCCAGATAAATATTTGGTTTCCCGTAGGTGTCGCACTGTTTGTATAATATCCCCTATGCCAGACGCTTGCAGCTTACACAGGCTCACAGGTTAGTCATATAGATTTATGTGTTCTTTCGGCAAATCGTTTGACTGTTCTGCTGTGCCGACCACAACTGTGCGTCTACTATACTAAACTACCAAAATATTAGCCGTCTGGAGAGTTTGCTTAGAAGCGTCACTTCGTAGCACCGTATAGGTCTTTAGGACATCTGTAGCTTTCGAGTGAATTAAAAGCTAAAACGCTGTGGACTTCTCTGCTGCTTAAACGGACACAGAGCTGACAAAACTCGTTGATTTAATAGCTATGTGACTTCACTTCTATTGGGTACAGCCTGATTAGTGATACGGACTGATGTTTCAAAAGCAAAGTAATTCATAACAAGACGAAACGACACTACGAACAGGAACAGTGAATCCGCACAGGAAAAAAAGACGTAGACTGTAGAGGAAAAGCTCAGGAAAAAGTAAGTAGGCGACGTGGACTCGAGACTATACCTTATACAAAACTTGTGTCGCAACTTTCATTCGAATCTTAAGTTTTTCTTTTGTACTGTTGTGCCATTTATTAAGCGATTGTAGCGTGGGCTATAGCCTTGACTTACAGTACTAATGTAAATATGATTATGATTTTAACAAAAACTTGTATTAAATCATGAATGACGAATGTCCCCGTGTTAACCCTATAGCATCTACATTGAGTATCAGTCCAGCAGCCATTCCATTTCATGAGCTGTCGCCATGCTGTAGACATTGCCGGTGTTGCTGAGTCTGTTATTTTTCAGCATGCATTTTGTGCTGTTGATAGCTTCTTGAAGAAACCTTTACTACTGCAATCTCGTAGTGCTTAATTGATTTTCCATTTAAGCACAGTAATTTCTCCCATATTTCTATATATCTTCCTTCATTACAGGTTTTTAAATATCCTGATGGTGACACCAGTCGGCTGTCGAAACGTTGGCACAAATTTTTTTAAGCTCTTTGTAATTAGTGCTATGATATATTTTTACTTTCGAATTATCTGAAATAACTTTGATATAGTAGAAAAACTATTTTAGAGTGGTAGAGAAGAAGTGTAAAGTTATAACTAATTAAGCTAAATGCTGATGCGTCTTATCTGAATTTGCTAAATAGCAGCACCACTTACAACTTGACTGAAAGGTCCTTTTGTCGGTACGGTATGTTGATAACAATGAAAACCAGCCATAATGTACACACATATCTACATCTAAGCATAATTAACTGCGGTACTATCAAGAGTTTTGAGTCCTAAGTTGCTCTATTTTCGTTCTTAAAAATATAAACCACACACGTTGCAGTACCAAATCTGTTTCCGGTTTTCGAGATTAGCCAGGATGAAGTTGTTGAAACGAAGTTGTAACTCTGGCGTCCTACAATAGTTGATCAGCAGCATCAGGAAATGAGTCTTAATCACAGCTTGTTTCACCGCTACTTTCCTCTTAGCTATTCATTCCTGAAGGAAAATTGATCGCGAACACATGTTCATATTAGGAGATGTAATCATTTCCTGTTTCTAAGACTTAAAAATGGGGTAAAGGAAGGAAGAGAGTCACTTACTAAAGTCGGCCCCAAGTAACTTTCAATTTCAAATCGTACCTAGGGTATCCAGTATGCAGCACACTGTACGTTCTTCTTAGTGAACGTTATAGTACATTAGTCTTTCTCTTTTTAAATTTTATGAACCACTGTTCAAGATTCTCCATGGGAGCAGTGTTTGAGCCTGACATTCTGCTCCAGGTCTCTCTCCCAATCCCGTGTCTAAAGAAAATGGAGTATAGACTTGTTATTGGACACAATAATCCCACTAAAGGCATGATGAAAAAGAAACCGTGCTACACCCACTCTGCAGGGCCAACTCTCTTACCCGACCTTTCCCTGGTCCTTCGCTCTCCGGACGAGCGTATCGCACCATTAATTTAAGCTTGCTTATGGTAGGCGTGCGGCGACCGCATTGTTAATAGACGAACGAACTCCGACCGAGTCGCAACTGCCCAATTGGCATGCAGATTGAGGGTCGGACTCCAATAACGGACGCTAAATTGCAATCATGAGACACCAACGGGACTGAGTTTCACTATATTCCCTTGTATTATGGACTCGATTATTCCGCTGAAATACATGCGTAACTCTGTTACAGAACGCCATGACTGCAATCATGGGGCTCCGCGAACTCGGTCACTTATGCGCTTCATTGAACTCGGTGATGTTCATGTCGATACGATACCTTCATTCTGTCTACCAGAGTCCAGCAATTTTATTGAACAAAACTATGTTTATGCCGATATAATGCTTTCATTCTTTTAATCTTAGAATACTGTAATTTTATTGAACTCAATAAATGATACTCTTGACGATGTGAAGACTTTAATACTGTATATGCATCATGGAGCGTTGAAATTTACTTGCACAGTGTAGTTTATAGTGGAACTGAGGTTAACAATGGATCAAAATGCACATAAACTGGCACTTCAATAAGTAAGGTATTTTTCTTGAAAAGTTATTCTATTGTGTAATAAAACAGTTTCTTGGTTGGCTGGTTGGTTGGTTGCCTGCTTGCTTTCTTGCTTGCCTTGTCTCTCTATCCCCTTACCAATATTAACCTAGGACAAATTCACACTCCCTGTCAAGGTCTAAACTATTATTTTTCAAGAAAGTATTCGATAAATCGTTCGCAATTTTGCAATGAAATACTTAGCTATCAGAGGGTCTTGGTAGAAGCAGTGCCCAAGATATTCAGTTCCACTGAATAATATTCTTGCAGTTAGAGTTTAGCAGTTAACAATATTCTTCAATAATTTTTTCTGAAGTAAATATAAAAATTTCTTTTGTGGTTGCATTTAAGGCAATCAATTATATAGCTGAATTTTTATTTTTCAGCACCTTTATTTTTAAGTAATAAGAAATTCACAGCAAAAACTAGTGGACGACGGGGAATGCGCTGAAGTAATTCAGTGTTGGTCTTGAAACAATAGCCTATTCTACTTGCGATAGTCTGCGTTGGCTAGTAAGTTAGGTCGTGACGTGTGTTTTGACTACGCTTTTCACACCCATGGCAAGGTCAGCAGCCTATCCATGAGACGCACCCGGGCACACTTATTTCTACAAATATTTATTACGTCGACCACACACAATCTGCAGTAAATATCATACATGAGATCCCATACAGCCAATCACTGGCATCAAATGTCACACAAAACGCACGCAATGTTCCCTGTGACATTCCACTTAATTATCTTCAGTGCATTCTTCAAAGAACGACATAGTTAAAGTGGCTGCAAAAATGCGGCATATCCGGAGGTTTTCATTGAGTTTCTGTATGGCTACGGTAGCGGTGATATTAAGCCTCATCAATTCACAAAGGCCAATCCGTAAGTCTCACACAAGATGACATTTGAAACAATGAGAAGAGATCGTGAAAATGCGGAGGCTGTTGTGACTTGCTGAGCTGCCTAGCCTGAATACCGTGTTGCCTATTTTGCGTCGGAGGTAAATATCTTCGACCACAGAGCACACTAATTGTATGGTGTGGTCTAGGCTTCGACTAATGCTGATAATGAAAATTATAGTAGAAAGATAAGGAATCAGTTAAACAACTGCATTTAAATAAAAAAAATTAACACCAATTAAGGCTGACAATAGAGAGATGATTAAAACCTTAATATAGCGATAATTAAAGCCAAGCTTTTGTATCATGGTACGGTAGTTTGACTATAACAGCCTATAATGATAAAACGATCATTGAAGACCCAGTGCCATAACTAAGACTGCAATACAGGGCCCGTTCAATTGGGTGCCGAAATTATGCTTTCGAGATTTGCCTTACCAAATTTGACACGCAAGTTTTGGCTTTGCAACTTTGAATCTGCGTTTCAAGGGGTAAAATCAACCCGATTACTTTATCCGGCTGTAAATTCCATTTTTTTTTTAGCAAAATTGAGCTACTGGAAGTGTCAAAGGTATCTAATTTAGTGCCAACGCCTCGAACTCAATTGAACAGGTCGAAGCCGGCGCACCTGGCTGAAGTTTCAAAAAAGTCACGCCTCGAAGACTCAATTTTGGCTTCTAATCGAACGTGCCCTTGTCCTTATTCATAGCTCTAACATACAGACGTTTAAAAACGTAATATATTATGAATCAAAACCCTAATAATGCATTGACAATAAATACCGTAATACAACTATAGGACTTATCACTGACATTACGACAATCAAATTTTTAACATAACGGCAATTGAGCCTTCGTACAATGATAATGAAATAAAATACAACGATAACTAGAGCACTCTGAGTGTGCATACCTCCGCCAAGCAAGGCAGCGGTAACGAAAAATTCAAATCGGCTCTGAAACAATGATTTTTTCTATCAACACCAAAATCTGATCACATGTGCCTTTTGATAATATTAGCAGTAGATGTAATTTTCTTCGATATCCGTTCATAACTTTTTGAGTTATGCTGCTAGCAAACATTTTAACAAGCATAAGTCAAACACACAAACGGACAAGCCGATGATCTCCAAAAATTTAATCAATTGTGTATTTAAACATGACTAACAATTCCTGAAAATTTCATAAAGATCCATCCATAATTTTTTAGTTATTGCACTTACAAACATTTTAATAAACAATAGTCATACACACAAACGGACCTACCTATCATCGCCAAAATTTAATCAATTATGTCTTTTAACGTTACGAACAATTCCTGTAAATTTCAGAAGATTCATTGATAGTTTTGTGAATTATCTTGCTAACAAACATAAAATCATACACAGCGACTAACAAACGAACAACAGATCATCACAAAAATTTGATCATTTACTCTCTGTAATAAACCCAACAACTCACGTGAATTTCATGAAAATCCGTTAATTTGTTTTTAAGTTATGGCACTAACAAAAATAGGCAGATAACCAAACAAACAAACGGATGGACAGTCTAGGACAGATCACCAGAAGTTAATCATCTCTTCCTCCTAACATACCTGACAACCCATGTAAGTTTCGTCAAAATCAGTCCATAACTTTTTGAGTTATCTTGGTGACAGACAGACAGAGTAACAGACAGACAAGGAGACAGACAAACCCGACGAAAACATAACCTCCTTGACGGAGGTAATAATTGATCAACTACAGAAATAACTAAAACTGAAGGCTTTCTATAACCAGATGTAAGCTTACAGTAAAGGATGATTCAAACCTTTACATCACGCTCATTAATAGCAGCATTAAAAAGGGCAAAGAATGCTTTTAAAATTGTGGTAAAACTGACATTGAGTAACGCACGTAAAAAAAAAAGACGTATCGCCTGACAGCGGCCAGGCCGGCGCGTACTGGCCCGCCGTCATAAAATGAGGCCGCTAAATTAACCCTTGGCTTTCGGGTAGGAGAAAATGTTGGGCGGTTTTATCAGGCGGTCTATGCTGGAACAGCTCCCGTTAACAGCTAGACAAACAGCCTGCCTGTAAACACATATAAAAGAGCGCTAGCAAAAGCCTGGCCAACTTACAAATGGGGTAACTGGAAACCTCGGTAATGGAAGGCCCTGGGGGGAGCGATGTGAGCTGGCTGGAGGGGAGACTATACTACGCGTGGCATTGGAGACGGATGAGAGTTTTAGGGAAACCATGGAAGATGGAAAAAGCCTCGAGCAAGCGCAGTGAAAAAAAAAGTGACACCAGGGAAATTGGAAGTTTATTTTGGTAAAAAAACTACTTATAGAACTGGAAGCCTGTGAAAGAAAATGAGTGAAAGAACTTATAGCTGATTTAACATCAAGGAAGCTTGTTTTTCTGAAATGATCGAGGGAGATGGAGGCCTCGAGGACGCGGAGCAGAAAAAAAATAGAACGTGACAACGGAGAATTGGACGTTTAGGTCTGTAATACAGTGTTAGGGAGCTGAAAGCCTGTAGGAAATTGAGTGAAGAAAATTATACGGTCGAGGACAGTGTAAGTTTTTCATCTTTAGTAAGGGAAGGCATAGCAGTCTTGAGTGCAAGAATTATAAATGACATTCTTATGAAGAAGCTATATTTTAAAAAAGAGAAAATAAAAAGTTTACCCATAGAGGAAGTGGAGGGAAAAAAATATTTGTATACACGATTTCGGAGAAACTCAAAGATAATTTTGGCAAAAGCGGCTTAAACTTAGAGGAAACAAAGCGAAACGACCTGGGTGATCTGTCCTCAACAAAGTTGTAAGGAAGTTTGGGATTCTGAAACGATCCGCAGAGGTAGAAGCTTGGAGACATTGAGGTGAGAGTAGAGCACCTTCCATGGCAGAGGATTAGATAGTATTTGTAGTAGGGAGGTTGAAACTAGGAGAAAATAAAAAAAAAACGACGTTCCATTACTCGTATGATAGAAATCCAGTAAGTTTCCTTTAGAGAAAATGAAATGAAAGTACGTTCTATCACTGCTCTGGTGATGGAAAGAATGTATGTTTCAGACTTCCAGTAGAAAGAAAAGAAATGAAAGGATTCTATTTTCTTTAGAATATGGAAGTACAAAATATTTCCGTTAAGACAACTAGAAAGTGGTAACCTTTAAGAAAGTACAGTAGGAGAACCATACAGTAAAATTAGGACTGACGGAGGCAACAAGGGAAAATAGAAGTTTCTTTTTCGAAATCCTATGGGCAGGAGAGAGTGGAGTGAAAGAATCCTACGTGTTTTAGAAGAAAAGAGGAATTTTACTTTTTAGTTTTCCTTCCGGGCTCGTGTACGGTTGGTAGCGATGACTTATGGCTTTTAAATATGATCCGTTGTATCAACATATCTGGTGTCTAATGGTACAATATATTTGATTAATTACTTGAAAAATGAAGTCCCATTAAATGCACAATTTTCCCACAAACTTTCGGTTGCCGAGAAATTCTTCTTGCGGGTGATGTACGGTACACGCACAATACACACGTACGGACCCATAGGCTAGGCTGCAGTGGTATATTCTCAATAGATGCGTACAGCCGTCCATATTATCCTGGGGAAACGCGCTTTAATTATGGAAAGGACAATATGTAGGTATCAAATAAATTAAAATACCAAACATATTCCACTGATTTTGAGATTTTGGCTCTGGCTAACGGTGCGCAAGAAGGCAACGGATGTTCATCACCCTGCACTCTCATTTCCGTAACCGGTCATTCATGAAAGACGTATCAGTGCTAATGCTACGAGAAATCTAAGTTTTGCTTCATCTGTATAGGATTAATTTCACTAATTTCCTACAAGAAACATGACATTTAACTTCTTCTTTCTTGGATTGATTTCGCTTATCAGCAATGTACAAATAAACTATGCAGGTATCTACAGACACAAGGGATCATTTGGCAATTTGGATTCATCAACTGTACTATATTATTTGTAACTTTTAAATGAACGTCCGAACAATTTTTCATTTTTTTTGTCGTAATAAGCTAATAACGGTGTTTGAAATACGACGAAAAGGTCCTCGGGGTGTTTAAAGTCTTACTGTGTACTAGTCAATAGTAAATGAATATAATACACAAATGTCGTTGCTTATACATTAGCGGTATTCACTCTCAGTCATCTTGGTTTCCATTTCCATATAAGTCGACCATGAAACCAAGGCACTCCAGAGACGCGCGGTATTATCTTTCTGCCGGTACCAGAGACGTATGTGGCTGATCAGATCACATCGTAATGAAGGTAGGAAGGAAGGGAGTGCAAATGCATACGAGCCCTTGACTATAGCAGAGGCTCGTGCCTCTGACACTCCTGCTCCACAAAGCAGTCATTATGTGCCATAGACGCTGAGAGCAAGATAAGGCTTGGAGCAGTAATTAGGCCAATGATATGCAGGCTCGATGATGCCCACACTCATTAATGTATTCTATAACGAAGGAATAATGGGGGCAGGCTGCCGCCGCCGGATTAGTGCACGCAGCTGGGAATGCCGTAATTATAGATGCCGGGTAGAGTACCGTGATATCTCACCGTTCGAATGAAAAGATCGAGTAATGATGCAATACAGATAAGTATAAATACAGGGGTCTTGCACCTCGGACATTCTCGTTACGGAAAATGCTTAACTTGCTAAGGGCCTTCGTTAGCTCTCATTTACTAACATTTTCATTCGGTTAGAGAATAAATCGAGTATTAGTTCATTTGAGCTGTAGGATTGGTGTTGTCAGTGCTGTCTATGTACAAGTTCATGTAGAAGAGAACGAATGATAATGTTACCGATGTCTTATGCCTAGCAATTTATGTCATATATCTTGTTCAATTATTTATAAATTTTGGAGCAAGAGCAGTTTACACTCATTTTCACCAAAGTTCAGTTTTGTACCTTACTAAGTGAAGCAACGCTCACTACTTAAAGAAAACCTGTTTAGCCCCAAGTTAATGGAATGGAGTAAAATGCTCATTTATATGGTTGCACCAACAACATTGAGTAATCTACTTAGTGATTACTTACCTAGCTGTAAGGTGTGTCATAAGCGTTATTACTCCGTAGTTTTTAAGCTCCAACGTTCTTTGAGAACTGCCAATAAAATTCCTCTGTTCGACATATTTTACGCATGTCAGGATTATTAACAATTACGGACGTGAGGCAGAGAGCAGCCTACTTGCAGTAGTTGTTTCACTGTCCTCAGCGACTAGCAAGGGTCTGGTGAGGCAAGTGGTTGAATACTTAATTTCTTTCCCTTTGATTTTTAGGTACAGTGCTAAGATATATTGCGAGAAAGCACGGTATTTTGAACACTTAAACATTATTTAAACAGAAAATACACGCTTTTTTCACTAATTTTTGGAGCCTATAATTATTGTGTAGGTCAGGTTAACCCAGATTTGTTTAAGAGTATTTTCATCACAAATGTGAGCTATATGAGGTAGGTGATCGATCGAGGGACACCTTCAATTACGGTTTTTTTTCCTTCACTTGATTGAAATCTTATCGCTTAGATGCATGAATTAACCTTACCTTTCATGTACGAGTAACCTCATTAGGCACGCTTAATTCTTATCTGCATTATGCAGTTAAGGGCTTAAATCGACAGTAATTTAGCCCTTACATGGTGTCCTGCAAGATCTAATCTTTATTGTGGTACCAATTCATCACACGAGGACATAAAACATAAACTCCATTAGTCTATAATGGTCTAATGTCACAGCACGCTATAAGGAAATGGTCATCGTCAATATTTGATCACGTGACACAAGTGTAGATCACCCGGGCATTTCCGCTCCCATTGACTATGTTGTTCCGCGTCCCAAGCGAGCACGCGTTTGTCACTCTCAAGTGCGCACCACACGTGTACCTCGTACTCTTCAGGGCCTTCGGCATATATCCTGCTTTGATAATTTCAGGCCCTTCATGCTTGTAGCTCGCTGAAGCGGAAGCGTGGCTGTGTGGCAAACAGTGTTGGTATCTACCATGAGTCTGTGAGTCCGTATCTGTCTCTATACGGGTGTTTGCTATAATGCTGCCAAGGGTGAATGCGTCGGGAAATGCTAATTTGACTCAGTGCGTCTCCGACAACTGTGACGGAAGGCTCAACTGTCCCGCAGGTGCGGCTAGTCTCTATCGGTACATTTCCTACTGAGCTGTAGGTGACCAGAAAAACTCTAGCTTATTATTTGCCTCACTTCAAGCGAAATGATTTACATTTGGCGCATACATTAGTGTGCTGATACTACATGTAGAATGCAGGCAAAATATTCTGCTTCTTTAAGGTCAGGTCATTTACAATATGATATCCACTAATGTTCTGTCACAACAAACGACTAGCTAATTAGTATTTATGCATTTTGAGCGTGGTAATAGCCCCCGAAAATCCTCAGGCATATGCAACATTATTGTACTCTGCCAATGTCAGGTCTTACAATTATGCATTTATCCATCACCAGCTAATTACATGCCCGCGCGCTTCCGTATGAACTCAATATATAGTAATTACCTCCGCCAAGGAGGTTATGTTATTGTCGGCATTTATCTGTCAGTTGTTTGTCTCTTTGCCAGTTTGTATGTCAGTCACGAAGATAACTCAAAAAGTTATGGACGGATTTCCATCAAAGTTACAGAGTTCCATTGGTATTTTAGGTAGAACCAATGGTTGACGTTTTGTGGTGATTGATTCAGCCCTTTGTTTGTTTGTTGCCCTGTTTTATTTTTGGCAACATAACTAAAAATATTATTAACGGATCTTTTTGAAATTTGCAGGATATGTCTGGAATGTGAGACAAGGAGCAAACGACCAAATTTTCGTGACGATATATTTGTCCATTTGTCTCTTTGTTTTTGGGCTATGTTTGTTTTTATGTTTGTCAGTAACGTAACGCAAAAGGTTATGAACAGATCTTCCTAAAATTTGCTGGAATTGTTAGGATTCTTAAGAAGAATAATGAGCATATTTTATAATTATTTGTTCCCCTGTTTATCTCTTTGTATCTCTGTCTGTCTTTTTATTTGGAAATTCTGGTTTCAGAACCAACTTACCTGTATTTTTCTTTAAAACTGTGTTGCTTGGCGGAGGTATGAGTTGTCAGAGTGCCTATCTAGTTTTTATAGCTCGAGCAGAGCAAACATGCAAAAGAAAAACTTAATGTTCATTATTTTCAGAGGTTCTTCGCAACACAAATGGCATCTGAGGCCGGGGCCCCATTGAAGCAACGGCCGACGTGAGACGCAACAAAAACGCAACATCGGGTACAGCAGTCTACTGTCCCCAGATTGCGCGATACTCTATCGCTCATGTCTCCCGCAAAAATCAAGAGAGACTATTCACAAGGATCTGGACATCGCTCACTGTTCGGCAACAGCAAGTGAAGCCGCAAAGAAAGACGAGCCACTGGACACCGGTCTCATCTGGGGTTCTACAAGGTAGCGTGCTTGGCCCACTTCTTTTCATAATTTACATCAATTTTCATGATCTTAATGTCCAAAGTAAAATCAGTAAATTTACCGATGACCCTAAATTAAGTCATCTTGCCAAAGATAGAATTGAGCTCCAACAAGACCTTGACCGTCTCATGGAATGGACCACTACGTGGCAGATGAGCTTTAATGTCGACAACTGTTCAGTAATAGACGGTGGGCCGGAGAACCCCTCAACTCGATTGAAAATGAACGGGATAAATTTGGTAACTGTCAGCCAATAACGTAATCTGGGAATAACAAAAATATTAAAACCTACAACACAGTCAGCAAGTAGACAAGAGTGTGGTGGTGTTATTGCGCCTAAATGCGAGCTCCGTCTGTCGAAGAATCAGAGGGAGGGCTGGAGATTAGAGGGGGGAGGGTGATATAGTTAAAAGAATGGTGAGAACTTGATGTTCAATTCTGGTCACCACATTAGTGTAACGATATCGATAAAGTAAGTGTAGGGAATCCCGTGAAGAGCTACAAAATTGATACCTCAGTAGGCTCTGCTACAAAAAAAGCCGTACGAGTGTCGCCAACCGAAAGTGGGACTCTTTATTCTCGATTAAAGATGACTCAGGTGAAACTAATAAAACATTCAAATTCTTGATTGGGTTCATAGACATACCTACTACGGATCTTTTTGAGAGAGACGTTAATGATCGCGTGCAAAACAACGACAAAAACTCAAACAAAATGCTCGAAGAATATTCTAAGCCAGCAGTTCTGCCCGCATTTCATAGTTAATATCTGAAATAGACTCCCCTCTCCTCTACAAAGTTGTCGATGCAGAGACAGTCAACGCGTTTACAAATCATCTTGGGAAATATTGGGAGCGACACCCTATAAAGCTACGAACAGCTTCTCCAAGAGTCACAAATTTTTAACGGCCAAAGTTTCGGATACCACTTTAATTCATAATCGTTTCGGCCCCAACTAACTTAACGTCTCTGAGCTCTGCGAATCTGCAACAATAAATCGTGCTTGCAAGATCATCTCTTTTGCCTGAGTTTTTTCTTTTCTTTTCTTCCTCAGACATCTAAATGATACTGGCATAATGGGAATGGCTCATTGAGGCCCAGAGCGTAGGTCCCGATACATCTCTCCTGGAATGAGCTTGTTGGTCCGTCTACAGCCTTCTCTCTCCTCCTTGTGGGTCTTCGAAAAAAGTCAAGGTGAGGTTCCTCACGTCACCCCACGTGTGTGGAGTCACACTGCTAAATTAGGTGTCTTCTGTGGGACCGCAGTTAGAGACCAAATACAGAAAGCCAGCAGCGAATTATCTCTACTAGCAATATACTGTAAAATAAAAAAAATCATCGAGTGGAAATAAAACATAGTCAAATTATGATTATGTTATGATGCCAAGATCCACGTTGTCAAAAGTTCGTAGTAAAAAACAGAAACATACCTTGGCTTTGGTTCATCCTGGCAGTCACCACACGCGTACAACAAAAGTTGTGAAGACCCGCCATCTTGACAATCAGTTACGCCTTTGCTACCATTGCATGCCTTAAAGTATCACTTCATATCACACAAGAAGGTCACCAATATCTGTCTCTAACGCGCAATAGAATCACACAATTGGAAGAAAACTGTTTTACTTCACTACTGTCTCGCACAGAAAACAATAAACTATCATGGCGCCGATGGCGGACGAAGGCCAACATTTTAACGAAAGTTGTGCGCGACTCAACACCACCGGTCGTCCTACGTTGCAGGGAGCTGAGCCTCAGCGCATCAAATAGGACACCTTAGCCTCAGCTTGACCTTCTAAACATCTTTTTGTGCTTACCCACTGAACTTTTTTCTTCTACTTAGGATGTATGTTCCGTTCTTTCTCTTCGTTCCACCTTTACTGTATCTATGTAAGCGATAAGTGGTCCTCCCAATTTGATGTTTCTTGTCATATTTCATATCTTTTCCTTTTTTCCTCTTCAAGCACTGTAGCAGCTTTTAGTTAGGCTTAAGCTAACGTATATATTTAAAGCAATAATGATATAAATCGTGATGACTGATGAATAACTATGGGAGGTGAAATTCTATAATAGCAATAACTTCCAGTATATTATTGGCCTAATTGGAAGAAGAAATGATAGTTACTACATCTTTACATTCTAAGCACTATTGGACTGCAAGGCTGTAACCCTTTCGATAATGATGATAGCTATGTAAATTATCTATCACTAAAGCATAGTGTTTGAAAACGGTGAAAATTTATTTATTTTAGCAAGCCTTTTTATATTCAGAAAGGTGGCGTGGCCGTGGGTAATGCTATGGAGCATGCACTGCTTCTGATAGCTTGAATTTTGATTTAAATATCAGAAGATGTGAACGCGGACAACTCTATATCGTCAGTAAAATGCGATAAGCTTTTTACAGATGATCAACAATTAAGGCAGAAATTTAAAAGCTTTAAACTTGCCAATATTGTACCTCCATTCTCCCGCTACAGCCATCCAAGTACTAAACACTCCTATTCATTTCATTTCGAATTCCTGCTTTTCTAATATATTATATACCTATACATAGATATATTAATAATTCTATTTATGCCAGGATCAGTGGCGGGGTCCTGTACTACATATTCCAGGATGCTTGGTGCACGTTTCACTTACAAAGACCTTTGGTATTTTAAGCCCGCTGCAGACGATAGTCTTTCGTCTTGTGTTTTCACTTCACCGCATTCGAATATTTCGTACTGTCCTTGGAAACGCGACTGCGTGTCCATCAAAACTTTCGATAAAATGTCTACCGTCATTTTCTCTGGCTTACCAGGCTTAGCCCGTGTCACTACAGAAGTGCAGTGTCTTGTGTCTTTCAAAATTTTAGCGAATGTCGTCTCAGTAAGCAGTGTTTTTTTATTGTTGTTGTTTAAACAGACACAACAACGCCTTCGAACGCGATGAAGTGAAAACACGGGACAAAAGACTATCGTCTGCTGTGGGTTGTAGCGATACATCCAGCTTATACTTTTTACAAAAAAAAAAAAATTCTATAACAGTAGTAATTGCAGTGATTGATACTCGTTCAAGTTTAGCTTCCCTGCTCCAAGTGTTAATTCGAATCTCTCCATGTTCTATCTTCTCATTTTATTAACTAATGTTATGGTTGTTCTACACATTAGTCTTTTCAGCGTATTCACTCATCCCTTCGTCTGAATGTGTTACTATGCCACAGAAACAGCAGAAAAGTGTACTGTTTTCTGAGTTGTATTTCACTCTAAACTTGAAGAGAAATTCGTAACTTGCCTGATGACACTTGCCGATGAAACTAAGAGTTTGTGGCGTACACAAAGCTGTGTTGACAGCGACACTACATAACATTAGAACGAGAGAATAATAAAAGCGTTAAAAACTATCGTGTAAACAAGCCTATAAAAGCATGGAATCCTTGTGTGATTCAAGCCATGGAGAACGTTCAAGTATTTCCGCTTACCTGTTTCAAATTTTTCACTTACGGCTGCTAGAAAAACACACTAATGCTGCTAATAAAAATGACAGCGACACAGTTTGTTGAACAATCCAACTACGGCCATTCACGTGCCTCGCTATATGCAAAAGTGCCCTTTATAGCAAGCCAGCATCTACGCTGTTGTACCTCACGATCGCTGTCGACCAACAACAGACCCCCATTCACTGCGTCCTCCCCTTCCTCAAGAGGAACATAAACGTGTCAGACAAAAATCTCATGAGATAAGGCGTGAATGAGGGGAAGATAAAGTGAAAAAACTGCGCCTTAGCAGAGGTGAAACGCTACGCCCGGGCCAGAAGAGGAGGGGCCGGCGGGCCGACATTGGCCATGTTCTCAACGGTGTCCTTGTTTGGCTCCAGAAGGTGTGAAACAAACTCCCGCATAACCGTTCACTCGCAACGTGAAGCTATGGCGTTGGTAGAGTTACGGTCCAACAAATCTGAATTATGAGCCCTTACGCGTATTTTGTAGGAGTGCAACAAGCTGCGTTTGTTGCTAGTGATGTCGAAGCAGTCATACCTCTATGTTTGTTTTTTCTTCTGAAGCTTGGCAGTAGGTTGTGCCTTACAGGATGAGAAAGAATGTTAGCAACGTCGCCACTATTTGTGAAATTGAAAAGATATCAAGCTGTTGTAATCATCATAGGTATATTTTTTTATGTATTTATGCAGTATAAGAATTCCTGTGCACACGCGCATTGCGTAGTTTTCCAGAAATCGCCTGCAAATTAATAAGATGTAGTGAAAAGTTACTATTGTTCTTCCACGATGCGTGTGGTGTTGAACAACTATAAAAGTACGTAATTTCAGTCGTTATTATTAGCTGTTTATGAAATATTTGTAAAGAAGGATAATAAATTGCACCTCTGGGTGACAACTATATTACTATTTATTTATTTAAAAGGAGGAGAAACTCCAGTTAAAACGACCATGCATATCAGTGGATTTATTGTCGAGGGTAAAAATTATTGCAAAGGCAGTCAATCAACTACTGATTAAATAAACTATTTCAATCTCGGCAATTAGCTGACTCCGCCTGCGTATATAATCAGACTTTATATGGCGTGTCCAATTCGCCCACTTTGATCTGACAATACTTTGGATCTTGTTTCAGCCGTTAATCAGAACTCGGTTACGCTTGAGACGACTCAACCCTCTATATACGTAACTTTTGCTTGTATGCTGCCAAATTCGTTTCATTCCCGTCGTACCTGTTCAAACATAAAAATTTTTGCTCTACCTCATGCGCGCTCCCTGTTCCTTTCAAAAATCGTTATACAAAATTCTTATCGCACATTTCGAAACATCTAAATTCTTGCTCTACTTTGATCTTTCTGTATTTTCTCAAAATTATTTTGCCAAATACCCAACGTCTCTTCATTAGGCATCGAAATTCTTGCACTACGTCACACTCCCTGTCGCGTCCCAGATTTTATATCCAATTCCCTTTGATTCTTCACAAACATCGAAATTCTGGCTCTACCTCACACCCCATGTCCCTTCCAAAAAATTTTATTCCATTGCCATTGCCACTCGCGAAACATCGAGGTTTTTCCCCTCGCCGCTCTCATGTTGCTACCTTTGAAAAGTCCGGTCACGCGCCGGCACTGAACCGTTGGGCAAAATTCATATAATTGTCTCGAGGTAATTTTGTAATTGAATCGCCTGTCGAATTTAGGCTGGAGCCCAACGAAATGTTTTAGATTTTGCGGCAGCCGGGGCAGGCTTTTGTCCGTCGGGTGACGTGAGGCCGCACAACTGCCACCGTCCAATCAGCCAACTCCAGCTCAAAACTTCACGCTGTTCCTGTGTGTGTATAGAGAATTGGTCCATACTGCACCAATCCTCTGCACCTGAAGAGAGAGAAATGGTACATATGAGCTTTTGGCAGAAAGTTATGCGCGGCTAAATTGGCAGCTTCAAATATGACAACTGAAACAAACGGCGGGTTTTTGTAATTCGACGAGGTCGCGCATCGATGGTGCATGGAAAGTTTGTAGTTGGATTTATTTTTTTTGCTAGCGTTCGGACATCATTGCATTACACTAACAGTCATCGAGATGTGCCAGTTTGTGAAGTGGAAAACTGATTTCAGCGTTTTTTTTAATTGAAATTTTTTCTTCTCCCTTAAACTTAATTACCTGTAGGGAGATTCAGTGTAAGGGAATCAACAGCAAATAATAATCTGATAATAGCACACCGATCTTACGCTTATTTTATTATTCGTATGGGATGCGTATAGTGCTAGCAGTTCTTTAGTCCACTGTGATACTAAACTTGAACAGTCGTGGAGTGACGGACAAAATTAATCGCAAAAGCTTGACTAGTCCGGCACCTTGGACAGGAGTGCTAGCCTCAACTCGCTTGACTCGTAACCTTTTACATTTGAGACTTCCGAAACCGAAACCCTTTTTTTCTAAAAATGAAGATTTTAGACATTCCAACGTAAATGGGTCACTGTTAACACCTGCAACACGACTCTAGATGGTGAAGCTACTTCCTGCCTAAAGTTACGGTCATATCAAGACAAGTGGGCTCGTGTTCGCCACACCGGTCATTGAAACCGTTTATTCGTGCACTGACGAGCTACGTTTCCATGTCGAATGCAATGTTCACCTGTTTGTTGTAAATTTACTGTAGGGCTAATGTTTTGAGTGTTGTAATTAGTAGTACACTTAGATCATTTTATCAATAAAATACGGAGCAATGATCTACTGGATACACTCCTGCGGTTGTCTGTTCTACTCCTACATGTACGACTGCAACAATAAGCACAACTCCAGGAACTCACTCTCGTAGATGCACATGAGTTAACTACCCGACACATACAACAACAACAACAACACATAAGGCATTAACTGACAACGAGCACAACTGCTAGCAAAGCAAACGGAGCCGTTACATCAGCATATATACTTGTGCAAGATACCCCCACTTGACGGTGTAGCTAAAAGCCTCATTGTTCTGCCTTCGTAATTCAGTGGGTGCACCGCTCATGCGCAACCTTGGGTGTCCTAATTGTCGACAAGGCTAATGAGTTCTCTTCCCATAACTTCACGAGGACGGAAGGCGACTAGAGCTCGAGTCAGACGTGACCATAACCAAGCTGGACGTTAATTTGAGCGGGAAAAAGAGATATACTCAACAGGACGGGCGCCATGTTCCCACGAGCTGCAACCGCAAAGGTGACGCGCCCCTGCGCAGTGAGCCTGTCAGCTAGTGCTGAGTTGGTGGATGTAACGAAGAGTATATGTGGTTACCAAATATTTTATTCAGTAGCTATCTAGCCAATCAAGAACTAGGCTCTAGAATAAAGCGCCATACCGCAAAGATGTATACCGAAATTACGAGTCAACACTGCTGTTGATGGAAGCGTTGTATCCAAGCCTCTCAAAAAGCGGATTCAAAATTTGAAGTGTAAAAGCTATTATGAAGCCTACCAAAGCCATGAGCAAAAGTCTGCCGATGGTGGAAGTACGAAGGCTATGCAGTATGCATGTGGGTTTAATAAAGGCTTAACGGCGGCCATGAAGACAAAGTTTACAGAAGTATTATTTGGTCATTTAACATATAAATAAATATAGAACAGGCGAATTCTACCTATGTCGTAGTATCAAGAGCTGATAGGCTCTGTTGCTGTAACGAAGACTGTAATTGCAATGAAAGTCATTCGATCACTCCGACGCCAAATCACAGGGGCTGTGTTCAAACCTAGTCGAAGATACTGCAACAGAGCTCAGGAATGTAAACACAAAATGCGTTGACGCCACGTAGAGAACAATGAGGTTACAGAACCTGCAGCGATTATTTATCCCATTGATGGGCGCCAAGGATGTATATACGGTGCTGTTGAGACGATGGATCAACGCAGTTCGGGAACGAAATCCGGGCTTCGATATGCACCATATTTGGAGCAGGGCTCAAGTACGCGATTGGTTGCATTCCTAAGAGCCTCAGTGAGCCGATAAGCTCGTGAGAAGCGCGCCTTGTTCAGGAGCACATCAGATGCTGTGTTTTATTGACTGCCTGATAAGAGACCTGGTCGTATTTGCTTTAATCCTTGTGCTGTGGCGAGTCCTTCCCGATGCTGCGAGATGTGGTACTCGAAGTATGCTGGTCTTCATGTTTTTAGTTCTACCTTAGTAGGAGTTGAATGAATGTAGCGAGCAATTTGACTAAATGTTTTGAATGATGCCTCAGTTGCAGTGAGAAAATGATTAAATGGAAATAGTGAACTGGTGTACACCAAGAGTAGGTAATTGAATTAATGGAAACAATTGTTGAAAAATGTATAGCGAACCGTTCCGTAAATCCAGAGAATTTGCTTATGCTAGAAGTTGCTCAATAAATGCAACGACCGGTAGAAAAAATTCGTATGGGGAATGGACGTATGTAAGTATAAGATTATGAAATACCAATACATATACCGTTTAATATATGCCGTAAACAGCTGAATGAATTTAGTTAATAGTTTAATAAGTGTGGTAAACAGTTGTCTTAACTAAAGGAATTTACGCAAGAATTTTATAAAGTGGCCATAAGTAAGAACTCAGTATGGGATCGTAACTGTCCAAGTAGTAGTCATTAGTTATTACTATTAGCAAAAGGATACTAAACTTCATTGAAAAATAATAGCGTATCTGCTGTTAGAAAAAAAGTCGCCTTAACTGTTTAGCCCAGTTAATGATGCCTCATGCACCGGTTCACATTGCAGCTAAATGTCCGAAAGCTCAAATTTCATAAGTGCACGGCCACAATTGATCACCGACTATATGAACTATGCAATCATAGACAGAAAACTCAAATGAAAACTGCGACTCCTCCTCCTCCTCCTCTCCCCCCCTCCCCTTCAGCCGTTCCCATTGCTGGTTAGATAAGTGCTCTCGCAGCGGACTATGAATGTCAGAAACACTGACGCTACAGACCCCAGCATTTCAGACACCTCCCTGATTTGGAAGTAAGCTTTGGCCCGGAGACAACGAACGTAACGCTCTAACCACTCTGCCACAACAAGTTCTTAGCACTTTAGGAGAACTACCATGGTTTTCAAATTCATAACAACAAACATATTATTATGATCAACTTAAAAGTATGTCAAGCTTGAAAAATAGTATATCATTTGTAATTATTAACTTAAGAAGATATAAGCTTGAAAAATGAATGATGTATCAACTTGTATTGTTACTATATATAAATTGGTAATGATGTATCAGCAATTATTACTATTTTAAGGGGACACCACAGTTGAAAAACATATCATGTCAGTAAGTTCTTATTGTTAACTTGAGTAGATACTAAACTCGAATAAATAATTATTCATCAGCTGAAATTAAATACTGATGATATGTTAGGATATCGTGATGTAATCATACATATATGTGTGATAGGTCGTTTAATTTAATTGGTTAATTAATTGCTGCGTGATTAATTAATTGTCGTGTCCTAAACAAAATAACTTGCCGAGTTTCTTACTTATAATATTTCTATCGCAAGTAATAGATCAGTTGGGAAACAGACTGAGGACGAATCTGTTACGAAAATTTTGTACTCAACTCTGTTGGGCAAAAGGCCACAGATATGAACGAGGCAACCACAGCAGAGGGTAACGAGAGAGATTGCAGCTGCTTTCACAATTCAGAAAACTCGAGGGAGACGGTATCGGGTTGACTATGTGAGGCTACGCTCTACAGGACAGTGACAATTGACTTATAGCTGATTTTACGTATAAGGAAAGTAAAGTAGAAACAGGTGACCCATCAAAAGTATCTCTTACAGAAAAAGTCATGCGCAGGCCAGGTTTCTTAGAAGGCTTTGGTTTGAAATTAATTGTTTCGTACCAGAAAGATGCAGGCGTGAACCAAGCTAGGGTTACACTGGTCGTAAAGCAAATGGTGCATGAAAGAAACAACGAAGCTGCCTGTAACTAATATTTTAGTGAAAGGTTTATACTTCATTTATTTATTTTTTTATTTTTTATTTTTTTTGCTTCGTGGTTTAGAAGCGAGAGACAGCTCAATGTATGTGAGGCTTTTGAAATCAGGAAGCAGCCAATGAGTGCTAGACTACATAGTGGGGCAGCCTCTTAAAAATGACATTGGCTGAAGCAACACGAGGGTTGGTCCAAGTGTGGATATGAGGAGATGAGCCGAGGGAAGCGAAACTCAGGATGTTAAAATACGATTGGTTAGGGCATATTTTGGGAGGATCCGAATGACAACGTTCGACTGGGATTAGGAAAGGGTTTTTCGAGTCAGTTTAGGTTTGGTGCTCGTCTTGGCACCTATTATCAGCTTCGGTCCTTGCGGAGCTAGCTGGAGTGACAATGCACAGTGTCGTGTCAAATTGGTTGAAACAGAAGACTTCCCGGTTTTGGGTGATGTGAAGTTTACTCCTACACCTTGCAGAGGCATTTGCTCAATCATCGACATCAGTTCACCCGTTAATTTAGGGCAACATACAAAATCTAGCAGACTGCCTTGAAGTTTTTTCGCCAATGGAATTAGAAGCGAATTCATTGGGCCATTTCACCCGTCACCTTTCTTTTACTGGACACTATATGTGACTCTTCAATATTTGGCACTCTGCCACGAATCTTTGCTTTCGACTAAGTGGGGATTTTAGCCCCCTCTTGCGAATTAATGGGCCCGGGACTCATCCAAAGGATGAGCGTTTCATCGATTAACGACCAGCGCAGTTAGCAACCAGCGGACCATCAGTTTGGCCCAGGATACTTAAGAAATTTTATCATGAATTTCATCATCCTGATTTTGGCTTTGCTATGGGCTTGGGACCGATATTCCAACCATATACTGTGGACTTCAGCGGAAGGCAGCCAGTTGTAGTGGCACTTTAACAATGGTGGTTTGCACTACGCAATTTGCATCAAATATCCCCAACGCCGTGGTGGTGGCCCCTCTCTGGGAACGAAACGAATAGTCTTCAGCTTCAGTGTGAGATTACATCAACAGCGTCATTCTTCAATGTGCTCATCGGTGCAGCATTAGTTTCATCGATTAAGTGATTTTTCGGCTGCGGCATGGACCTGCAGCATTTGCAGCCCTCTCGTCCATTTAGGAAATCATTGAAAAAGATTCCACGGCAATTATGCACCACTCGAGGAAAATGGGCACTGGTAAGCATTGAATAAGTGCGATGGGGAATGATCGGGCTTAGAAAATGATGGAAAGTGTGGAATACCGCAGCAGCAAATCAAATGACACTTTAGTTTTACGTGGGAAAAAAATTGAAAAGAAGGTATTATTGCCTCTAAAAACAGATAGCGAGTAAGAGTTGAGGTAGACTAAGAGGTGCTTAACCGGTAAGCAAACTTTATATTAAGCCGGGTAATGCGACGCTATAATGCTATAAATGTTCATTGCTCAAAAATCTTTATCATCTGCTTGGTTTACGGGGAGATGCTGGCCACATCTTTCCATGGACTAAGCAGTCTTCCTTGTGAATTATAGTCAAAATAAATGTTTGCCATGGCACATTGCTCGGTATAATTATCATCATCATCTGTACAATGCTATATTATGATTTATAACTTCAGTCAAGCCGTGTGAATTAAATTTCATTACCGGAGTTTAGTTTGCGTCACTTCCTTGCGGACTATCTTCAAATTAATGTTTGTCATCGTTTAATGCAGGGTAAAATACGTCTCCAACTAGGCACCCGTATGTTCAAACGTAATGAAATCTTATCTAACTTCGATCAAGACGAGCGTGAGATGTTTTTTTTTTAACTAGAACCTCCCAAAGTCATCATGGTGTAAAGTCATGAATTTTACATCATGATCGGTTGAGGCACTGTTTTTTTTTTCATCTTCTCACGGTACAAATAATGGCGAAGACCAATCTCTATGAACAGATTTTACTTGATAACATTATTTCGCGAGAGTGTTTTGAGTTTGATACGTAGATTATAATCAAGTTGCAATTTAGTAAGACGTTCCTCTCCATCACCCGCTGTCATTTTGTGTCATACGAATTTAATTATGAGTTTTAGGTATTCTTGCTAAGATACTTTAACATGTCCACCGATGCATTTCCCTGTGTTTTATTATGAACTGTGCTGTTTGTTACAATAAATTGTTGACTGCATAGCGTATGTTTCATTAACTTTCCATAAACTCAGAATCTCGGATCAACTTAGGTCAAGATTTGGTTCACTATTGATTTATTTTGATTTTATTGATTCGTCAGTCTACAGAGTTATAATTGCATTATTTATTGTTTTTATGATAGCATTATTTATTTTTTCATTATTTTGACTATCATTTATGATCTTGTGGCGGGTGGCTCGGCTCCCAAAAATCATAGCGTCATGCATATAATTTTATTTCATTTGATATATATATATTCACTCTCCAATGAATTACGTATAAACATATATATACACGCACTTATTATTATCACATAAACACGCCGTAACAGCTACACCAGTTGTTTTTAGCATAGTTACGAGCCAAATTGCGAGGTGAAGCAGTGCAAAATACCCACTGTGATTACCATGTGCAAAATTACCTAGTGTTTAGCTGCAAATACAGTCGCACGGTTTTACGAGGGACAAGTAAAGCTATCAGTTACGGAACCTGTTAGCGGACATAACCATATTTAGAAGCGTAGGGTCAAGCAATATCTGACAACACCCATCAGGGTGCCGCTTAAAAGTATGGAGGGGAACTCGAAATCCTTCATGAACTGAAAAAAGTGTCAAGTTTCACTCGATATTATCAATGAAGCCACTCAATTACCGAGAAAAATTTTCAAGACTATGATAAAATTTCTGTACCAAAAGGTAGTAGGATATACATGAACTTTCCAAATTGTATACTAGAGAACTGTAAGAGTACACCTCAAAAACTCAGCATCTATGGTGCAACACAAGTCTCAGAGAATCATGAAGATATATATAAATTGCTAAGCTTTATATCGAAACTAGAGCACTCTGAGAGCAAATACCTCCGCCAAGTAAGGCAACGGTAACGCAAGATTCAAATTGGCTGTGAAGCCATGATTTCTTTTGTATCAGCTCCAAAATCTAATCATTTGTGCCTTTGAATAGTATTAACAGAGTCTACAATTTTTGGAAGATCCTTTCATCACTGTTTGAATTATGCTGCTAATAAAGATTACAACAAACATAAGTCAAACATACAAACGAACCAACCAATCTGCACCAAAATTTAATCATTATATCTTTCAACATTTCTAACAACTCCTGCAAATTTCATGCAGATCCATTAAAAACTTTTTGAGTCATTGCGTAACAAAAATTATGACAAATACAACTCAAACATAGAAACGAATCAGCCAATCTGCATCAAAATTTAATTAATCATGGCTTTTAACATAGCTAACAATTCATGCAAATTTCATAAAGATTCACTCAAAACTTTTTGAGTTATTGCGCAAACAAACATAAAATCAAACACAGCAACAAACATACNGCGAGAGGCTCCTTCATGTCTGTTTTCTTTTGAAAAGTCTCCAGAAACTTTCCCATTGCCTCGATGAGAAATTCCACCTGAAGTGCGCAACAGTATTTTCACATTTTAGCACTATAATGCAAATTGTCATATTTAGATAGGTCGTTTGCGCACTCTGAGAACGCGTGTTGTTGCGGAAATCACAGTAGTGTCTCCCTGAGGCTTCCAGTTAGTGTCAGTCCCTGAATAGTTTAGTACTTTAGGGAACTTACATTCCGTCTTAGCAGTACGTTTCACGTCGTTTTCTGCAAGGAGCAAAATAAGGGACGACTCACACAGACGGGCAAAGAAAAAGAATACTTACACTTAAAAGATGTCACTCTGGACCAATAAGCTGTGTGCATTCGTTGATCGTTCATGCATATATTATTAATATTCGTGTTTTGCTCGCCCTATTTCACATGGTCATGGAGTACTAATATCATGTAAGAAAGATAAATAAATAAATATTAATAAACGTTTATAATGTACATGAGGTTTAGCGAGCGCTGCAGTGGTTTCTTCGTCCGCAATGACGTCATTAAACGCTTTTCTTTCTCTTCGCATACGCGTATTATTTACTCGTCAGTTTGCTATGTATGGTGAAAAAAGTACGCATATACTTGTCCCCTAGCTGTGACAACAGTCTCTCACTGCTCTTACTTTTTCCAATTTTTTTTCCTTGCGCTGTGGTGACATCAGCTCTCGTACCTCGTTTTTCGTGACATACGTCACGTCTCTTCTTCCTTCCCCATTTTAAATCCCCATTGCTTGTTGTCGTAGATACATACAGTGAATGATTTTCTTGTATCTAGCATGTCCTTTTTTAGTAGAGAGGAGCAATTAAAAATAACTAATTCTACGGTATTACAAGGCCCCTTCGATTGGCCTTCGATTGTTGCAGTTTTTAGTAAAATAGTAAAGTTCTTGGCAGCGACAGAAGCTACAACCGTAAAACAACTTCTGAGGCTGGCACAGTATCTCTTAGGGTTAGGCTTTGGTTAGGAGCTTCGTATTTAATGGTTTACAATGCACTCGTATAACAGGCCATTCCTAAAGATTGTACTAGCAATAAGCTATGGTAACCTCGGAATCATCTACGAAGTAAATGTGTTCATGTTTGCTAAGTTAGTAAAGGAAAACTCAAATTTTGGCTAAAGTTAAGTATAATTTATATAGCCAATATACCCTACATGTCGTACGGATATATATCTACTATATAATAATTCACATCGTGTTTTTATTTATTTATTTATATATTTATATCTTTCCTGTCACGCTCTATGGGAATAAGATAGGAGAAAATTCAGATTTCATTCAAATGGCAAAAAAAGTTGGTACCTTGGAATAGTCGAGTGTACAGTAATCAAGTTAAGTTTACAGTAATCAAGTTGAGTGCACAGTCATTAAGTTGAGTGCACAGTCATCAAGTTGAGTGCACAGTCATCAAGTTGAGTGCACAGTCATCAAGTTGAATGTACACTCAACTTGATGAGTGTACAGTCATCAAGTTGANGCGAGAGGCTCCTTCATGTCTGTTTTCTTTTGAAAAGTCTCCAGAAACTTTCCCATTGCCTCGATGAGAAATTCCACCTGAAGTGCGCAACAGTATTTTCACATTTTAGCACTATAATGCAAATTGTCATATTTAGATAGGTCGTTTTGCGCACTCTGAGAACGCGTGTTGTTGCGGAAGTCTCAGTAGTGTCTCCCTGAGGCTTCCAGTTAGTGACAGTCGCTGAATAGTTTAGCACTTTAGGGAACTTACATTCCGTCTTAGCAGATCGTTTCACGTCGTTTCTGCAAGGAGCAAAATAAGGGAAGACTCACACTGACAGGCGAAGAAAAAGAATACCTACACTTAATAGATGTCGCTCTGGACAAATAAGCTTTGTGCATTCGTTAATCGTTCATGCGTATATTATTAATATTCGTGTTCTGCTTGCCCTATTTGACATGGTCATGGAGTACAAATATCATGTAAGAAAGATATAAATATTAAACGTTAATAATGTACATATGGAGGATAAGCGAGCGCTGCAGTGGTTTTTTGGTCCGCAATGACGTCATTTAACGTTTTTTTTTTCGCATGCGCGTATTATTTACTCGTCAGTTTGCTGTGTATGGTGAAAAAAATACGCTTATACTTGTCCTCTACTGTGACCAACAGTCTCTCGCTGCCCTTACATTTTCCAATTTTTTTCCTTGCGCTGCGATGCCATGAGCTCTCGTTCCTCGTTTTTCTTGACATATGTCATGTCTCTTGTTCCTTCCCCATTTTAAATCACCATTGCTTGTTGTCATAGATATATAAAGTGAATGATTTTCTTGTATCCTGCATGTACTTTTTAGTAGAGAGGAGCAATTAAAAATCACCCATATTCTACGGTATTACGAAACCCCTTCAATTGGCCTGCCTTGTTACAATTTTCTAGTAAAATAGTAAAATTCTTGGCAGCGACAGAAGCTACAACAGAAAAACAGCTTCTGAGGCTGCCACAGTATCTGTTAGGGTTAGGCTTTATTTAGGAGCCTCATATTTAATGGTTTACAATGCACTCGTGTAACAGGCCGTTCCTAAAGATTGTACATACTAGCAAAAATAAGCTATGGCAACCTCTGAATTATTTACGAAGTAAATGTCTTCATGTTTGCTAAGTTTGTAAAGGAAAGCTCAAACTTTGGCTATAGTTAACTATGGTTTATATAGCCATTATACTCTACATGTCGTACGGATATATATATTGCATATATATATATATATATATAGGCATATTAATATACGCAATGGAGACAAGTAGCCTGGGCCAAACTTACATGCATTGATACTCCTCTTTGCCGCCTATGATCTCGAAGCAGCTGTTCAATTCGCTCCAATTAACAGAAGTAATAACCGAGCGTGTCTTGACTACTTCCTTGCATGTGAACACTTCCTCAGGACTGCAGGAGGAACTTCGCGGAAGCAACCTTGTGCAGCAACGTTATTCTGTCCTATCTTCATATTTGTCCATCTTCTTCACCATCATTTGAGATCTTTTCTAGTAATGTACACTGCATGGGATCTTTTTCTAGCAAGCAGCAGCGCCGCATAAAAACTCAAGTTATTTAAATGGAGAAGTGTATTCAGAGCAAAGATAAATACTGTTTTCTAAATATTATAAAAGTAATTCACGCTGAGCACGATATAGTGCATTATGCCAATCTGACTCATTTAGAAATAAGAAAAAATGCCTCACGCTTCCGTTTTATATGTTATTTAATTTACTGTCATTTAGAAGGCAAAAGTAACAATGCCGGTGCAGCTAGAACTACGTTATACAGGCCAATATCTCTTTGAGAGAAGTATAAATAAAGTATCATTCTTATGATGCCGTGAGTTGAGAGCTATACAGGACTGGATGCTGATCCTCTTGTTTAGTAGATCCGTTAAGCAAAGACGAGTAAATATCAACCATATTTAGCCAACAGTCGCGATACGATACTAAATGATCCATTATTTGTAATAAATCAATATTAGAAATAAACCTTTATTAGTAATAAACCATTATTAGATATAAACCATCATTAGTAATAAATCATTATTAGAAATAAACCATTATTAGTTATAAACCATTATTAGAAATAAACCAATATTAGTAAAAAACATTATTAGCAATAAACCATTATTGGTAATAAACTATTATTAGTAATAAACCATTATTAGTAATAAAACATCATTAGTAATAAACCATTATTAGTAATAAACCATTATTAGTAATAAACCATTATTAGTAATAAACCATTATTAGTAATAAACCATTATTAGTAATAAACCATCATTAGTCAGAGCACCGAAA
Organism: Parhyale hawaiensis; assembly: GCA_001587735.2. Classification (NCBI taxonomy): domain Eukaryota; kingdom Metazoa; phylum Arthropoda; class Malacostraca; order Amphipoda; family Hyalidae; genus Parhyale; species Parhyale hawaiensis. The sequence goes on from LQNS02277602.1 coordinate 9,308,141, forward strand.
CTTCCCAAATTTGTAATTCATATTCGCGCCAGCCGAAATTCAGCTTATAACAGAAGATACACCGCTGATCCTCAGCTTTTGTCCCATGCAAGTCATTATAAGTCTAATGGCCATTATCAGCAAGGTACTAATTGCTAAACGGCAATCGAAAATTTTAAAAATATATGTAGTTCATAGTCAACAGTGAGCTTTATATAGATACAAGCGCTCAGGCTTATCTGTTGAGTATTCATTACAAACTAGCTGGAACGTGTAGAAACTCCGCAGAACAATAGCAATCGTCTTCCATGATATCTCAGACCCGTGTCAACCTAATTTTTCCCGTATCTAATACTGAAGAAACCTGTGAAAATTATACAGGACAAAAGCATTGTTTCTCAATTATTATGACGCCCTCGGACCCATATCATGCATACGATGTGTGAAGAACTGTTCCAATTAAGTCAGGCAGTGAACCTTCTACCTAAAACCTACAAAGGTCGTATAAAGGATACCCTAATTTTCTCCTATCTAATACTGATGAAAGCATCCCGGCCGTTCAAACCAAAGAGCTTTAATAGAGCTATTCTATCCAACCTCCTTGGTACCTTGCTTGGAACTGAGTAACTAACTAACTGACGGAGGGACAAGCAGAATTCTGATGTAGTTATTTTTTCAAAACCTTTGACCATATAACAATGGCTGCCTTTTACGATGCACTATAATAACATGTATGGAAGAAACGGTTCAAGAGTTTAAATGTTTGGATTGCAAATGATGTTCACTTAAGGAACTTCTAGAGCTCACAACAAAAAGTTGAGCTCAGGAAAAGCAATGTAGGGCAGCTGTAACATAGGTAGTACGTTCCAAAGATCTTCATTGACAAAATTAAAAATAATACTCAGAGAAGGTTGAAACTGCTTGCTCGTAAATTTCGAGCGAAGTTCGTTGCCTATAGAGCCCGTCAGAGCATTCTGTTTTTTTGCGTATTTCTCTGCTTAAGTAAGTAACGGCGCCTCGATAAGGGCCACTATGTTCATTAAGTGTAATCTATGCAAGCAGTCGAGCCCGTCGTGAGCGCCAGACCGATTTTTTTTTTCTTCTCTATCTCTCTCTGTATTCCCGTGCATTCGAGCTGGTGTGTTCTGTTTGATATTCATTAATTGTTGCTATTGAAGCGTACATGGAACTTAACAAATTCATGAGATTTATAACGTTCTAACTATAGGAATATATGCTGTTAGTCATGGCAACTGCCCAGTTTCGATGCATTCCTGCGCTGGCATGGGCTGCAGACTCTCAGAGTATAAAATAAATGCACCCTGCTCGAAATTTAGGTTTTTAAAATTCTTTTAATACATTTCAGTTTACTGAGCTCATCCTAGAAATAAAATTAACTGCATTTGAACTGATGCGCTAACGTGTATTGCCTTTTTCCAATAATCATGTCATTCTTAGTCTATCTGCACAATGGTCTTCGGAAAAAATAATGGAAAGAATTCCCATATTTACTCATAGAAAACAACAACTCGGTTGTTAGGAAGCAAAAGTTGAAGAATGTATCGTTACTTTTAATGTCGCCTATATGGCGACAAAATTGAATTCACGCGAAGTTCACAAACACGATGCATGGGGGATGCCGTCACCGACCAAGCTTTCGATAAGGACACTCAGTTACCCTGTAAAATTTCTCCAGGAACGACAGAGATAAACGTTTGAATTCTAATGCTGAGAAAATATCTTGACGCATTAATTTGCCGGCAAACGATGTTTGTTTTACTTGCGTCGGCTCAGTGTTAGACTATGCTGCCGAGCCGCTCGAACGTGCTGAGGGAGGGGGGGGGGGTTGGAGAAAACCGGAGATGTGATAGAAACTTTTCGTCATCGTCAAGCAATTTGTACAACCCAGAATAAACGATGCTCATCAGTAAGGAATTTTTGAAGAGGATAGCAGTTTTACTAAGCAGTGCCCAGCTAGAGAAGACAGAGGATTCACTATGAGCTGAGTATAACAAATGAACAATCGAAGCACTATGAATAAAGCTGACTCACGGATAGGATAAGATCAACAAAGTGCATAGACAGCGGTGACAAGAATAGATTCAATGTACAGAGCAGCTTAGGTATGAACAGCAGTCACAAGCAGAGCAACGCCTGTGAACGTAACAGCTAAACTACCATCAAGAAATCAAGTCCAAGGGACGGAGCAAATGAACATCTACCGTACCATATTTATGCAGAAGATGTAACGAGCAGAACAGGTAGAAGATTTCAATCAAAGAGCTTCACTAATATGAATCATGTAATAAATCAGTAACAATAATGACATGTATTTAAACCAGATTTAATTAATGGAATGGATGAACAACGATAATCAAAGCAAATTCAAAGAACGAAGCAGCTGAACATCTATAGACAATGCAGATGCATAAACTAACAAGGCTCTGACACATAGCACGGGTTGCAACTAATTTTGTTGTGAAGGCACACGGTAAATCTGAAGTGGATTTTTTTCTTCTTCCTGCTGACAAACAGACTACTGAAGCGTCATTAGTTTATGCAGTTCCAATCTCTCAGTTGTTTTCTTCATTAATTAGGTGTACTGCTATACGAAAGGTCTCCTCTCGCCCTCAGGTCCGAGACTGTTTACGTCCTAATGTTTTTCTTCTCTAATTAACTCTAATTATTTGGCCGTGCAAATGAAGAATTTATTTTTGATCTCGATTCTTTAGGGGACGAGCTGGCATCGAGCATTCTTTCGCCCCCATGTGTTTTATATCCGATCGTAAATACTGTACACAAATGAGGTAGAGAAATTAACCAACATAATATTGCAGAACTAATAATAATAATCATAATAACTAAAGCACTCTGAAATCGCATACCTCCGCCAATTAAGTTAGGTAACGGTAACGAAAATTCAAATTGCTTCTGAAACCGTGATTACCTCCGACGATGAGATCATGTTTTTGTCGTGTTTGTCTGTCGATTTGTCTGTCACCAAGACTACTCAAAAAGTTATGAACGGATCTTTACAAAATTTACAGGCATTGTAAGGGCATGGTAACAGTAACAGACGATTAAGTTTCGGTGAAAATCCGTTCATCTGTCTGTTTGTTTCTCTACCTACCTATGTTTTCTTAAGGCCATGACTCGAAAAGTTATCTACGGATTTTCATGAAATTTGCATGAGTTCTTAGGCAAAATACGAAGAGTAAATGAACAAACTTTTGGGATGATCTGTTTGTTCGTCTGTTTGTTGCTAAGCTTAATTCTATGCTTGTTAGCACAATAGCTCAAAAAGTTATGGATGGATCTGCGTGGAGCACTCCAGCATCGAGAAGGCCAGGCGAAGCACGGCGAGGGATCCCAAATTGACTCTCACTACGGACTGCTTCACCTGCTCTTCACACGACCAGTTCTTCAAAATTCTAGAATTAAGGCTAAAAAGAAAACCTCAATAGGTGTATCCACTGTACCCTGTATACGAGATAATAAATGATGTTTTTTTTTTTTTGTTTATGAAATTCAAGGCCTGACTTGTCCAAACTTCAGACAGGTGCCCTGGCTTCGATCCGTTTATTCAAGTTTCAGGAGTTGACCCGTAAAAAATTATCTGTGAGACTTCTAAAAAACTCAATTTTACTTCATAAATTGGATATTTCAGTCGGTTCACCATAATTGGGTTGCCTCTAATACATGCAACCCGATTCAAACTAACGAAGTTAAAGTTCCTTTCTACATTTCTGGACAAGTCACTTCAATCGGGCTTAGCTTGGATTGACTTGACGACCCAATCGACCGTCGTAATGCATCTCAATATAACAACAGAATCAAACTTTGCTTACTTGTTGTAAAATTAACCATAGTTTCAACGTCCACGCGGTAGACAATTTGAAAGCACATAGTTAATCTAAAACTTAGCGGCAATATATAGATTTTTTACCGAACAGGGAAACTACGAAAATCGAAAACTTAGGGAAATATCAGCCATAGTAGAATAGGTAAATATCGGTATTATGCACTTGAGTATAGGCATAACAATGATTATATATGCTTCTGCTTTTCACTTTTCACACTATGCTAGATATTTATGCAAAATTTTGTGCCTAATCATCCAGGTCAGAGTCTCAGAGGACAAACTAAATAGATAGCTAGACAAAGTGGATGGCTAGACGAAGCAGTTTTCTCCACCAACATTCAATACTATAACTAATCGATTCTCATATCCTTAATAATAATTTCAATCGACCACGTACGTATTTGGTGGGCCATTTACTAACGTGAAATTGCTGCCTAGTTTGCTGCTGTATCTTCATTCACTTTTATACAGCAAGGGTGTGAAATACCTAGTTCTTACAGCTGGATTAATTAATAGCGTACTGCACAAAGGTAACACTGTTGCTACAAAAAATTCAAGCAGACTTTGTAATTAACGAAAATTAAATGTATAATCCAAGTGCATTTTCAAATGTATATCTCACTCTTTACATTTACCAGGCTTATATTGGATACACGGTTATTATTCTAGAAGACTAAAGGAATTTTATGATCGTAGCCTGTATGCATTTTATTTCTAGATACCTCGCCTAATATGAAGTTTAGTTCAATATCGGAGACACGGCTGTCTTTCTAGAGGGCAGAGCATTCAGTTATCCTCCATTACGGCTCGTAACGATGCTACGCTTGTCAATCATCATACGGAGCGGGTCGGCGTCCAGAACCAGTAAAAGGATGCGTGTCCAATGCGCCCTGCGTCTCCTACACCTCCGCCACTTTCTAAGCCCCTCACTCAACTCGCTCTTTCTATCTCTCTCTTTCTCTTTTTCTCTTAGATTCCCATTGGAAAGAAACATAATTTGGTACATGATGTTATAAAAGTCCGTGCTAACGTTCCATTGACACGGACAGTGCTCTTTAGTGCAGTGCCCACGAAACAGCCGAGTCTGAATGCAAAATGAGATTTCTGAACGTTGTCGCTCTTCCGTCAAAGTGTTGACCCTGTCTAGTTTTAATACAGCCTTTGTTATGAATTACCGAATGAACATAATGTCAATGGAAGTACAACCGTATATAGAGAATTTTATAGCAATCATGAAAGATAATATTGCTATCATCTTCAATTGCACTACGTTACTTTGTCCCTTTTTTGCTGAAATCTTACCCACATACCAAAATCAATTTGTAATCGCAAACACAGGAATTTTTTTTACTGCTAACAGTTTTTTCAGTCTATTTTGCTAATAACAATCATAATAATAAGCTTTATTAGGTACTGATTCGAAACACTACAACCAGGTAAAAAAATGGAGCAGCTTATCGCTAAGGCTGCAGTTAAACAAAGGAAAATCGCAGTAACACTAGGAACATACAAAACATAATAATAAGCTTCATTAGGCACTGATTGGAAATACTAGTATAATAAGGTACAAAACTACAGTGCGCTACCTTTGATTATGTAAATACAATTTTTTTGCTTATTTTTCAAGATAAGGGTCAAACACTTAAAATGTTAATAGTAAGTTAGTGCACAGGTAAGTTCTAACTATAAAAACAATTAGAGAAAAATAAAACGGAACCATTTCCCACGTTTTGGCAACATTTGCTTATTGCACGGGGTTCTGCTGTTACGCCAGATTATGCAACATCACTCTCTAGTCAACATGGGCAAGAAAAGCGGTCTAACCGGAGAAGAAAACATGAAAGTGACCTCGTTATTGGCTTCTGGTAAGACAACACGCGAAGTTTCCAAAAATAACAGCGTGATCACCTAACAATTAAGACTTATGTAATTGAAGGTAAAGCCAACCGGAAAACTCCAGATAGAGCCTCCACGATGAAATTGACTGCTCGGGATATGCGACATTTGAAGGTTTCTATGGCTAGAAAACATCTTTCTACAAGTAAGACGATATTTAAAGACGCTGGAGCCCCAGTACTAGTCAGAAAGACAAGATGTGAGGTTCTGCAGAAGCTAGGGAAAGTGGAAAAGGCAATAAAACGACCACTTCTTACAAAAACTCACAAAGAAAGTAGGGTCAAATGGGCTGACGATAACATGAAAACTGATTTCTCCAATGTCATATTCACTGACGAATGCAGAGCCACTCTTGATGGTCCAGAAGGATGGGAGTCTGGATGGGTCCTCCATGACCGACCTGAACAGACACGACTCAAGTGTCAACAAGGTTGTGGAGGTGTAATGTTTTGCGCTGGGATAGTAGGTGACACCCTTATAGGTCCATTTGAAGTGGCAGAAGGAGTTAAACTGGATGCCGAAAGGTACTGCCAGAATTCTTGATGCCAACTTGATTCCATGGCTTGATGAGTAGACTATCGCACGTAGATCCAAATTGGTGTTTCAGCACGATAACGCTCCCTCACGCCGAGCACGGTACGCTGCTAACTGGCTTACGGATGGAGGATTTAAATAAAAAAATTATGACCTGGCCAGCCTCGATTTAATTCCATTGAGAACCTGTGGGCAATGATCAAAAGGAAGGTCTATGAAGGTGGTCGGCAGTTTTCGAGTAAAGTAAGCCTGTGGAATGCAGTAAAAACAGCTGCAGATTCTATTCCACCATCTGAAATATCAAACCTGACAAAGTCTGTTGATAATC
>LQNS02277602.1:9315510-9334143 GCA_001587735.2 Parhyale hawaiensis
ACAGAACTGATTAGTTCGACATCTGACAGCCTCCAAAGTGAAAGAGTGCGCTCCGCATGCAGCACGAGTCTCTCTCCCAAAAACCTTGAGGGCAGGGAGAGAAGAATACAACCAATGCCTCTCATTACTATGCACCTTATAAAACATACATAGCTCTGCGACTCTTCTCCTGTGGGACAGGTTCACTAGATCATTATCAGCGCACAGAGTGCTGGCTGAACTAACAAGTCGGTCCAACAGACGTAAGTGAGTGCCAGCAGCTGAAGACCAGACCGGTCAGCAATACTCCAACACAGGCAGCAAAAACGCATCCACATCCACAAACTCACTCCTCTTCCCATCAACAACTACACATTGACGTCTGTCAGATTAAAACTGAATAATTACCGTGAAAACTGAACCACCAATACCCATCAATCTTAGCTCTTAGAGCAGCCCAAGGTGATTCACGCGATCAAAAGCAGCACTGAAGTCAAGCTGTTCCAATCTTACCTCATGACCCCCATCAAGAGCCAGCTGCAAACACATGAGAAATATGAAGTAGAGCATCACAAGTTCCCAAGCCCTTGCGAAAACCATACTGTGTAGGGGAAGGACACCCTGCTTCTCAAGAAAACGACCAAACCTCGGTGCAACCAACCTCTCATAACTTTCGACAAAACAGGTGTGATCGAGATGGGTCTATAGTTGGAGGTCAGGGATGAGACTCAGCCCTTCGGAATAGGCGTGACATGAGCGACACATCAGCAATCCGGAAAAGAGCCCAGCCGTAACATCCGACGGAATACAGAAACAAGCGGAGCTGCGGGCACACCAGACACCCCCCGAAGAAAGAAAGGAAACATACCAGATGGATCAGTGCCCCCAAAGGGGTCCAGGTCAAGAAGAAGGCGGTGCACTTCAGAAGATCTGAAAGCAAAACCGGAGAACCTCGGTTCGGGATCACACGCTAAAGGAATGCGCACCCGGTCTCGGCTCTGCTTCTCATCAAAGTAGCGCAACAAAAGGTCCACCTTGGCAGCAGTGTCCGCAATAAGATCACCACCAGCACCAATTAAAGGGGGGACAGAAGAGCTCACACTAAGCACAGCGCTCTTCAAGGTAGACCACCTCTTATCTGCGCTAACAGACGAAGCTAACAACTCCCTAGACCTCAAATTATGCTCCCTCTCAGCTTCCTTATCAGTAGCACCAGCACGATACCGCAGTTCCCTGAAATGATGAAAGTCAGCAGCAGACCGGCTAGTACGCCAACGAGCATATGCCTCCCGCTTCAACTGGTGCACCCTCCTACAGGCATCATTATCGCTCATCGCCTGTCCTGACCGTAATGAAGTGGGAAGGGACATAGGCGCGCACGCCTGTTTCGAAGGGCTCAGTATCATCACGAATCTCCGACTATAGACCCATCTTGATCACACCTGTTTTGTCGAGTGAAGCCGATTCAAAGTAGACCCAGGATCAGGAGACTCTCTCACAACACCTCAAGGTAGCGCCGGGATAGCGCCAGAGACGGCATCCCAATCCCAAGCTCGGAAGAACCCCATATCAGTGGGTGTACATTCGGACAATAGGGAAACAGTATTATTGTTTTTTTTAGACTTTTCCATTCATTAAATACAAGAATAGATGGGTGAGTTCCCTGTTTCGATAACTCCCGGTGTTGGTGGCACAGTCGAGTAAATGTGTTCTCAGGTTATTTCTCAACGGGCTGAGTCGAAATATCTAAACAACAAGGCCTAATTTCTACATTAGCAAGATTAAAATGCGTTTAACAATCATGTTTGATTAGAAGCAATTAGAGCCATATCGCTTTCTTCTAAAGTCCATTTATGAATGCTATAATTACGTAGTCTTTTTGTTAAATATGCTCGTCATGCAAGCGTGAAAATATCAAAAGGTTCCCCAGCTCTAATATTTGTGAAGCATATATAGGTTTCAATCCGATAAACTTGAATAGATGGGAAATGAAAGTAAACATAAAGTCAAACTTACATAATCTATGCAATTCTACGCAGGATTAAAGTTCGGGATTTATTCTCCACTTCCTATACTTATAACAGTAGAGAGCAACTGTAGCGGGCCAGCAGTGAGCGATTCGGGCAGAGATTCGAGGCCGTCTGCGATTCTTCGCCTTGAATATTCATTCTGTGGAAGCGAGTGAAACGTTTGCGTTCTATGCCAAAGAATAGTTATCGGTAGCCTGGCTTTTTCTAAAATCCGCCAGAAACACCAGATCGGCAACTTGTACTGTAGCATACCGGTACGATGAAAAAAAAATTACCTATATTCCAATACGAAAAAAAAGAAGATACCGCCGCTTAATTATGTGAAAAAGACACCATCGACTGGCACGATGAGGGCGAGTCAATCTAAGCTCTAAACATTAATTTGCCAGACAGGTACAGTGGTTTCGCAGTTTTAGATCAGAAGGTGTCCGACTCTCTACGACTGGCAATGGTTGCTGTAGTTTAAAAACTGCGAAGATTTTTGAGACGCGAAACAATTGCTTAGACAGTGGCAACGTGCAAACCGAACTCACGGGGCAACATCATTAATTGGAAGGTTGTAAGGAACGTTTCGTATTTTGTACTCGCGTGAGTATCGGCCTTAAAACAACCGTGGATCAAGTTGCTTCTTGTCTATTGCGTATTACATAATACTAAACACTCGAAACGAATGCAGATAAAGCAATGGAGACGTTCCTCCTGTTGTCTCTCACCTGTTGAGCATTACATTATTTCCCTCACACAGGAAAACATGCCGGTGAGGCGATGAAGAAGTTGTCCCTTCTACTATTTTCGCCTTGCCTCAGCTATTGCGCGTTACATCGTTCCAGGTGCTTCACCTATTGCGATTACAACATTTTACGTACAGAATGAACGCAAGGGAAGAAATGGAAACGTTGTCTCTCCTGTAGTCTTTCACCTCAAATTACGCATTACGTAATGCCACATACACAGAAGGAACGCCGAAGAGGCAATGGAGACGTTGCTTTCATAATCACAACTCAAGATGCTATCGTTAATGTTGGTTGGTCATATTGCAGCAATACTTATACGTCCGTGAGAGGGCGGAGTGCGGCCGCCGGGAACCCTTCATAAACTAGACGGGTGCGAGTCATGAGAGTGTCGATATAGCTGTCGGTTTCATGTTCATTACGACAGGGCCGTGGTGCTGACCGTCGGACCAAAGGAACCTGAAAGAGGACGTGTGGACTGGGCAGCGAAGGGAGGTTGTATGCTGTCAAATATGCACTTCCCAGTAGTAAGATTTAGATGAATTTAGTGTGTAGCTAAACAAGCTATAAAAGTTGGAAGATAGCATCCTGCATGTATGTGCAACACGCCAGAACAGTATGATTAAGGTGAAATTAGTATAAAATAAAATCAGCCGTGGAGAGGAAGTGTATGAAGGAAAACAATCACCAGAAGTGAGATTTAGGGCGATTAAGTATCAAACTAAACCAGCAATGAAACATGCAAGGTGAGCGAGGTGGTAGTCAGGGTGACACCTAATTCCCAGCAGACGTTTTAGGTGAAAATTGTATGAAACTATTTCAGCCATGAAATATAGAAGCAAAGCAAATGAGCGTCCAGAAAAATATAAAATTGCACCAGGTAACAACTTACGTATGTACAAACTGATTTAGAAAATAATGCCAGTAAATACGGGAAAACCTTGCTATCCTCTAAATGAACCGGTATTTCTTCAACAGGCTGCACCCACACTGCAGGTAACATTCTTCTCCTATTTCTTTTTTGGTATAAAGCATTAATTCTCGCACTCAGTATAATTACAGCTGTACGAAGCTGTCGACCAAACAGACTTGTGGAGTTAAATTCTCCGTTATGTAGAGTTGCAATGGAAGAACTTGGTGTTGCAGCCCAGGTGCGGGCGAGCTAATAAGACATTTCATTCCGTTCCGCAAAATTGTATGACTCAGAGGTAAACATTTAGCTGCCATTAATCTAAGTGATGTGCCATGTAAATTCTCTGGTGCCTGACCGAGGGAGTTTCTCATGCCGACAATCATCAATATAACAGTCTAACGCCATCTCTAGCATTAGTGGCACTGCATGCGTCCGCTCAAAGATTAATGCTCTGCAGAACACAATGCATCTAAAGCATGTCTCCCGTCCGTATCTGAAGAATCTCTGCTAAGTATAAGAAGAAGTTTTAGATATGCTCGCTGGAAGGTATAATGCAGCTCTTTGGGTGGCCTCTATCTGTGCGCATCAGCAGGCAAAAATTTTAACTGACAACAGCTTAGAAAAGCTGCAAAAACCGCTAATAAAATAAGAAAAAACTAATGACTCTGAGAGCAGGTTATAGGTGAAATTCGGTGTGCTCTTTCGGCACGCAAGCTGTTGGATGCTTTGAACGTTGTGCTTAATTTATGATCGTAGCAGCTACAGAAAAAGACATGCAGTAATCTCCTTGCATAAAAATATTACTGAGTGCGACAACAAGCATAGAGTCACTTACAGCCACTATATGGGCTCCATGCGATAAATGCACTCGCAACCCTAAGGTTCTGTAGCAGTTCTTGAACATGCATGCAACAGCTCACTGTTTTACGCTCATCATGTGCGTAAGGAAAGGTTAATCAACAACTATTCACAGTAGACCACGTCACAACTAGGGCACCCTGAGAGCGCATACCTCCGCCAAGCGAGGCAACGGTAGCGAAAAATTCAAATTGGCTCTGAAACCATAATTTTCTTTGTATCAGTACCAAAATCAAATGATTTATGCCGTTTGATAGTAATAACAACTTGTGCAATTTTCTTGAAGACCCGTTCATAACTTTTTGAGTTATGCTGCTAGCCAACGTTATGACAAACATGAGTCAAACATACAAACGAAAAAACCTATCTGCACCAAAATTTGATCATTTATGTCTTTTAACATTATTAACATCCCCTATATATTTCACAAAGATTCATTCATTATTTTTTGAGGTATTGTGATAGTGACAAACAAATGAACGAACAAACTGATCATCACAAAAGTTTGGTCATTTACTCTTTGTGGTATACCTAACAACTCATATGAATTCCATAAAAATTCACCAATAACTTTTTGAGTTATGGCATTGAGAAAAATGAGGAAACAAACAAACAAACGGATAGACGGATCTTCACCAAAAGTTATAATCATCTGTTCCTCCTAACATACCTAACAATCCCTGTAATTTTCGTTAAAATACGTCCATAACTTTTTGAGTTATCTTGGTAACAGAGAGACAGACAAACCCGACGAAAACATAACCTCCTTGGTGGAGATAAATGTGTTAAGGACTAAAATACGTTAATCTACTGGCAAAATATTTATACAGCTGTGACAAGACCTTATATAGAGAACAGGTCTGGGTCTGGATCTCGAAAATGGTCCGATCACATACTTCCTGGACAAATTATGAGACGCAGTTTGATGTTTTTCATACCTGTCCTGCATATTTTGGAGATATCAAGATAAAAACTTCATTTCAACTTCTTAAAAGTTAAGAATTACGATAGTTTGAATATTTTATCCAAATAAGCCCGAAATATTAATGGGGTTAAACCGGTCGCACCAATTTCGTGGCGTACAAACCCAAGTCTGCACTTTGGGAGGCCTTGCCTTTGCCCACTAGAAATATCATGCTGTACTATAATAAGCAGTTTATTTTTTAGTGGATTGCTTGCTTGCCTTGTCTCTCTGTCCCCATCTGAAGCATCAGATGGGAAAAAACTCATCTGCTGAACAGCAAGGGGCCCGATACAATGACAAGTTGTTTTGAAACATAAGAACGGAAGACGACTGAAGAGATCTAAGTGGTGGCATAAATATTCGATTACACTTTTCTCTCACACAGAATATTTTTTTACTCTGAGCTCATAATGCCTTAACTGAGTTGAAAATAAATGAAGTAAAAGTGAAATATATTCCTGAAAACATAACCAAGGCCCAGCCATAGAGTCAATACTACAGGAGCGGCCTGGAGTGCTAATATGAACTTCTCCTAACTGCTGCCCACTTCAAAAATTTTGCTTTTGCAGTGCTGCTCTGAGGGGAGATTTCTAGCAGCATGGCAGAAAATGAACAGATGAGCAGATACAGATAATGATAAATGCGCATTGGTCTTTCTCTTAATGCTTGATGATTTATATACACATATGCTATCAGTGGGACCAGCGGCTAAAGCGCATGACATTATGTAACTGTTTCGTTGACGCCATTCTTCAATGAAAATGCTGTCCAGTTTGATTACTGTATTTCGATATTGCTGGGTCTCAGAATGCTGTTTTTTTACTAGCAATATATAGAACTGCATGCAATGTACAGGACGTTTTATAGTATATGTTACCTACTTAAAACATACTTAATAAACATCGGTGCTTGCGAGAGCATACTTTTATATTCGTCTCAGTGCTGACATGAGATTAAGAATTCCCCAAACTGTTGCACTAGCTGCAGGAATCATCGTTAGTTTACTTTAAAAAAGCATCGTGGTTTTGTCAATTATAGACTGACGGTGGTATTTAAAGATGCCGGTAATAGTGATGTGGCTGAGGTAATTGCGCTTTTCTTGCCACTAAAGCTACGTGTACACTGTAGAGCTAGAGCGCGAGAGTGGTGCAATGAGTCTAGCATGGCTTACAGCAGTGTACACGGACGCGAGAGCACCCTAGCGAGCGTGACGTCATGGCCTCGCTAGGGTCCCTCTCGTCTAGGCAGCAGTGCAGTGTACAGAGCGCCGAGCGCTCTCGCTTGCCCGCTCTACACTCTATTCACTTCATTAAATAGACTGCCTGCTCTACGGGGACGGCAGCATAGCAGTGGGCTACTATTTTCGCCGTAGTCGTGCGGAAAGCGTGCATTGGGAATGATTAGCTGTCACCTAGAAAACAATTTAACCGTCTGAAGAATTACCTTGATATGAAAACTGGATATAAAATATTTTTTTTTTATAAAACAAGTCACTATAATTTCATAGAGCACTCTACGAAAACGCTCTTCATGAAAAAAGGTCTTTACGTTTACGTGCCACTAACTTGAAGTTAAAAGGCGAGGTAAATTTTTTACCATTATCTCCCACTTACACGCAGTATGTTTGTTGATATAGTTAGGTAATACAAGGCATTCTAATGGCGATAACACACGCTAGTCAAAAGAACGAGCATCGTCGTCTTTTGTTCAAACGTTATGTTGATCTCTCGTAGACACGGCTTCGGGATTGCCAAAAAATGGCGTAAAAATGTTTACCGTCAGTTCAGCCTGCATCGCAAGTGCCGTTGGTTAACTTTCGGACACATTATATTTGGAGTGATTTAGAGCTCAAAATTCTTTGCAAGTGTGTGTGATATTTAAATGGGCACCCCAACATATTCGGACGAAAAGATGACGAAACCCGTTCTTTTGACTAGCGTGTGTCATGGCCGTAAAGACTTTTTTCTATTTTCAAGAATAACGTTTTCACGAAAATGTGTCTTTGAAGTCCCATTGTTTTCCTATGAGAAAATATAACCGGCGTCATTATGGCGTTGCTAGCAGCCCCATAGGTGCATAACCGAACCTAACCTCCACGTAACATCGCTTGACATAACCTCGACCTAATGTTACATCCGCCTAACCTCAGGCTTTCGGAAGCTGAGCTCTTAATCTAACCAAAAATATGAGCAGTGCTATTATCTTGATGCAAGAGAACTAGAGGAACATTTATTGTTCTAATTTTTTTTTTTTTACTTTGCGAGTGAGGACAATCTTTGTTTTTATGTGTGAGTGCAGCTCAAGTAGCTGGCCAGTCAGAAGCGAGAGATTGAATTAAGTCGAAAAAATGCGGTGTGTGCAGAGCAGTAGGAAATGAATATGAAGTGTGAAATAAGCTTCACTTCATAGAATCAGTTGAATCACAGGGCGCCATATTGACATAGATCTTGCCTTTGGTGCTGTTAAAGTTTCCATCAGCCTCCACTGCAAGTTTCTAGTGATACTGTTGGTAATGTCACTTATCAATTCTAGCGTCCCGTAAGTATTCCCGTTACGCTCTTTGCTTAATGCCTCCTAACCTAGGTTAGGTTTCTATAGGGTCGCTAGCAAGTCTACAATGACGCCGGTTATATTTTCTCATAAGAAAACAATGGGAATTTCAAAGTCAAATTCTCGAAAACTAAGCATTTCAGACGAAAACGCTCTTCATGAAAAAAGGTGTAGAATGGATTATTTTACCTAAATTTGTAGTTCAACAAGAATAGTAGATTTGAGTGGGGAATTAATAGTAAAGAATGCCAAAAGCAAAGTGAAAGCGCGAGTCGCTCTGAAAGTGAGATTGCATTTCTTGAATGTGAATTTTGTCATTTTATTTTTGGAGTCACTTTTTTCAAGCAGAAAATAATATTTTTTGGAGACATGCGAAGAAAAATTCTTCTAAGCTGCAGTATCCTTGTTCAGTAATTCCCTCAATAATTTAACATGCGCTCCTTCCTCATTTCTCCTCTCAATGCACTTCCTTACCCAGTCACGTCATTTATTTCTATGGTAGAACAATGACGGCAGAAGCAGCAACTGTGCGTCTAGAGGCGCCATATTCACCACATCAAATCCCGGAGTCAACTGGCTTCATTCAGCCTTCAAAAATTCAGAACTTCAGAGCGCGGCCAAGTGGTGAATAGGCAAGGCCACCTAGAAAACACTAGGTGGCGTTGGTATAGGGCGGAGCTTGAAGCCTTGCAGTCTCCAGTGTATACACATGCGAGAGCAACTTTCAAGAGTTGCTCTACCGCCACTCTTTCTCGAGTCTACGGAGAGCAAATCTACGAACAGTGTACACACCACGTAGACTGGTGACGCAGCAGTCTAGCTTGAGAGTGTACACGTACCTTAAGTTAACACGCCGATTTGGATGCCTGAAATACTGAAACGCGCTGAAATGGGCCACAAATCATCCCGGCACTATTTTAAACTCTGTGTATTTTTTGGGTACAACGACAATAACCTGATGTGTGGAAATGTCGATTAGTGAATTATGTTCCCTCTATTTTATAGCGCCCCCGAGTCATTTCATTTTCATCGTCAAGCACTAGAACGCCTCGTGGCGTAAGACAATCACCCGCAGTGCGAGCAAATTTTATCGCCGTCATTTTTTATGGCCAGGTAGGTCAACCCACCAGACTCCCAGCAAAAATTTTTGAACATTACTCAACTCCTTCTACCACTTTTCGGGTGGACAGACAAATATACATATACCGTATATATTTAAATCTTCACCGAAAACATCATCACCTCTCTCACTTCATTCGCGGGTGATAAAAATTGACACACTACGACACAAGTTTAAAATAACTATCTAAAAACAGTTTATCAAGAAACGGCAATCGTACTGACATCCAAAATACTCAAAAATTTAGGTGAAGTAATCGAAGCCTCAAATGATGATACAAGGATATACACATGTATGATGTCTCTTACTTTATTCTCTCCACTTGAAAAAAAAACTGTGCTTGTCTTGAAGCTCAAACTGCGTTAGGTGAAGTGAGCAAAGTTTGAAATTCTGCAATAACGAAATGTCCATTATTTTACGCTCTGTAATTATAAGAACTGTACTTGTCTTGACGCTCAAACTGCTGTTGTGGGTAAAGTGAGCAAAGTCAGAAATAAGGATATGTCCTTTATTTTAGTCTGTATTTAAAAGAACTGTACTTGTCTTGACACTTAGACTGCCTTACCGCTTAGCCTATCACATTCGTGCTTGGCGATAGAGAGCGCGCGCGGAACCGGTCCGCACCACGCAGATAACATCGGAAGGGTTTCACTCTGCATGCCTTCACTGTTAGAAGCAATCAGACATTTCTCCGTTAATTGTCCAGACAAGCTCTCTAAAGAATAAGGCAGGGTGAGATTCAAGCACTTTAATAATGGTACCTTGTCATTTCCCCGTTAATTGTCAAGACAAGTTCACTGAGGCTGGGTGAGATTCAAACACTTCCATATTGGTGCCTTGTCATGTGGAGCACTAATCTCGTAAGGGTCTACCATTAGCTTGCTCAACCACTGGCTAAAATGTGTAACAATTCCTGGCCAAGTCAGAGCGTTGGGTGTTGTTTTATTTTCATTGAATATCATTGGCGCGGTCAATTTGTCCACTCTCTTCGAAGTAATCTAACTAGGTTGGCTTTTGCTTGTCATAAACTCTAATGTAAGCTTTTAATTAGGCTCTTTGGATTGAGTTTCGGGTATTTATCGCATATCGATTAGGACAGTCTCAATGGTTATTGGTTTGTGACTACTTCTTAAAGCTCAATTTATGGTTGAGAGTGGAGCGCTAAAGACTAAAGTTTTGGATAAATTAATTATGGTTTGATCTGATTGGTTCCCTCAGCGTGAACGGATAGAAAACAACAATGCGAGGGGAAAGCGTCAACGGCGCGCATTGTGTAAAATGCGCTATGATGCAATGCTAAATTAATCTTGAAAACTATAGCTTCCATAATTGGCATGTTGATGAGGCTTCTCCATGGTCAGCTTAACTCATTCCAACAAAACGAAAGGTCATGGCAATATAGTCTCTATAAGCGAATTAAGGGCACGTTCGAATATGAGCCAATATTAAGTTTTCGAGGCTTAATGTCTCTAAAACGTCGGCCAGAAGCATTGGCTTTATCATTTGAATCGTGTTGCAAGTGTTAAAAGCAATGCGATTCCGTTGAACTTGCTGAAAACTCCATGTTACAGAGTAAGATTGAGTTCCTGGTAGTCTCAAAGGTAACCGATTGAAGGTCAATGTCTAAAACTCATTTAAACAGGTCAAATCCAGCGTACTTGCGTGAAGTTTCGAACAAGTTAAGCTTAGAAGGCTTACTTTTGGTCCCCATGCGAACGTGCCTCGACACTTTAGTGATGAAGCTATAGACATGCGAAGTGCACAGTGTCAATGAATATTTTCATATCGTTGAAGGTATTTAGCAGAACCGGCAATGCACTTATAAGGCGCTTTCGATTGGGCAGCAAAATTAAGCACTTCGAGGTTTATCTTGTCCTAAAGTTAAGACGGGTTCCCTGGCATCGACCCATTGATTCACGTTTCAGGCGTTGACCTTTCATCGATTTCCTGCGAAACTTCGAAGAACTCAATTTTACTTCATAAAATGAAGATATCATGCTGCTCAACGTAACTGGGTTGCTTCTAACATGTGCAACGCGATTCAGAGTAACGAAGCCAAAGTTCCTGTCCGCAGTTTCGGACAAGTCAAGTTGAGTGAGCTTGGCTTAGATCGGTTTTTTGACAACAAAATCGAACTCGTCCTTAGATGATAGGAACTTTAATCTACGGGCCTGTAGAACAGGATTTAATTCCCTAAATTATAGAAAATCCTTTATTTCTCTAACAGGTGGAGGTATTGTTGTTCTTACTACTTCTATGCTAGTACAAGTGGTACAATATTTTGTATAGTAAAACATAAAGGGCAATCGGACAATGCTGTTCAAGTTGCATACGGCAGGACATTGGAACTCCTAGACAGAAGGATGAATTATAGTAGGTACTAGTGTTAGGGGACTATATTTTTGTTCGCTAGCTTGCACTGAGCTGAATGTGCTCAGCTGTACAGAAATTTCACCTCCAGGCACTACGTCCACTAGAAATTCCATATCTATTATATTTAGGTAGACCAACACTTTACTTTACTCGGCACACTAACACTTTGCGTTTCTGAGAAACAATATATTACGTTTCGTATTTCAGTAATGAACAACTGAAAGTTGCAGTGAAGGAATTGTGTACACGGAAAGTCTGATGCAACAAAATTCCTTGCGAGTATTTTTCTTTCACAAATATAACAATGAAGTACAACCAAGTTTAGTCTGTTTATAAATTACTAGGTGTAGTGCATTCACTCGTCAATAATGACAGTAAAGAATATGCACTAAGATCATATCGCGATCAAACTTGCGGTCGTGCATCTGTTGCAAGTGAAGGTTTTATTTCTTTTTCCCACTGTATGTTCAGCTTCAAAGATCACAATACTTGAGCGTGGCGATTTCCAAATCCATAAAGCTATGCCGTCCTCCGCGCCACCAAGTTGCTGTGTAGAAGTCCGCCTTTGAAGCGGGTGAGAAATTCTTGTCAAGAAATGCCTCGTGCTTCAGCCATATCCAAATATCCAGGATGCGAATGATCTAAAACACAATAAAGACCGATGTACATTAATCTGTTTGTTATATATTGCTTTAAACTTCCTGCCGTGTTCTGAAAGTTTCCTTCTTCAATTTCCGAGCACGCTTCAAGAAAACAAGATCAGGGAAAAAAAAAGCCAGATTAGAGACTGTGGCAATTCTGTCACGCTAGGTTGAAAATTGATAGACGGAAAATAGTCCAGGTTTCAAATGATAGCAAATGTATATGCGTTCATCTTTTATTTGAATGCTCTTTTTGCTTTGCAAACATTTAAATCCAGTCAATGAAGATATATACAGCTTCTCCTAGCAGTCTCATGCGTAACGATTTGTACGCTCTTCTGGGTACTTCGCATCTAAATTTCAGCTGCTCTGAGTTCAATATCAATCTCAAATTAAGTGCATGATCAACGGGGCACGCACAGAGCGAGATATTCTTCAGTGTACCATAGGCGGCCAAACAACATTTGGATTTCCTGGCGGTGAATACTTTTTCCCATTTGATTTTTTCCCTTGATGAAACAGCTTTCCACTTCAGAAAAACCTCCGACTCATATTGTATAATCAAACCTCCTGGAAACCGAGCTTAATTGATATTTTAAGAGTGATGTTGACCGCGGAATAATATTAAATGCTTTTTAGCATATTTATCAAAGGAATGGTTTACGCTGTTCTGCAGAATTTAGGCCTAAAATACTAATCTCCTTTATTCCTTCAAGTTGGTAGGTGAAGCGCATCCTATACCTATAAGCAAATTGCTATAAGAAATTATATCAATGGAGAAGTATCACAATTTCTTTGCCGTCATTTTTGACTGCCGGGTACACTAGTATGAATATAAATACAGTCGATGCACATACTTCAAGTAAGACACAACTGATAGTGAATTGGACTTATAAATAATTAAATAATTAGACAATAGTAATCAGAAGATAAATACACGACCGTCCTAATATCTAGTGTGTACTAGAATTATAACATTATGTACTACATAACTGCATTCAGTCGGTTCAAAAAATGTCACAAGTCGATGCACATGCCCTGGGACTTTTTATCATGGTTTCCTCGCAAGTTGAACAAGATTTTTGACAAAACTTCCCAGATTTTGGCTGTATGAGGCCGTGCCATAAAGGTCTTTGATGTTAGATGGGACATTTGCGAGGATTTTTCCTAAAAGCGCAGGATTTTTAAGTTCTCAAGAAAAAATAGCAATTAGATAAAGAGATTTTTAAAGGAACCTCCTGCAAACCTTTCAAAAAAGGGATTCGACGCTGCTCTCGCTAATGCGCTAATGCTGGACGAATCCGTGAATTAAAGCAAAAGGTTTCCTTGAAAACTGAGCAGGTTCCCTTGGCATCAAAGGGAAAAGCACCAGAATGTACTACGACATGAACATTTACATGCATGGGAAGGATAGCTATGCCCTTGAATAGCAAACTTTTAATGTCGTGAATGACACCTTCCTTGGAATGGCACGATCCGATGCACCTCTTATGGAATCCAAAAACATTTACAAAATGACTTCTTGATCAGAAACTCTTTACCTTAATACCGTAGCCCAGTGATTCTTGAAAAACATGGCTTGATCCGAGGATTTTTTTTATGGAAGCCGAACAACGTATAGATAAAAGGGCAATATACAGCGAGTAACACGCAAAAAAGTTGGATACACAGTTATTTATGTCAGTGATGCAGCAAAATTTTCAACTTCGGCTTGGCTAATGATCAGATGATTTAGTATTACATTCCTGAATATTAGTAAGAAAAAGGAAACTGGAAAAAATATTTATATAAAACAAGAGTTACTAAGATATATACAAATCAATGATTCAAATTGATTTGACACCCAAAAGCTCCCGTTACTTCCTGCGTAATAACTTGATTTCTTTTATTTCTCAAATACTCTTATCAACAAAATTTCAAAAATAAATATGCGCCGCTGTATTTGACCAAGCAGAAACTCACCACACTAACAAAGCGGTAATATCTTATGCTGTCTCTTACACCAACACGCACTGTAACATTTGTTCATTGAAATGCTGAACCCAAGAGTTGCGCAAACTCATCATCGACCGTCCTATGTGAGGATATAGTTACTTTAACTTATCCAGATATCTGAATTAACAAACTTATAGACGTTAAACTGTAGAAAAAAATATTAGGAAGTGAAAGAAATTAATGCAGTTGTAAGCCAGCAAAAATTGGAAGATGACGGCAGATCAGAGAAAACTCGTCAGCGCGGGTAACAGAAATACTTCAGAGCATATCGGGATAATTTAAAAGTATAGTGAAAAAGGTGGCCCTGCCGTAAACAGACAACGAGTGACAGCACGGCTTTCTTTTGCATCATAATTTGCCAGCAAACAAAACAGAAAATACTACTTGAGGACATGGCCTTATTGTTCACTGGAGTCTGAGTGAACAGAACATTCTCGAAAAAAAAAGCTTCATGAGAGCATGCTAAACTTGTCTTTTCCCCAGTAGTTAGTATGGGAACAGGAGAAGGTGAGAAAGTCCCCCTTCAGGAGTATCAAAACGACCGATGCAAATGAGGATGCTAACAAGATTTCCCGGTAGGGAGGAGACCTTCTTCCCTATTTGCGACGATCATCACATGTTCCAGTCTTTATTTATTGCAATGTGTTGAGGATTTATCCGCTAACTTGTTTACGGTATGCCCCTCAATGGCTGCGCTCTCAGTTGTCTTGTGCACGTATGAGAAGAAGTCCTGAAATCATCCTAACTTGAGGGAAAACAAGCTACAGGATCGTTGATGCTTCAATCACGCAAAAAAATGTATGTATATTAACAAACGCTAAAAATCAATGAGTATCACTCCATACATCTGTTTACCTGTCCATTCGCTGCTGATGAATTCCTATAATTCCAGGGCAACAGTGCTTTGAAAACTGGAACTTGCAAAATGAGTGGCAGAAGCAGCACATTGATAAAGCAACTCCAGCCGTATCTTAATAAGACTAAGGCGCATGGCGTGTATTGACGCTATAGTTGTAGGCCAGTTCGAACATTTTGTTAATTCTATTTTCACTGCTCGTTCTACATGCTAACATATGCAACTGATTGTACTGTTGTGCCGTATGGGCTCAGCTCTTTTGTTTTAATATCGAAGATGAAGCTGGTGGGTACATTGCAGCCTTAATTTCCAGCTGCAGTGCCGTTTGACGGTGAGGGTCACAAGTATTATATACAGTAAAACGAGGAGACAGTGAGTGAATAGATTTGTGCATAAACATGACCGCTTTCTTTTATTTTAGGGAGGGGATGGACTATGGGAGCTTTCGAGGCGACTGATTTCACAGTAGCGAAGAATGAGTGGGCAGGATTTTTCTTTCGACAGCGCCTTGGCATGGTAGTGTACCGGGACAATGCTCATGCAGTGACTAGTACCATGGGCAGAAGCAACTACTGGTTTAGGTTGCTGAGCTCCTGCAATTCGCGGTCGGCGATGGTGCGAGGCTCGCTTTAATATTCCGAATGGTTGTAAGGCATGACCTTTGGCGAGTCTTACGGAAAATATATTGGGTGGAGGTCATATCAAAACTTTTTAAAAAAAATTCTGCATACACCAATACAACCCTCACACATATTGTTGTTAATTTTAAAGTCAATAATTAATATATCTGTCTGCCTGGAGAGTAAAATTTCTTTTCTAGACTTTGCAACAGCACAGCTCAAGAATGTTTTAAAGAGGCCCATGAGAAGAAGAGACAGGCAGCGGCATTTTTCTCCTGTTTGCATCTCTCAAGAAGATAATTAACAATGCTAACAAGTTAATGAAGCTTGCTTCGATCCTGTAACAAGCGTACAGACCGGAGTTTTTTTTAACACGGTGAGATTCTATAAAGTAATGATATATACAAAAATTCGGTGTATGCGAGAATACGTTGGAACAACAAATCTATATACTAGAGTGCTAGCGTTGTCATAAATGACAGCGAGCAAGTTATGATGTTCCTTCATAATATGCATCTAAAGGTACGGTACAACGGACAACAAAATTGTCATAAGATATGAATGATTTGTTGCAATTCATCTGAGCAGCACACTCCTTCCTTCCCTTAGATGACAGGTGACAAAAATCAGTTTATATTAGCAAGCAGTGCAGCATCACTGAATTTAACTAAAGTCCTCGCCTCGTATCCTGTATACGCGATGCGCCTCGTATCCTGTATACGCGATGATAGAACTTCAGTACAACAATATTTTGCGCTCCAGTGATAACTGCTTCTTCAAAGGAATAAAACGACCAGAAAAAAGAAACTATTGCGTCTACTACATCTTAAGTAGTATAAATTTGTAAATTATATCATGAACAGAGAAAAAAATATAGTTTTGATGTATGGAAAATGTAATGAAAATCATGCTCCATAAAAACACCGATAGAAGCTGTACATTTCTCCAGTGTATAGATTTCAACGTTGGCGAAGCAAAAAGCACATTCAACTGTTAGAATAAGAATTCCCACTTTGGCCATCTTCTGCAACCTGATCTAATGTTCACTTATCGATCTCCATCAAAAAGCAACATAATTACAAAATCTGTAACCTGGCCTATTTCTTCCCTAATTCGTTTAACGAGTGACACGAAAGATACAAATGCTGTATATGATTTTGCAAACACATAAATATATATGCAGACAATGTTTATTATATTGTTTATATATAAGCATATGTATTGCTGCTGAACATGATTATGCACGGTAATAAATACCGTTATTTGTATTTCAGTTTGCTTATTTATTCATTTAGCTGCCCGTTTGCTGTCTTGCTTGAATGATCATCAATTAAGACTTGTTTGATTCACACACGACAGTTAAGATTGGGCACGTTCGACTGGACCGCCGAGAAATAAAGCCTTCGAAGCTTGACTTATCCGAAACTTTAGACGGGTGCCTTGGTTTTATAGTCGATTCAAGTTTCAGGCCATGACCTTTAATTGATCTCCTGTGAGATTCTAAGAACTCACTCTTACTCGATATAATGGAGTCGGCACAGCATAATGGGGCTGCCGTAAGTAAAACCTGCAACAAGATTCACCGGGACAAAGCCAAAGTTCCTGACGGCAGTCCCGAACAAGTCAAGTCGAATGGACTTAGCTTAAATCGCCTTTAACGACCCAATTGAACGAGCCCCTAATCAAATCTCATTAGCTTGAAAGAGTCAACAAATTCAATGAGAAGCATTTGGATAGAATTTCGGGCGGGCTTTTTTTTTTACAAAATTAATATACTTCAAACGGCAGAGAGCTCTACCTTCTCTGTCGGATTCTGAATTCAGCTGTATCAAGCGTGATCGGTTTGTGATGAACACTGGAAATCCGATCGAATTTTATATGAATGGAACTTTGTTATATCAAAGTTTAGAATACATGATACTCCGATCATACTCGCTGGCAGCTCGGCCAGCATTAATTTCCCTTCTTCTTCTTCTTGGTTCATGAAAGGAAATAGTGCAATGCTTCGATAATTTAGCATTGGCCTCTCTCAACTCTTTTAATATTTTACTTCGAATATGAAGCACAAGGCGCTAAATTTATTTTCGATGCATTGCAGGGCCGCAACAACGAGCACCAGTTGGCAGGGGCGTTCAGCGTTCAGGAGGCGGCGGCAAAGCAAATTTCTCACCGACGTTAGGAACTGCCAGGTCACTAATTTCAAAGTTAATATTGATAACTTTTTCTCTCTTTCGAAGATTTAATTGTAAATTTGGTATTATTTAGCAACTAGGGTCTTTACATAAAGTGGTGGCAATAATGATAGCACATTTTGAAATTTTGAAATAAGTTTAAAAATACTGCATCAATATAGTTGAAATTTTAAGTGAATAATGTTACTTTAACTAGTTACCGATTCCTTATAATCATTATTGTATTCGTTGTCTTTTCAAAAATTTTAGCACGAAAATAATAGTTTGTGGGTGCAAATCGGGTGGAAATAAAGATAGCACATATGGCAAAAATTGTAGTTTAGAAAACAATGAAAGCAAAAAAAAAAAACACAATTCTTAATATTTACAAGCGTTGCCCTTTGATTGCAACACCTGTACACATCGGTTATTCATAGAATTAATTAAATTGAGCATTTCTTCAGGGATAGCCTCCCAGCATTCATTTATGGTCTGCCACAAGCTTTCTTTATCCTGAAATAGTATCCCATTGGCGTAAACATGCCGTGAGAGTATCCCCCAAAGATTCTCAATTGGGTTTAGATCGGGTGACTTAGCAGGCCAAGCTAAAGTGGCGATATTATGGGCATTAAATCAATTTGTGGTCAACCTCGCTGTGTGAATGGCGGCATTATCTTACTGGAACACCGCTTCTTTCTGATGTTTATCAGTTTGAAATGGGAGAAGACTAGTTTCTAAGACCTCTGTGTACTTCTGAGCATTCTGTCTACCTTCCATCATCACCAAATTCGCCTTGCCCTTGATGGAGAATGCTCCCTAGATCATAAGGGTC
>LQNS02277602.1:9369405-9380078 GCA_001587735.2 Parhyale hawaiensis
GAGGCATGCTTGGAGGGTGTTTGGCTCCGTAGAATTGACACGTCGCTGCTTTAATTGCTTTGTTCTCCTCTTCTGGAGTACTGCTCTGTAGTCTGGGGTTCTGCTGCCGATTGCCGTCTGTGTTTGTTTGACAAAGTGGTTCTTCGATGTGCGTTCATGCTGGGTGGTGCTGTGCCTTGTGATCTGGCGCATCATCGCAGAGTTGGTGGGGTCTGTTTTCTGTATAAAATCTATAACTGCCCCAGTCATCCACTGTCTGAGTTTCTTCTGGATCCATTTGTTCGGGTGAGGTATACTCGGCGGACTGGTGCTCTTCATGAGTTTACATTGGAACCGTTACGATGCCATACAGGCCAGTATTCCCGTTCGTTTTTTCCATCGTGTGCGGATGTTAGGAACGGTCTTGATGGCTCTGTCTTTGTTGGTGCTGGTATTGTCAGCTTTAAACGATCTGTACACAGAGCTATTCTGTGATCTCGGATCTTCTTTTTTTTTAAATTTTTTGGTTTCTTCACCCGCTGGGCTAGTTGCATGGGGGTTTGTTAACCTCATGGAGTTTCTCCGTTCCTACGTCGCCAGTCTGGTGTGATTTATTAATAATGAAAAAGGCATCAGTCTTAGTTAAGACATAAACCTGCTTCCATGACTGTGCTGAAAAGGGTCTCGAACCATTCTCTCTTCCAGGAGCCAGGTTCCTGAACCACCCCGAAGAGGGAGAAAACTACTAGCTCTATTTATGCTCAATATACCAACTCCGTCTGTCCTCTCGGCCTTTTTCGAGATAGAACAGAGTTTATTAAAGAGTGGGGACATCTGTCCCCTGCCTTAGACGTTGTTTAATCATCTGGGAAGTTATTGACTTCACCAGAGGTACCCTGAGCTAGCCAGTGGCCAACTTGAAAAATTGTCTACTGGCGTATCTCCTTTGCCTGGGCTTATGACAAACCAGATTCCCCTCACAGCACTAATCTAACCCAGAGCAACCTATGCTCAAGGCTTGGCCATCCGCTTCAGTCCAGCATACTGACCGAGGTTCCACCGTAAGTGCGTATCTGTTTCCTGCTGCAGACCTGAGCTCCTTATCTTTCCCTCAGAGAAGGGGTCATTCGTAAAAGCGCCCACAGCAAGGAAAATGACTTTCTGTTGCCCTCCTGGTAGTATGTTTCTACTATAAAACTGCAAAAGTGTTATATCAATAGTTAATATTAACTGGAGGAAGCTTCTTTTCAGGAAGATCCGCTGGAGTTGCAGTTCTCATTATGCCCACCAATACTCGAGTTTGTAGCCAAATTTATCCAATAGGAAGAGCCTGAGGGAAGTTTCCCTGCAGGGAGCTCGTATACAGAACTACTCAGCACCTTTGGGATCAAAAACGTCCGGTACCGTACTCCTGGGCAAAACATACGGTATACCAGTAAAAGGACTCCTGCGAGGAAGTCCCTATCTGGCTTTGCTGCTCGAGAAGGAAGCCAGATTAGACGCTAGCCTCGCGTCCGATTTTCGGGTCCCCGTCAACCTCTCACTGGGGTTTAAACCGTTTCTTATCAACGGGACAACTCCTGTTACGACCTGGAGCTTCCTTCTAGAACCCAATACTGCGTCCCTCACAGGAAGCAGACCATGAATCTACAACCATCTGTAGTTGAAGCTTACATTTCTTACTAAAGAATAGGCCGGAGAGCACCCTCTGAGTGCTGTTCTTAGACTTTCAAAAGGAGGGCTCTCATCTGGGCTAAGAAAAGAATCTGTTCTAATAAAACTTCAAGGTCCCCCTTAAGTGAGGTCCATGTGTAGGACACGCTGAACTGATATTCAACGCTGGGCCTTCCTGAAGGAGTCCAGAAGAATGGTTTAATTCACCCTTATTTCAAGGAAAATCAGAACTGTAGGAATCTCCTACCGCTTCGATTCCAGCCTTGGGGCCGCTTCGGCTACGCTGATCTAATTGCTGAGGTATACTCGGCGTACTGGTGCTCTACATGAGTTTGCCTTGGAACCGTTACGATGCCGTACAGGCCAGTATTCCCGTTCGTTTTTTCCATCGTGTGTGGATGTTTGGAATGGTCTTGATGGCTCTATCATTGCTGGTGCTGGTATTGGCGGCTTTAAATGATCTGTACACAGAGCTATTCTGTGACTTCGGATCTTCTTTTTTTTTTATTCTTTTGTTTTTTCCACCCGCTGGGCTGGTTGCGTGGGGGTTTGTTAGCCTCATGGAGTTTCTCCGTTCCTGCGTCGCCAGTCTAGTGTGATTTAATACTAATAATAATGAACCAAGTCAACGACTTTGGCTTCAACTGTCTTAGGCGTACTGTCTTTCTAGACCTCAGAGTGAAGTCTTTCCAAGATTAAACCCCCCCAGGTCCTGGAAAACATACTAATTTGGAAAACTATGTTATTTAATGGGGCCAGTCAGTCCCAGAACTTTGGTATCCAATCTATGGTACATTGTCTCGCTAACCACCGTAGCAGGGGCAATGATTCATCCAAGCGAAAACGACAACTCATTCTTGTCTTCAGCTGATAAGCCTAGTGATAGACTAGAAGTTTCAGAATCTATTGAGCATTATTTGGAAATGATTGATTCCTGGTGTTCTAGGTGGGAGATGAGGCTAAATGCGGGCAAGACTAAGACCATGCTCGTGTCCAGGTCGGGTACAGTGGGACCTCCTTTTCTTGCACTCATGCTGGATGGTGTATCACTTCCTGTGGTTGATGACTTGGTAATCTTTGATGTCAGTTTTGATTCAAAGTTGACGTTTGAGCCCCACATTCGTTCGGTTGCCTCATGTGCATCTCAGAAAATTGGTCTTATGAGGCGTGCTTGGAGGGTGTTTGGCTCCGTAGAATTGACACGTCGCTGCTTTAATTGCTTTGTTCTCCTCTTCTGGAGTACTGCTCTGTAGTCTGGGGTTCTGCTGCCGATTGCCGTCTGTGTTTGTTTGACAAAGTGGTTCGTCGATGTGCGTTCATGCTGGGAGGTGTTGTGCCTTGTGATCTGGCGCATAGTCGCAGAGTTAGTGGGGTCTGTTTTTTTGTATAAAATCTATAACTGCCCCAGTCATCCACTGTGCGAGTTTCTTCCGGATCCATTTGTTCGGGTGAGGTAGGTATACTCGGCCACGGTAGCTGCATGCTTCCTTTCTCAGCTCTAACACCTTGTATCGCTCGTTCGATTCCCCGTGAGGCACATGAGCTCTTTGCAGATCTTGGTGTGCTGACTCGGCAGTTGTGTGTGCATGCTCGGCGCTGTGGCGGAACTGCCCCACTCAGAGATGAGGGGGGTGGGAGGTCTCGGGTTATTTGTTCCTTCCGTCAAATTGGCGCCATAGTTCGTAACCCGAGGGCGACTGCGACTACACTTGCTCGTCTGGGGCCAGTGGGCCTATACCCGCAGCACAAACCAGTGCATGTGGGTTTCCCAGGTGAGGGTGTGGTCTAAGTTGACTTTACCTTTACTTTACTGGTGCTCTTCATGAGTTTGCCTTGGAACCGTTATGATGCCGTACGGGCCAGTATTCCCGTTTGCTTTTCCATCGTGTGTGGATGTTTGGAATGGTCTTGATGGCTCTGTCTTTGCTGCTGCGGGTATTGGCATCTTTAAACGATCTGTACACAGAGCTATTCTGTGATCTCGGATCTTCTTTTTTTTTATTTTTTTGGTTTCTTCACCTGCTAGGCTGGTTGCGTGGGGGTTTGTTAACCTCATGGAGTTTCTCCGTTCCTACGTCGCCAGTCTGGTGTGATTTAATAATAATATTTCCCTCCGGGGTTGAGGGTCAACAGCTCACACGTAACTCGTGTTGCGGTTCCGAAAGTTCGGAGGATTCTGAATATAACTCCCAAAGGAGCTTGAACAAAAACTATCTGCATAGTAATCTTATCTAAGCTCAAGAGACTATGAACCGCAGTCTCTTTCTCTGCCTTCTGAAAATTTATCGTGAAGTTTGAGCCACGGAACGTCCCTAGGAGACCTGAGCTAAAATCTCCGAGCAGAAACTGCTTTAAGTAAAATACTATTATTGGCCCTCAATACACAACACTGAGGTAGAGTCCAAACAATCCTTAGGGAACCTGCGCCCCTGCGTCTGTAGAGGATTAAGTCAACGCTTGGACCTCCCGAACTGCTTATATCTCACCCGACTGTAGACAGTCGAAGCTGTATCACCTGTCTGTTGATAATGGTTCGTTTATCTGTGCACCACCGGGATATTGCCTCCTGCGGCTGTGTCCAGCAGGACCCACAGAAAAAGGTCACACTCTCCAAAGGTTGCCTTTTGCTAGAGCTAAGTCCATTATCATAACTGCAGGGCTTCTGCAAAGTTTCTACCTCTTCGTTTCCCGAGATTGTGACCCGTCTGATTTTTAGGGGGATACACTCAGTCCCAAAGGAAGACCCCCTATGGGACTAAGTTCACAACAGGTCGCTACATTCTGCCTCAGCCTGCAGTGGAAGTTGCAATCCCTGATACAATGCCAGAGATGTTTCCTTACAGGATTCTGATGAGTCCCAACCTCCTATGTAGGGGTAGGGAATATTAACTTTCGACCCTCTGTAAATCTGTTGAAGTCGCATTGACCTACAGATTTTAGACTTAGTCACAAAACCAAGTGGTCAGTCTTGTACTCCCATAGTGGAGCTAGAGTGCACCTCCAGGTTTTTTTTTCCGACTTAGCTAAATTTGTGAGGTATTGCTCTTGTGTAAGTATAAGAGCAGACTCTTCAGTAGTTCCTTGTAAACTGTCTTAGTAGGTATGTATGTGTAGACTCTTGTATACTCTCAAGACAATTTATACTAACATGTTACTTGTGCATGCTTAGTTTAAGAACTTCTGCAAAAATCAGAGAACTCTGTACTTGCTCCTTGTGCGAGTACTAGAGTTACTCAATCTTAGATTTATTTTCAAACCTGCCAGCTTTCCGGCGTCCGGGTGCCATCTTCGAATCGGCTCAGATCTAGAATCTGGCCGATTTGAGCCTTCCAACTATTGGAAAACAACCCGATAGTTCGAAAAATGCTCTTGGCGGATCTGATAGGCACTAAGGCTTACCAACCAATAAGTTACATACATGCTTGACGGCCTTGCGAAGACGCATAGCCTAACTAAGCAAGTATAATGTATAAGCTTGGCGGAATGTTAGGGCACTAAGGCCTACCAACCAAGTGAGGATATACCGTGCATGCCTGGCGGCCTTTCGTAAGCGTCCAGCCCAACCAAACTCAAGGAGACTTTGGTTAAGGATCAAAGATGGCAGCACCTTAGGCCGATCACACGCCAAACACAGTCTCCAAAACGTGTCACTAAAATCGGTAAAAACACATTTCCAAACAGGAAAAACCGTATTAGAGCACTAATGAACTGTAAGGGAAGTATTTCCCAAACTCCAAGATCGATAGATAAACGCAGAGCACAGATGGAGATGTTAACAGTAGCGCGAGTCGTAACAGAATGAGGAGTGCTGCTGCTGCTGGGCTCCTGAGCTACCAGGTGGGCGGGCCCCCCCCCCCAAAAAAAAAAAAAAACACCGAAAGCTGTCGACAATCAGGGTTACGCCTCGAAACAGTCTAAACTACCATTTAGACGCCCCCAGAGTTACGCGCTGTCGCGGGTCTGGTGCGACCGACAGAGGTGTTCTGTCGGAGCGAGCCTCTGAGAAATCTAACGTGAAGATCTATGAGAAGATAATTTTAGCAAGGTGGGTTATTTTTCAAGTGTTACTGTCTATCACTCGCTGTTGTACTTGAATATTGAAGATAGGAGGGAAGTACATACTGAGACAGACTAGGTGAGTTATAAGGCTAGTATATACCGTAAGTAGTATAGAACTGTAGATCACTTCTATTAGCTTTTATAGTAAGTATCTACTTGCAGTTATCTCGTGTTAGCACTTGTGAGTGACAATGATCCAGTAACAGATTAGTACTCCAGTTCTGATATTATTGTCACTGGAATGTATCATATATTTGTATGATCCTGTCAGATGCTAAGCATGAATGGGTTAATCATAATATAGCTAGCTGGTATTACAGTATACCTTTATTAAACTTGTGGTGCAGCAATCTGTTAATGTTTTTTTTTAGATTCAGTAATCACCATGCTTAATTACGCGCTTCACTAGGATAGGTACTTATTTTGAAAATGTTATGAAATGGGTGAAACTTGATACGCTCTGTATATTTTCATAATTATAGTTATGTAAACATTCTAGTGCAACACTCAGAAATACGAAAACTACCGTTAAATAAGTTGCAAATGAAATTATTAATTTGAGCATGCCAAAAGTTTTAGAACATATGAGCCAGAGGAGGTTGTGTTGTCCCAGCCCTTGGAAGTACGTATTCAAAGGGCGGCTAGCTTGGAGGAGGTGTTGCTTGATCATTTGTGATGTCAGTTTGTGTTGTTCCTGTTCGCCTGCAGAAGATTTTTCGGGCTTGTTGGCCTTGCATAACTCAACAATTGGCTGCTTTGCTGGGTTGTGGTAAAACGTATGGGGACTTTAGCTACAGTTTGATTGACTGGCTGTATGGGCATGGCGGGTCTTGTTCGTTTTGGTGCGAATTGCTGTTGTTGAGATTTCTGTGGCGCCACCCCTGCTGTTGTTGATGTTTGTGTCTTCCCATTAAGGAGTTACCTAACTTACTTGGGCCCCACAGTGGGAACGGCCTCTGTTGCCCCTACATTCTAATTATGCTTGGCGCTCAGCTGTGGTGGTGCTTGCCTGGTGACACATGTCACGTGAATGTGGGTGGTCTTGCTTTTTTGTTGGGTTTTTTGAGTGTTCTGTGGTGTTGGAGTGTCGTTGTGCTGGAGTGTTAGGTGCTGTACTGATAATGCTTGGCTCGCTGCCATGGTGGTGTTTGCCCAGTTTTTTTCTTTTTTGTTGTTCCTGGGGAACATCCATTTGAGTATGTATTGTTTGTGGTGCGTGCGCGTTCTCTTGCTGGTGCTGGCGCGGGGCCGTGCTTGCCTCCCTAGTCTGGCTGTCCTGCTCTTGGCCAGCCTGGGCTTTGAGGGCTGCAGAGGTGAGAATAATCAGTGACACAGCATTTTGAAAACAGTTCAACTAATCATTTCTTCTAAATACAATTAACTTAGATTACTCTTCAGTTGAAAGTTTCCTCTATTCTTTTTGGCAAAATTCCTTTAGTTGAACGAGAGCTGTAGGTTTTCTTGGCCCTACTTTCAGTTTCAATATGTTTCTGTATTGTATTCTCCATAAATACATACTCGTTGGGATGGAGATCAGGGCTCTGCGATACTCCTCACTTGAAATATTGGTGTTGTTCTGTAATCAATCTGTAGTTAGGCGTGCACTGTTTTTCAGATCACTGTCCTGAACAAAGATTCAAAGGCTGCCAAGCGAGAGTTCTGCTGCTAATTCTTTCAAGTTATTGGACAAACTAGTTCCATATCTAATCATCCCTTTCCACAGTTTCATTTATCTCGTTGAGTCGGCCTGTTCCTGAAAAAGCAAAACACCCAAAACATTGAGCTTCCACCACCATGCTCCACTGTAGGTACGTCTTTCTTTGGGTAAAAATTCACCAGATTTCCTGTACACAAGTTGAATTTTGATACAACGTAGCCAAAAAGCTCAATTTTTGTCTTGTCTGACCAAAGAACTTCGTTCCAGAAGGCAATATCTTTGTCTATGTGACGTTTGACATGTGCCGTTCTTGCCTTGGGATAGGCAGGCTTCAGCAATGGAATCTTCCTTGAGTGACAAACGTCGAGTCCAGCTCTTTTCAGGATTCAACCAACCGTCTGTTGGGATTGACTGAGCTCATGGTTGCATTGACTACACTGGTCAACAGCCAAATTGGATCATGAATATATTGCACGGAATGTACCTACTATATTGATGCTGCTGAAACCGATTTTGCTATCAGTTTTGCTTGATTAGGTCAAAATTTTGAGAAACTTTGATTTCTTATTTCATTGTTTACTAAAATTGTACGTTTCATGATAAAGCCATGGGGATCCAAAAATCTTTTCCCAACAATTCAAGGAATACTAGTGAAATGTTATGTGGACTTCTTCCTGCAACATATTTCGCTGCTAGAGTCTTGAAGCTTAATGCTCTGATGTGTCTTTAAACAATTCCAGGTCTCAGATCAAGTCATTAAGGGCTGCTTTAGTAAGCAAATGCGGGACACGATGAGCTTGTGATTGATATGTAGCTGATGGGTCTGTATCGGTGTTGCGTTCACCATTGGTTGAAGTCTTGTTGGGCCATAGGAACTAGAAGACTTGAGCCATGCTGAATAGGTCTAAGCTGTAGATGGAACGTCTGGATGGTGACCTTTGCCCCCCCCCCCTTTTTTTTTTGCTGTAAATCTTTTGATCTTGCTAAGACAAATATAAAAATATAACAGTCCTCTAAATGATTGCTTGGCTCCCTCCAAGGCACCCCAAACTTCAAGCCAGATGGCCGTTTGCTATGAAACTAATCAGTGAGGTGACTGTTACATGAATTGCATACTGAATGAAGTTCCCAGTCTCCATTTCTGTGACCAAGAAAAATTAAAAATAGGCATTATGCACCTTTTCTGTGAATTTTATAATGTTTCTTTGCATATTTTTAAAAGTGAAGAGGCCACATATGTTACATAATAAATTGGGCTCGTTTATTCATGTCCTTCCACGTTTTCTTGAACTGCAGGCAGCCATATTTTAAAGCAGAAACTCTTTTTCACCTGCTAAGTGGTACCCTGATGAAGAAAAAGGCACTATTTTCCTTATCATGCAAATAACAGGCATTAAACAACTCGAATATGATTCTAGTATCAAAATTTTACCAACGAGGGGTCAAATTTGGGGGTGCCTGGACTTCAAAATTGATACCTGACAGCGAAATTCTGACAACAGATTTGGATTCAGCACCACAGAGTTAGCTATAAATAATTGTTTTGGTTATTGATTCATTTGATTCATGAAGTCACTTCAATTTTGTTGACCAGTGCTATCAATAATGTCTTGGGCAGCGGGCCTTGTGTTGTTGTTGTTGACAAGTTGGCAATTTTCCTCTCTGCTCTCTCGTGCAACATCCATTTTCTACCGCTTCCTCCTATTCTCTTGACATGACCTTTTGCTACCTACGTACTTTCTTGTAATGGCTCTAACAGTTGACTTGTGCAGTTGTAACTTCTGTGAGACCGTATCATACCCCTCCTCCGTCAGGTGAGAGGCTGCTGCACGTCTGCTGAGGTCGATGCTGTGCTCGCTAGTCTCTGCCATCAGTCTTTACAGTCGTAACAAAATTTGAAAAATAGAGGAGAATTAGAAAGTATTGATTTTTAAGGTCACTAAAAATTATTTGAAATATTGGCAGCATTACCAGTAGTTAAGGACCCTAGGATATAGCTGGTACCTATATACAGCGCGGTTTTATAGAATCAGTTATATTTATTCTTACATTTAACAAAATATAATGTATTGTACCAATCGTTTTAGCATGGTTAAATATATATTTTCATTAGTAACTGATTTTATGTTTAATAGTTTGTATCATTTGATTGTTGCATTGGGTTGTGCGCATCGAAATACATAGGTCTACAAAAATAGACATTTGGTTTCATGTTTTAGCGATTTCATTGCTTTTCATTCAAAAATATGTGTTCTGTGAATCGTACCAATAATTATGATCTCTTGATTCACTGTCGATATTGAGAAAAGCATGCTCTGTTATGGGGTTTTCGATATTGACATGATTGATCAGATGTGGTATTTGTGCTGTAACATTTAACTACAACACACCAATGCTGTCTATTTTCAGAGCAAAACGTCGGGATTACAGCACCTCGGGCCGCGACAGAGACCGTGATCGAGGCCGTGATGCTAAAAGAGCAAGAAGCAGCTCTCCTGCTGATAAAGTTAGTACCTACTACATATTGCTATGTTTACTTTGTTCTAGTACAGCGGTTAGTTGGTAATCGTGCAGAATTGAGAATTATCTGCTCCAGATGCTTTTTTATGCCTAATCTCTTCTGTAGTGGAAGCTTTTGTACATCCACACTGCGCAGTGTAGGCTTTGTGACCCCAAGGAGGGATTGATTGTTGGGGATTTCTTGATAAGATAGGGGAGCGAAATGCCACACGTGGTTTGGGAAGGTATGATAGAATGGTGAGCCCTACCTTTACGTATGATGCTATGTAAGTTGAACTGACATTGCAAAAGCTTTTCGTGGTTTTGTCATGATTTGCTATTGTGGGTGGAGTGCACGTTGCTGCATAATTTTAGTTTACTGATCGAAAAGTAAGGCATAGTTAATTCCCGGTAGGCAAAGGAATATTCTGCTTTTTCACCTCGAAATTTACCTGTAGTAAGTAATCTTAGATACCTACCATCCATTTCCCCTTGCTTGACCCTTTTGCTACGGAAACTGCTTTTGCAAGATTGTGTTTTCGTACTCTGTGAAAATACGTATTGGTTATGGTAGTATATTATTATCTTGACTTAGGTTAGAAGCAAAAATGAAAGCTGGTTAACCTTTTGGAATTGCTCACGAAAATGTCGCTAAATTCTTGAGAAAGAAAAACAATGCTCTGGTTTTGAAAACCAAAAAGCGATGCTTGTATCTATTACAGCTACCGTCAGTACCGTAGCGAAAGGATTCATTGAAAGCAAAGCTATACCATACTAGTTGCCTTTGTGAAATAACAAAAAATGG
>LQNS02277602.1:9380644-9397394 GCA_001587735.2 Parhyale hawaiensis
GAAAATGTCGCTAAACTCTTAAGAAAGAAAAACAATGCTCTGGTTTTGAAAACCAAAAAGCGATGCTTGTATCTATTACAGCTACCGTCAGTACCGTAGCGAAAGGATTCATTGAAAGCAAAGCTATACCATACTAGTTGCCTTTGTAAAATAACAAAAAATGGTGGTGGTTTTCACATTTTTTCACTAGAAGCATGAAAAAATTTGAAAACAACTACCATTTTAATTGTTTCATTTTTTTTGCCCGTCATTTTCAGGAATGGTGCAGCACTATTTAGCCTACAGTTTAAGCCTATGTATGGATTTCTAGCACTGCTAGTTTTTGCACAGGAAGTTTCTTAGTGACAAGTGGACGGCTACTAGACATGTCCTACTCTAACAAGACAGATACCTATTGCTTTGAATCGTCATGCTTGAAAGTGGTTTTATGGGGTACCTATGTCACGTGTCCGTCGGCCAATCGCTGCGCTGTGTTATTCATACGCTAGACGCGTTGGACATAGCCTAGGTTTGCCCTACGTCGTTAACGCCGGCAACGCGCCCAAATACGTTGCACGTAAGTTGTTTTTAATTTATATAATCGCTCTGTGTACGTTACTAATACGTCCTGTTTACGTTCAATTTATGATCGCGCTAGTTACATGCCCAAGAATGGAAAATACGTCGAGTGTTCAACGCATTTCATCATAATTTTCACTTCAGGCATACGCCGGCTAAATCGTCGTAGTGTGACAAGGCCTTTAGCGGTATTCGTTAAACATGTAAAAACTTGAAAGGTGAACGAATGTTAGTGCTCCATAACAAAAGAATTTTATTCCATAAATTCGACCAATTGGCCCCCGAAGACCTTACTTTTTTCTAATTTGTTTATTTACCTGTGCGCTTTTGTTGAATATATATAAAAAAAGTTTGATTCCAATACTAGAGTAGCAGTACAGAAATCTAGACATAGCTAACAATGAAATAGAAATGTGAAACCCGCTGGGCGTTGATCTCTCTAGGGTAGTGGTTGCCAACTCTTCCAGACTAGCGTTTCCTGGCCCCCTGGTGGATTCCTAGCCGGTCTTCCTCCATTCGCAAGCACCAAAAAACAACTACCAGCTGTGATATTTCACTTGGTACATAGTTAGTAATAGCTAGTCCCCTGAAATTTCACATTTCAGCGAAGCATTACCGGTATTGTCCATCCATGGTTCACAATTGTTCGTAGCTAGCATCTGAGTAGCTTGAAATTGTCTGTTCTGTGCCCCTGGGTGTATCATGACTATTATTACACCTTTAAGAACTGTTGAAATGTTAACAAACGCACACACAGGCCTAAGAATGTGACATGCAGAGTAATACAATGTTTACCAGCTATTGCAACAACTGCCACCTAGAAGTTCTGTATTAAGCTCTTATTTTAATTTACAGCCCTCTGCAAGAAATGATGCTGGTGCTGAGGAAGATATCACTGAGGACTCGCAGTTGCCAATGTCTATTAAAAAAGAGCCATTGTCGCTGGAAGAAATGGTTGCGAGGAAGAGAGAAGAGGAGGAGAAGCAGAGTAGACCCAAGTTCTTGACGAAGGAAGAACGAGCTGCTGAAGCGCTGAAGAAAAGGCAGCAGCAGGTGAAATGCAGTTTTCTACTCTGTAGCTTTATGCTTCATTGAGTATCCTGGTTAACATAGTGTTAGTGTTGCGTTGCAATCTATGAAAAAGCAAATGTTCATGAATTATGTGCTGGAAATGAACGCGGACTGCAGGAAAGTTTACACTGACGGCTCTAGAATGGGAGAG
The DNA here is from genome assembly GCA_001587735.2 of Parhyale hawaiensis. Taxonomy (NCBI): domain Eukaryota; kingdom Metazoa; phylum Arthropoda; class Malacostraca; order Amphipoda; family Hyalidae; genus Parhyale; species Parhyale hawaiensis. The sequence goes on from LQNS02277602.1 coordinate 9,382,425, forward strand.
TCAGTGGGCTGTGCTGCTGCTGTGTAGGGTGATGTGGTGCTCAGCAGGAAGCTGCGACCTCGAACATCGGCCTTTTCAGCTGACCTCGACGGTTTCCTTGAGACCTTGAATGTTGTCGAGTTGCTTAACCATAACAATTTTGTTATATTCACAGAATCGTACAGCAAGTAATAGGCATTTCAAAACTATTAAGAGTAACCACTCTGTCGTTTGTGATATCTTAAGAATGTTGACGGCCCTGATCGAAGGGCCGAAGCAGCTGCGAATTTGTTGGGTCCTTGGTCATGTGGGTGTCGTAGGAAATGAAAGGGCTGATGGGGAACGGTAGGGGCCCAGGAAAAGGGGAACCCAACTCTACCAAGCCGAGATTATTAGCTACTATGACACAAGAAGATCTGTGAGAACGGTGTGGCAGCAGCAGTGGAATGACGTTAATAATAACAAACTAAAAATAAAACCCGGAGTACAAGATGGGCGACATCCAGGTGCAGCGATCTTCCCTTGAAGGTGGTACCGTACTGTGCCGTTTGCGTAGGTATAGGTCACACCAGGTTAACCCATCGATAGGCTACTCATGGAACGCCGCCCTCAACGACGACTGTCTCGTGCCGCTGACAGTACGCCATTTTTTGGCTGAGTGCCCCAGCTACTCGGAAATTCGAAAGAATTGTTTCCCATGCCCTCAGGGAGAGGACACAGATGCGATGATGGCGGAAATTCTCCGACTTCCTCCATGGAAACTTCAATCTGAGAATGATAAAAAGATTCCTGGAGCGGTGTGAAATCTACGAGAAACCATAAACTCGATGATTTAATGAGATCGCTGATGGAGCAGCGCGGGTGCTGCGTAATCATTATTTTATTGGCAGAAATGTCAAACTAATGGGGCCCATGACCCCGGATGTACCTTACATTTATGATTGCGATAGAGAACTTATACTCGGCACTGCGCTGAGCCAGTGATAGAGCGTAAAAGCCGAGAAAATCTTGATATTGTGTCTTCGGCGCGAGGCGGGCGTGATCTCTGTGGCGCTAGTAACCCATCCCACTATAATGATGGTAATTGCGTTTGCATCTCTTGCTATATGACACTCTGATCACATATTTGCCAAAGGTCTGTGCTAGTCAACTTTTCTCCCTTGCTACTGCTTTTCCCCGGTTATTCGCACATTTTGAATATGAAATCCTCTATTTTTCGGAAAAAAAATTGTTGGATGTCAATTTGTCACAATTTTTGCTTTTTGCTTTTGCGTTGGAAATTACTACTGTATCTCAGAAGAAAATATGGTGCTAACTAGTCAGAAGTAAACTCGTATTTTAAGATGGAAGTTGATCTTATATGTCCATTTTGGTAACTGCTGGTACTAGGCAAAAGCGTCCATTAGTTCACAGATTAAATATTGAGACATTATGAGAGTGTTGAAATTTTGTAAGTGCAGAAAAATGATCATTTATAGGAATATCCGCTATTATTTTTGTAGCAATAAATGTTATGAAGGTAGAATCAGGTATTTCTTAATTTCACGCAACCCTCAGAACATAATTCACCCTATTTGTCCAAGTTAAAAATCATTCGTTATCTTTCCAGGTGGACGAACAACGCCAGAAGCAAGAGGACGAACGCAGAACTCGCGAGAAAATGTTCAAAGAAGGTCAGAAGGAACTGGAGGATGCTCTGCGCAGTGAAGACCCGCGAGAGCGATACCGACGAGAGCGCGACCGCGAGACCAAAGAAGACATTGAGGCCGAGAAGAAGAAACAGCTCGCTCGCGACGCCATCAACGAGCGTTACTTGGGTATTATCAAGAAGAAGAAGCGAGTTAGGCGACTAAATGATCGCAAGTTCGTATTCGATTGGGACGCCTCGGAAGACACTTCTGTTGACTACAACGAGTTGTACATTGCGAAGCACGATGTGCACTTCTTCGGTAGGGGCCACTTTGGTGGGCTTGATGTTAAGGAACAGAAAAAGAATCAGTCAAGGTTTTATTCTACATATCTGGAGAAGAGGAGAACTCAGGAAGAAAAAGAGCAGGAGGGTGTTCGGTTGAAAAAGGAACAGAAGCGTGAAGACAAACAGAAGTTTGATGACCGTCACTGGAGTGAAAAGAGCCTTGAGCAAATGACTGAGAGAGATTGGCGAATTTTCCGTGAAGATTACAATATCGCCATTAAGGGTGGCCGTATCCCGAACCCCATAAGAAGTTTCAAAGAATCGGCTATCAAGAACGATATTTTGGAAGTGATCGATAAAGTGGGATACACGGAGCCTACTCCTATCCAGCGCCAGGCTATCCCTATTGGTCTACAGAACCGCGATATTATTGGTGTAGCAGAGACAGGATCTGGCAAAACGCTCGCCTTCCTCATCCCTTTGCTTGTGTGGATCCAGTCACTACCAAAGCTTGCTCGACTGGAAGACGCAGACCAAGGCCCCTATGCCCTTGTGATGGCGCCCACACGTGAATTGGCCAATCAAATTGAAGAGGAGAGTAACAAATTCGGCGTGCCTCTCGGCATCCGCACCTGCTCCGTTATTGGTGGTCTCTCCAGGGAAGAACAGGGCATGAAGCTACGCATGGGATGTGAAATTGTCATTGCAACACCCGGTCGTCTTGTAGATGTTTTAGAGAACAGATATCTGGTGCTCAGTCAGTGCACATACGTTGTTTTTGACGAGGCCGATAAGATGATAGACATGGGTTTTGAGCCTGATGTGCAGAAGATCCTTAGTTTCATGCCCGTTACTAACGAGAAACCAGACACTGATGACGCGGAGAATGAAGATGCACTGAAGAAAAATTTCCTGTCCAAACACAAGTACCGGCAGACGGTCATGTTTACGGCAACTATGCCGCCGCCAGTAGAACGTTTGGCTCGTAAATACCTGAGACGCCCTGCTTATGTGTACATTGGTTCAGTTGGTAAGCCCGTGGAACGAGTGGAACAGATCGTGTACATGGTTTCGGAACAGGAGAAACGCAAGAAGCTGCTTTCCATCTTGCAGAGCGGCATCACGCCGCCAGTGCTTATATTCGTCAACCAAAAGAAAGGAGCTGATGTGTTGTGTCGTGGTTTGGAGAAGCTTGGATACAACGCCACTACCTTGCACGGTGGTAAAGGACAAGAACAGAGAGAGGTGGCCTTGGCCAGTCTCAAAGCAGGGTCGAAGGATATTTTGGTCGCTACCGATGTTGCTGGTCGTGGTATCGATATTAAAGACGTATCTCTTGTCATCAACTATGACATGACCAAAAATATTGAAGATTACACTCACAGAATTGGTCGAACAGGCCGAGCTGGCAAACATGGCCAGGCTATTTCTTTCCTCACCAAGGAAGACTCTGGTGTTTTCTACGATCTCAAGCAAACTCTTCTCGGCTCACCTGTGTCAAGCTGTCCTCCTGAGCTGGCAAATCACCCAGATGCTCAGCACAAGCCGGGCACTGTTATGACTAAAAAACGAAGAGAAGAGAAAATATTTGCGTAAATAATGAAGCGTATGCTTTTCCGTGCATTTGTAAGCATATGGCGTAGGTAGTAGCTATTAAGTAAGTATATGATGCGATAGAACTGCTCTCTGCTGAGCTAATTTTTCCTACTTCACTTTATGGAGAGTTGTTTAAAAATGCGTCTCTGATAATTAATTCTCCGCAACGGTTGCTCTATACAGGGGTTCCTCGACTTCCACGAGCCAATTTTAGATACAGAGTGTTCAAGTTTGGCGATCAGTAGTCTCGAATCGTGCGGTTATTAAATAAAAAAATTTGGGGTCTACATGTTTTTTTTTTATTGCTGTTCACAATAACTGAATAATTTTTTTTTTTGTAATTTGTATTCATACTAGGCAGTGACTCTTGAAAGTTTCGTGGTTTCAAATATTAGGTAGCTAACAAAGTTCTTTCTATATCTTCCTCCAGTGCTTCTTTACTATAGCAGTATTAAATAGCTATCCCGGAACTTATTGATAAAAAACAATGTCACTTACTCGAGTTGCGCGTCCCTATTTACTCGCATAAGCCGAGGAATGCCTGTATTACTGTATCAAAAATTGGTAGCTACCTACAGCTAAAGCCCCATGTTCAGTCGTTATGTATATAGTACGTCGATAGAAATTTGGAAAGCATGCACGAGGGTATTCCCCACAGAATCAGCGCACACGGGAATAGCAAGTCGTAAAAGAAGAGAAAGAGAACAAAGGACCCTTACGAGTATATTCTGGCAGACCCTTTCCCTCTCGGAATAGGTATGGGCCTTACGAACCCAGGGGCAAATCTGAGTACGGTACCTTTTCTGCTGGAGATGTTGCAGCTAGCCGCAGTTCTTGCTGATGAGGTTAATTTTGTACGGTTAGGCAGCTTCTCTATATATCTCTTCTTGTTCCGCGAGGTGGGCTGGCGATCGAGATAGCCGATCTAGTCCGGGCGACACCTCTTCACTCTCTCGTGTGGAGGCCATGAAAGGAGCCGTCCACTCGAGTGTCTTTCTATTCTTTGCGCCTTTTTCCTACCAGTAGTAGCGCCCTGTGCCAAGATTGAGACCGTATAGAACTCACCTAGTGAGTTCACCATCCGATTGAATTTTCAGCAAAAATGCCGAGTAAAACAGCGTGCCACTGCTAATATATGTATATAGCGCCTTTGTGCCAGCTGCTGCGATGGTGAAGCTAGGACTCTAATAATAAGAGAAAAAAAGAATCGTATGTTGGCTCATAAAAACAGAACAATGTAAAGTGGGCACAAGAGACCTCTTCCGAAGGTCTAGCTATGGCTAAGGTAACTCACAGGGTTTCCTTGGGGTCCTGCCCTCCATAACTTACCATGGCGAACCCAACACTATGGCTCGTCCTATTCCCTCTGAGGGGTCTTGTGAAGGAGACACTACTGACCCTTTTGGATGATGAATGTTAAGCGTAACTTCTTTTTTTATATGAGTAATTAGGCTTATGATGTAAGTCTGCTTCATGGAAGTAATGAGCATTGGAGCCGTCTCCTCTCTTATACATCAGTTGAGCTACATCGAGTGTGATGTTCCATAGCAATTATAGATTTATGTGTACTCGTACTGTCATATCTAACATACATGTACTTTATAGTTTTTGAAATGTGTCATCCGTTGCTTCTTGTTCTGATTTATCATGACCTGTATTCTTCCCTTACGTCACTCTTCATTTAGTAACCACTTCGCTTGCTTTCACGGGTGTATTAAACAAGGAACCATTCCATGGACGAGGGTGTTCCTGCCCATGATCAACGCGCGTGGGTGCAGCGAATCAGGAATGAAGGTAAAGAACAGAGAAAATAGTCATCAGTAGGAGAATGAAGCTGAAGGAACCACGGTGGTCACAGAGGGAAGATATTCCGAAGGTCTAGCTATCGTTAAGGTAACCTACTGGCAGTGATAGGCAGTATTTTTGATACATTTGGTCATTCGTACTTTTGAAAGCATGTAATGAAATAGTGTTTAACTACACGTTTGTCAAATATTTTAATATCAACGTCGTATTACTCTATTTTTGCTACGCGTTGTGCCTTGAATGCGTTTCTTCTGAATTTTTCGTATTTGCACGTATATCCGCTGCCTTTGTTTTAATTACGTAAAGGTAGCCCCACGCTCATCTCTGACTCTTCTCGCTGTGCTTGCTGGCCAGTCGTGACGTCTTCAAGAGACCAAACCGCTCCAGCTCACTATATTCTCTACTTGCGATTTTCGTTGTCGCGTGTGATTAAGTGTTCTTTGCATATCACGACGTATAACTAATGTAATTGACAAGTTGCAATTTGTTGCATTACAAAGAAGTGCTCTGGAGTCTACTAAATGTACCTACTGTTTTACCGTATAGTTTACGCAGGTATGACAAAACAAAATGACATTAGACATTTCGTGGAAACCATGAAACAGAGCAAATACTCCTAGTAGACAAGGATTGTATTCCAGTCATGGCTTGTCTGCTGAAAGGTTTCGTCTCTTACTAGAACAGCAGTTTTCTGCAATAATGAAGGGGATATTTTGTGAAACAAGAATGTTTTTATTTTTTTGTTCTTTCTAGTCGCAATAAATTGTATGTTCAGACAAGATAGAATACTTTGCATATATCATACTTTAATCACAGCCCGTCTTACCCTCACTGTATATATCCTAAACGGATGCTTTCCTGTCAATACCAATGTTGTTCTTCAGAGCTACTCGCACAGTTTGTTCTTGCATTATCTTATTTTTAGAGGCATCGTTAAGTGTCGGCGAGGCCAGGAAAATAGAACTCAAATTTAATAACGAGCCTCACTGTCCTGTAGAGCGGATTCATATGAACAACCGGCGAAATCAATATATTAACCGGTGGAATGTTGCCAGACCTTTTTCTAACATCAAAAACAACAATCGGAATTGACGTTCACTATCCATCATACAATAAAAAAAAAATAAAGAGTATTTTAATTTGTCAAAGGTTTCCTTTCATACATCGAATAGAATACGGTAGGTTCAGACTTCGATATGGTACTATTTCCCAGTATTATGATTTTTGTCACCCACACTTCAACAAATAACAGTTAAAAAGCTTTGTTTATAGCCAGAGAAACATTGTTGATAATACCCGTTGTATGCTTTCATCACAAATTTTACTAGGCACCAATATTAAATTTAATCTCTTGAGAGTTTTTCGGTGTACAGCCTCAAAATTTTGTCAATTAAAGGTGGGTCTATTGGGAGTTTTTGCTGTATACTAATTTCGAAAGACGTACTTCCTCGGTGAATGTTCTTACTACCGTAAAATTATTGTCAGCTGTACTCTATATNTTGATCTCTTGGAGTTTTTCGGTGTACAGCCTCAAAATTTTGTCAATTAAAGGTGGGTCTATTGGGAGTTTTTGCTGTATACTAATTTCGAAAGACGTACTTCCTCGGTGAATGTTCTTACTACCGTAAAATTATTGTCATCTGTACTCTATATACCTATCTACTACAGGGCAAAATTGGAAGGGATTGTTGGAACAAGTTGCGCCAGAAACACGTTGATGAGATCATTATAGAAGTTTGAATTGGTTACCCTAAAACAGTTCACTTACTGGCTTGTGTAGCGACATTTCAGAGATACTATGTTGTACTTCACGCCAGAGCTTGTAATTTTAATCTCATGATAGCAGTCGCTCACCGATAGAACGTCAGATTAGTTTGCTGTGGCGAAAATAATTTCAGAGCTGGAAGTACTACCGTTATTTCATGCATAATTTAAATTTTTCTAAACCAATATATGCTAGGCAATGGTACTTCAGCTTAGGAAACCTGAAGTAGTAGGCAAGTACATCTCGACGTTACTCCCGCGTTATAGTGTACAGATGCTAAGGCATGCATATAATAATAGTCTGATTATACTCTGATATAGCTCTAAAGATAAAATTTTAATGGTTTACAGTCCTTTATCTGCCTTAGACAAATCCAATTTTTACCCGTACTGACCGGGGAGAAAAAAAATGTCTAAAACAGATGCAGCCAATTTTTTACAATTCTTACCTATTTATCATCTCAGAGCTTAGATTTCTATCTTCAAGATATCATAAGAAGCCCGTAATCCATTATTTTTTACACTATAAAACACTGAAACAATCTTTAATTCTCTCTTTTTTTTTTGCTCTCATTACTTTCACAATCTTTCACAAAAATGGCACTAACCGCCCTGGGGGTCTCCGGGTGATGTCTTAGAGCGCGATCCTCAGGAGAGAAGCAAACAGGTCAAACGATGGAGCTACCTTTACGTAATTATACAATGTCCGCAGTCCATATCGGTGGATTAATGACCTGCGTTATGATTGAAACAGCTAGTGACAGTGCGTCGTACGCATGCTTTGCTCAGTTCTTACAATGCAGCACTGGTGGGATAACAAATGTTTGACTTGAAAATTATGTAAACGCATAGCCTAATGATATTGTTCTGTATAAGTATTGAATGCTGTATTAACTGTTTAATGACGTAAAACACTTGCAGATGGTGCTTGTACGTTTACTTCATTGGTCAGCATGTGGGCCCTCAGGGGTATATTCTGGCGGGCCCTTTCCTTGCCACATTATATTTGGGCCTCACAACCCCAAGGGTCCCTAGTGACTTTTCCGCAGGAGATGTTGCAGCTTGCCGCAGTTCTTTCTGACGAGGTTAGTTTTGTAAAGTTAGGTAGGCTCTCAATACTTCCCCTTGTGTTTCGGGAGGTGGGCCGCTGATCGAGGTGGCCGACCTGTTCCCGCTAGACTTCTAACTTCTTGTTTTTTGGTTTCCTTCCCCTGCGCGGCGGAGCGAAAGCGTTCAGCCGTGCCCGGGGGTTGGAGATGCACAACTTGCGCCTTTTTCCTGTCAGTAGCGCACTGACCACTCTGAGACCTACCCGCAAAATAGCAGAGACATAGATCATTGATGATTTTAAACGAGACATACTTCGCGCCTTAGTGGTGCACGAACCTGTGTTAAACCACAGGAATAGTTCGGCGCGATATAGACATTTTGTCCCTGATGCGCTAGTAAAATTTTGTACTACTACTTGGTCAGCATGCGGAGCTTCCGGTCAAAAACTTGGCACAATCTCGTGTCGCATGTATCTGGGATCGTCAGAACTCTGTGGCATATCCTTCAATTTTTCTTTGCGAGAGGATTACAACGTTGATAAATTATCAGTATCTCAATATTTTGAACCCAGTTTTACAACTCTTGTCAAATATTTGGAGTAGGAATAAGAGATACTACCATAGTTTCGCCACCAAGCACAGAATTTCGGTCTTTTAACTTTTATATGCTAATCTTGAGACAGTTTAAAACTACATATGAGGCTTTCCCTGCCACAATATGTTTGGGCATCACGCGCCCAAGGGTCCCGAGTGCCTTCTCCACAGGGGATGTCGCATCTGGCCGCAGTTCCTGCTAAGAAGGTTAGTTTTGTAGTGTTAGGTAGGTTCTCTATTTTTCCTTTGTCCCGCGAGGTGGGCCGCCGATCGAGGTGACAGACTTTTTCTGCGGGACTCTTACCTTCGCCCGTGCGGAGGGCCACAGACGGGACCGACCGCACGGGCGCTTCTTTCTTCTGTCATCTTTTCGTCCTTCATATTTTGCCGCCTGAGCCCAACGTTGTGGTTCCGGCTGTAAGCCAAGTAAACCATCTTAGATCGCTATTGATCGTCTTAGTTTCATAAATAGCGGGACAATACCAATGTAATAATAATAATAAAAAAAACTATGAGGCGCTGTAAAATGGAATTTTCCGGCCGTTCCTGTAGCTTATCTTTGTCATTAGCTAGGCCTTCTACACGTTAGTCGCTTCTACGTGCTCACCCGTCCGTAGAAAGAGCAGAAAAGTGCATGTTTGCTGCTAAGTTTTAATATTCAAACGACTGGAAAAGTGAATACGTTGAAAAGAGTAAAGTTTAGACAGTCAAAAAGCTGTTTGAGAAATATGTGGACGGTCTGAAAGTTAGAGATTCATTAATTTGATAGTGAAACGAGCAGCATACAACGGACTTCATTTATTAGCTTTCCTAGGTCCTCTTCTGACGTATGTCCATCCTTCTGCTTCCATCTTTTCCTGCTCTGTGAGCTCTCTTGGTTCCTCCTCCCCGGACTCGTCGTCACTGGACTGACCGTCTCCGTTATTTATAACGTCACTGACTACATGTAATCCAACCTGAAAATAAAAATATATATTGCAGACAAGAATAATCTAGATTGTCATTGGAAAGGTTTTTTCTCTCTACTCTTCCCCAATCTCTCCTGGACACCTCGTGCCCCTACATCCGATTCCTACCCAGTCATGTACAGCTGCTTTTTCTATCCCCCCGCCCACATGCCTACCACCCCCCTTACCAAATGTTTTCTATCGTCCCACTTCAAAACCCAAATTTCTAACAGCAACAACTCGTACTCCTATTAACATAGATTTCGCTGGAGGTGACAACCAATGGACATAAATATTATACACAATGCACCGAAATTGATGATAATAATTAAATGTATTTAAACCATTACAGAGTTTTATTAGTATACAAAAACAAAGACTAGATATTTAATCCAAGCAGCCGATATTCTGCGCATTTTTGTACAACCGTAGATCGAAATGGCCACACGGGAAACTTTAGAATAGCTACACCAAAATATTCTTAGACGTGTGCATGTGTAGACTACTCGCTATACTTGACGGCTAATTGATAAAGCTTTCATTACATCGTTTCTAGTCAATATATTGAAAGCTTTAATAATTTATAGTTACCTCAAGCAAAAAAAAAATAGTCATGGTAATGCAAGGGATGCACAAACTGCAAAATGCATTTTGATCAACTTAAGGCAGCTTTGCAGTTCTAAAATTCTATCATTATTGGCCTGTATTTACGAGCTTGTGTTTTTAGTAAATTTGAGGTTAAACCTTTCAGTGAAGTTATATTTACAGCAGCAGGACTACTCTGGCATTTTGAGTGAGCTGCAACTGTTGTGTAGTCCACAGCTTAGCTATGATGAAAAAACAGAGAGGTACCAAATGACAGCTTTCTAAAAGCAGCTAATTTAACCTTGACGCTACTACAGAATTTGAGTGTTAGCTACTGCACTTTGTTCGTTTTACTACCGAGTTGCCACAGTACCTGTTCGTGCCACCATTATCCTATAGGCTACGGTAAAGTTGTTACTGCCTGCCTTTGTGACGCCATTACATCCGTGTCAACGAGTAGTTGGTGAATACATGGATTGTTTATGGACGTAGTAAGTAGCAACCTCATCACCGACATATATTTAAGCTAAGTTGCGGCCCAGAGTTTCACTTTGACAAGGATTCCTAAGGAACTCCTCATATCAAGATATTACAACCACAAATGTTTTCATGTTCGAGACAGAAAATCGTTGACTATTAAGAAACTAGTATATCAAATGAATCGATTTTTTTTGTATTAACTGTGCAATCTGCCTGTAGGCCACACTTTTGCAGTGAATTTCACAAAAAGAAATTCGTCAAGTAAAAGCTCAGAAATAAACTTGGCGTACGGTACTGCCGACAACTCTCAAAGCTAGTGGAGTCACATAGCTACCTACTACGTGACTGTAATGAACGAAGAAGCCATCAACTGCACGTGCTTATGATTAACAAAGCAGAGATAGATATTCTTGTATCTACTTTGCCAATTCCAATTATAAGCTACAAAATGTTTCCATGAGTGGAACACTTACGTCTTCTTCCTCTTCGGTGTTTTGTATGGTGACAAGCGATGGGTCGTACGACGGTAATTTACTCATTTCCTGCTGAATGCCGGTGTAATCGTTATTTTGTAGGAGCCTGTGTACTCGGCATAAATACTGGGCTAGCTGCAAAAGATAAGGTAGGTACATTTACAATATCATGAAACGAAGTAGATACCTACCTACAGCTACAAACGAACCTCGTCACAAGTACAAAGCAAGGACTACTACTAACCTTGGTACAAAGTAAACACATGTACATTCAGCAGCCTTCCACAAGCTAATAAATTTCGCCATGTTGCCTCACAGAATCAGAAGTAAAGAGTCGCTGATAGACATAAAGAACCATATAAGATGGTTTTGCACAGTATTTCCAAGTTTCTACACCAACCATTCGTGTTTCCAAGATTCTACACCAACCATTCGTATTTCCAAGTTTCTACACCAACCATTCTATTTCAAAACAATAAAACCTTACTTACATCATTAGCAGAACCGTCATCCACCAGAAAGTTAAGCTCATCCTCCATAATATCCATTAATACATTTGCTACTTCATCCGGTTCCAAGTCTTCTGCAAAAACAAAAATTCTCATCTAACAAACTGGAAGAAACAATGTAGTTAAATCGAACCCTCCATTTTTTTCCTTGCAATATAGCACAACTGAGTACCTACCATGGAGTAGTGTGGATATATTTTACTAGTACAAGAGCAATACGCCTGCCTCATCTGATTTCTCTACACTCGCAGATATTCCCAGTCTACTGCAGCAACTGCGGTCACAATATATTCATATCGCGATGAAGAAGGAAGTTCACAGGACAACCACGTGGTCAAGGGTCTCGGTAGGTAGCAAATTTAAAAGTGTCTGGTCGGCCAGTTGCACAAAACTGTGCTCGAAGGCCATGAGGTTGAGTGAGGCTGAGGCCTTCAATATTCACCTCTTCAAGGCTTGCCAAAATCGTGGCGGGAAGCGCCTATCAATTCCTTGCCCGTATTGAATTCCCTTTATCGTGAACAATATCACAACTATACAATTCCAGCAAACAACACGTGGTAGCTAAAGGGAGTTTCTTAAAATTCGCACGACCATTGAACAAAGTAGAAGCAATAGACTGTTTTATAGTAACTAGTATTCAAGGTTATTATAATAATCGGGCCAAACCATTGCTCAGTATAAACGTTCAACTCACCAAAGAACTCAAAATTAACATGCAGGAATATCTGCAGCACGAAAGAATGTCAGAGTTTCATCAGATAAAATAGCTAGCTATGTACTTGGTAGTAAGCACCTACCTACACACAGCAAATGCACATCTACATTTGCGGCGCTAATTTGCAGCTTATGCAAAGCACCAGTAAGAATATTAACTTATTAACGCTGTGTACACACCTTACTCACCATTATCCAAAAAATATTGTTCTGTGGCCCCAATCATCCACTCAGCAACTTCTCGACTCTTTATGCCACCTGTACGCTGGTCAACAGCAATCTGAAAGAACCATATGGTAACTTTACGGCAAAACTGTTACTATTCTTTCGGATTGATAAATGTAATAATGAGTAATGACAGTTTATATTACTTTCACTCGCTCGTTTTCACTATTTTATTCTTTTCAACTATTATGTGGTGGCGTCGAGCGCAACCCATGATCGGCTAGAGCCAGGAGATGTCTCCTCTCTACTGTAATATTGGAGACTGCTGCGAAACTAGCTGAGCTCGACGTGGTATCCTAACATGTCGATGTGCTACGCCGAGACGCTTGCATCTCCGGTAGAAGGCATGATGCAGAACTCGCCCCGGCGCGATTCCACACCCCTCTACGCAGACTACTTGGATCTGGACCTGAAGTTTGTGGCATGGCTGTTTCTATTAGAGACGGCTGTGGTGCATATACAGTAGGCAAACAATGTACGGGTGAGCCTGCCACGACTCCACAGTGGTTAGAACTTGTGAAAGTATAAATAATCTTTTGCTTGCTTTCTTTTAGCTATTGGAATCCTGCAACAGATGGATCTACATAGGACTGCCTTTTTATTCCCATGGCCTGTGTCACGAATTTTGATACAAAATTACTGTTGTATTCGAGAGAGACCCCAGCTACTTTGGGTGGTATCTACCAAGTCTCACGAAGACAACAATAATTTTGGATCGAAATTCGGGACAAAGGCCATGGGAGTAAAAAAGCAGTCCTATATCGATCCACCTGTTGCAGGATTCCAATAAAGCGAGAGCAAGAAAAAAATTGTAGTTACTATGAATTATTTTTTTCTTTATATTTATTTCGAATGATGAAAGGTCTTGCACATTATATGTTGCACGAGCTTTTTGTTGGAATAAATTTTGTACTGACTGTACAGCAGTCCTAAAAAAAGAGTTTCGGCAAATGAAACATCAGAAAACCAGCAAATTCGCGCATTGTTCTAGAATTTACAATTTGGTAGAGCTGTAGGATTTTTGATGGAAATTTGCAGGCAAACTTGTTAACAAACCAAACGATCAAAGTCGTGAGCTATTTTATTACAGTCTCTTAAGTTCGTTGTCATTTGAGCACAAGACCATTGCTTCGCAAAAATTGTGCCCAAATTATCACGCATATTTGTACGAGTTCTCTCAGCTTTAATTATTGTGAGAACACTTCTTTAAAACAATGAAGGCTATACAATGGGAGACGTGCATAAATAACTCAGTGAAGCAAAATAATGCTATGGCAACCTTTATAATATGAAGTATAGTACCTTTGATGGCTCGACTACAAACCACGTACGATGTGAGAGTCAAACTTTCTCAAAACTAAAGCGTACGATTCACAATTTAGATCAATAGCCTAATTCAACTACGTCCAGCTTCTGCACAATTATGAGCGGTTTGCGAAACCATAGGAAATACATTCCGGAAACGGTACTAAAGGTGGTCAAATTGAAATCTTAGAGAAGCTTTGTTAGGGTTTACGCTGCGTTTCTTACGTCTTCGGTCAAATGTACGAACGCCGATATGAGCGGCCGACGCTCGAACTCTTTCGGCCCTGTTAACTATTTATATAGCTACTGAGGGATATCTTCGTTGCAATTCTTTCATTATTATACTGACAAAAATGGATTAACTCAATTATCTAAAAAATTTTCACCCACTGCTCTTATTTTGGGTACCGTAGATTGTCGTGTCAACAGAGTTTACACTTTCATTATTTTATCCCAGGCGGAGATTATGGCAGGCTCTATGACAGTCAGAATATCTATGCGCCGCACGACTCTGCAGGCTGTCCCGAGTGCGTTTCTGGACAAAGGGCGTGTTCCTTCGCCCTTGGCTTGTCACAAGCATAATATCGGTTGAAAATGAATAGTTTTCAAGACACATGACTTTGAAGTTTTAATTGTTTTTCTATGGGGGAAAATAAACATACTCCCACAGTGTAATGTGTAATTTATTTTCATAGTTTTTGGGGTTAGGTTAAGTTGGCTGGGTGGGTAAAGTTGGGTCAGATTAGGTTACGGAGTTAGGTTAGGTAGGGCTAGGTTGAGTTGGGTTAGGTGAAGTTGGATAAGGTTAGGTTGGGGTAAGTCCCTATTGGGTCGCTAGCAAGCCTAAAATGACGCTGGCTATTTTCTCCCATAGAAAAAAATGCGAACTTCAAAGTCAAAGATCTCAAATACTATGCATTTCCTACTGATATACATGAGTATCACTGCACTTCTCTAACAGACTACTATCAATTTCCAGTACGGTAGGGATTTAGCTGGGCACCATATTGGGTTTTTGTAAAAATGTAT
>LQNS02277602.1:9397451-9408709 GCA_001587735.2 Parhyale hawaiensis
CTATGCATTTCCTACTGATATACATGAGTATCACTGCACTTCTCTAACAGACTACTATCAATTTCCAGTACGGTAGGGATTTAGCTGGGCACCATATTGGGTTTTTGTAAAAATGTATCAAATCTTGAATAGGTAATAATTTATGACCATCATATGCCCAGAGTTACATAATCCCCCACGTTTCATGGTATGGCAGTTCTTGCCAAGATCTTGGCAAGAAGTATGCCGCCCTAGGAAATATGGATTATCCAATGGCTTCCTGGTGTAACAGACTACTAAACCAAATTCTGTACGTAGCCTACCTGCAAGGCGCTCCAACCTCGGAAGGCTGCTCTGATTGCTTGATCAAATGTAACTGAAGGAGCATCCATTGGGCCACTCTGAAAAACAATAAAAAATTATGATAAAAAGTAGCTAAAAAAAGAAAAAATAACTATTATGTACCCTCACGCCCAGTCAAGTTGGTACAGCCTATATGTTTCTTTATAGATTGAGACGTCCTGAATCCAAAAATCACAACCATTTTTTGAGGAAATGCTTACTTTTCGAGATATTTGACATTGAATTTCCATTTTTCCCCTATCTAATTCGGTAGCTAATGTCTCTTTAATTCGAATGGTTCGGGGGTCTAGGGTTGCCGAATTAGTGAATTTGCCAAATTACGCAACCCGTTGCTATTTCGGCATGATACCTATGCCGAATTGAAGAACGTTTCTAAAGTTCAGCAGGCTTCAGCATCTTATATGAATTGGAGAATATGTCAATAAATTGGCAACGGTAGTAGAACTAAAGTGTGGAGGGGAGCTCATATTCAATACAGTAGGTTTGTAGCTATATGTACGTAGGTACATACATCTACAATGCATGTAACTGCATGCATGCATTTGGATGTAGATTAATTCTATCCCAAGAGAAAACAGTACGGTATACCTATGCCTATTAAAAACACAGTCGTAACGTAATCTACGTACCCGAGTAGAACTCTGTGTAATGTTGTGCTGCACTGCATAGCTCTTATAGGTACCTGACTTGGTAACATTTAAGGTTATAAAATGTGGAGGCCCTTATGTCAAATTGAGACCACACACTACGTAATGATGCACCGCTACTCACACACATAGTTGGACCTCAACTGAAGGCAGTCTGTCACTGTTTGCTTCTGCATTTCGTCAGATGTCTAATTAGGAATGTAATGGCGTGCTAAGTGAACAGACACAAAAATTACGGAATGCCAGATGGTGTAATGTTTTCGGAAACCAATTTTGCAATTTGGCTGTTTTGCCGAATTAGGGCCTATATGTATAAAATTTGAATTAAGGGATGGATGCTGTTTGGAGAAGGCGCTCTTTAAAATTTAGACCTATACGCCTAATTCGGCATTTCATGCTGAGTTACAGAACTAGTGCCAGAACCCTGTTCATGCCGAATTACTGAAGCTGCCAAATTATCGGACAATCAATTACAGAGACTTTACTGAACTGAAGAACAACATTCCAAGGTAGGGTAAAGGGCCTAAAAGAGACGCACTGGCTCAAAGGAGACGCATTTTCAATAAAAAAAACCTGTGGAGCCGAAACTAGACACTTAAGAAACGTCCAAAGAGCGCACATAAGAAAGCTTAATACGTCTCCTAAACATCCACCAAAAATAATGATTGCAGCTTTAGAAATGTTGATGTGATGATACCGAAAATGGTGATCAGTTGTTTTTTCAAAATTTTCATAGCAAAAGCTAAGAAATGACTGTCCGACGATTTCGTGAATAAATGCATGACGTAGGTACTAACCAGCTACTTCTTTTTATTTCAGGAGTCTTGTGGATGTCTAAACGAGGTTCTTCCAGGTTTGCAGCCAAAACTGAAGTTTACTTTTTCTCACCTGCAGGTCACTTGACACCGTTAGGACTTAGCTACTTAGCCCAGTAGTTCCTTCTGACCTTTACCATCAGGACCTTCTGGTATTGCTCATTCCCTGACAGAGTTAAAAAAAAATCGAAAAAAATCTCCAAAAAAAAATCATAAACTTCATATTGTCCCGGACACTAGCTCTGCCTGCAGGGAGTTCTGCTCTGTGAGGTGTCTCGCAACAAACTGCGAGGCACCGGGGGTAATACCTGTTACTTTGGCAACCTGTACCCTCGTTTCAGCGGGATTCCCGCGAAGAGGTGCACGTATTTACTGACCCTTACTGGGATAGGATGGCAACACTGCCATCCATAGTTACCTCGCACGCCAGGCCACGAGGCTGCTCAGTCGGTGCCTGGCGCTCTGGCTGCTGCTCAGTAGTCTAAGATCAACTCCCAGCTCACACGTTGGGAGTATTGCTCAGGCCCGCCAGGCTCTGGGATCAACTCCCAGCTCACAAGTTGGGAGTATTGCTCAGGCCCGCCAGGTTCTGGGATCAACTCCCAGCTCACAAGTTGGGAGTATTGCTCAGGCCCGCCAGGTTCTGGGATCAACTAGGCCCGCCAGGTTCTGGGATCAACTCCCAGCTCACACGTTGGGAGTATTGCTCAGGCCCCGCAGGTTCTGGGATCAACTCCCAGCTCACAAGTTGGGAGTATTGCTCAGGCCCGCCAGGTTCTGGGATCAACTCCCAGCTCACAAGTTGGGAGTATTGCTCAGGCCCCGCAGGTTCTGGGATCAACTCCCAGCTCACAAGTTGGGAGTATTGCTCAGGCCCAGCAGGTTCTGGGATCAACTCCCAGCTCACAAGTTGGGAGTATTGCTCAGGCCCCGCAGGTTCTGGGATCAACTCCCAGCTCACAAGTAGGGAGTAGGTATTGTTCACGCCCGGCAGGTTCTGGGATCAACTCCCAGCTCACAAGTTGGGAGTATTGCTCAGGCCCCGCAGGTTCTGGGATCAACTCCCAGCTCACAAGTAGGGAGTATTGTTCAGGCCCGGCAGGTTCTGGGATCAACTCCCAGCTCACAAGTTGGGAGTATTGCTCAGGCCCCGCAGGTTCTGGGATCAACTCCCAGCTCACAAGTTGGGAGTATTGCTCAGGCCCCGCAGGTTCAGGGATCAACTCCCAGCTCACAAGTTGGGAGCATTGATCAGTCCCGGCAGGGTCTGGGAATGACTCTCAATACAAGTTGGAGTATTGCTCAGGCTCTGTTAGAGTTCAAAAAATAAAGAAAAAAAAATAAAAAAATACATTTCGATTTGTCTTGCACATTTGTTCAAGCTTTGCTCGGGTGGAAGTTTTGCTCTCGGAGATGTTTCACGCCAGACTGCGAGGCACTGGAGGTAATAGTTACCCCTTATCTTAACAACCTGGACCCCTCTCCAGCGCGATTCCCGCGAAAGATGTGCGCATATTTACACACTCATTGGCGTAAAATGGCAACACTGCCTCCCATGGTTACCTCGCAGACCTAGCTACAGAACTGGTTTGGCTTTGCCAGGTGCACGGACCGTAAACATCCCCTACCGGGAACCTTCAAATCACATAACTTAGGTGCTGTAACAGTTTGTACTGTTGCGCTTCATAAAAAATTATTACGATGCAATAATCTCTCCCTGTCTTTTCCGATTTGGGCAGATTGAGAATAATGACGTCTGAGTGTAAACTATATGATAGATTTAAACGCCATGAATATTACTTGCATGCACTGTGCCTCCCGGACAAAGAGACCTATTCGTTTTGTCCTACGTCCTGCCCAGCGTGTGTAAAACTGGCTATCAGCGTTTTGTGCGACAAAAGAGACCCGGCCAGCAAAATATGGTCAATTCGACTCAGCTACATCAGAGCTGTCAGACATAAGCTCACTTAAAGATCCAAGAACATCGACCCCGACCATCTCTAGGATACTGAGGTCGAACGTACCCTCTTTGGACGAATCAAAGACTACGACCCGTCACGACACCGTTATCTGTCGAGAGAAAAGGGCTTGGAAGTAGATATTAACAGCACTCCAAGAGATAGGCCCGACCTACGGGAGCTCCTTCCAAATTCTCATGCAAATAACCAAAATTTCTTCCTCCCATAGGTACCTTCTCCGTCGGCTCTGTCAGGTCAGATACGGGGGATCAGCCCCCAAGCATTCTGCCACAATATCGTAGGTCGAGACCATCACCAATGCTATCCCAACTATCATGCGCGGGGGTCTCCCTCGCCTCGGCGGGGACGCCACCACGAGTCCCGTCCCTCTCAGGGACTCCCCAAGAGTGATATCCACTATCGGACCCGAACCTCCCCAGGAGCAGTCATCAGCATCTAGTGTCCCACCCCCCAGGGATGCATCGCTCGATCGATTTACGGCGCCAGATTCCCCTGGGGTTGGGAGCTCACCTTCTAACGAGAACTACCCAAAACATCAGCTCATGAGCTGTTCCAGTGATTTATCAGCACCGCCTACACCGGACCGCCAAACTCGGTCCCCAGAAGGACTCGCGCAAGCTTCAGCAGGGCATCCCGACATTCCTTGCCCTGTGGACGCTCCCTTGACTGAGACAGTCTGGTTCGTCCTGCCACCTCGAGCGACCATCAACTCCCTCAGACCCCTAGAATTCACGTTTGCCGGAAAAATCTTTACCAACGCCCATGTCGAATAGACTTTGGTAATTCGTAGCTCCGCTACTTGCCCTTTAATCGCGCCAAGACCAGGGGCACTACAACACGAGTGCATTCGTATGCTTATAGCGGCATGCACACAATATAACAGAGACATCCAGAGTTGTCCAGATTCCCTCCTGGCTCTGTCCCACTTGGTGAACACCATGCCACCAACCTCCCGGCCATGGAAAATAGATCTCCGTACACAAACGATAGCAGTGCTTGATAAAACTCCTTTCGCACAACAACAAGCTTGCCCTACCAAGCTGGCCAATAAAGGGCCAAAGTTACCTTGGACTTTTAGAGACGGGAACAATTCACCTCTTTTCGACGCGCTCTCAGCCAGCATCATACCTTTGAATTACCAAAAAACAGGACATACCCTGCGAGGAGTCAGGGGCCCTCTAGAGCAACGATCTATTAGAGAAGATTCCCGCCTTCGCTATCTGGTGTGCCAACACCTGACCACGTTCGAAACGCTCCACCTAACCCACACCGTGCTATCCGCTTCAGGGGAAAGTTCCTTAATGTCTGAACTGTTACATCAGACTTCCCTAGCAGCACAGGCACTACAATCCTGCCTACCTATCGTTCAGGAGCAAGTCTACCATCATCTCTCTGCCTTCGTAGATCATAGGAGGAAGCTGTGCAATTTCACCTTAGAAGACATGTTTCCTCCTGCGGTATCAGGCCCCCTCAGAGAAGCCCGTTTTCTCTCGAGATGGGGATTTGTTTCCCAAAGAAGCTGTCGAACAAGCCGATCAGATTGCAACTACCGTCCACCGCGCCTTATAGTTCCCATGAAAATGACGATAACTCGTAATTGTTAGGCCCTATATATCAAAAGAAAGAGCATGAATTGAACTTTCTTTTGAGAGTAAGTACATTATTCTATGAGTAATAGTTTTTTTGTTATAACGGTTATAGTGGGCTGATCGGACACTTTGGGCGAGCCAGTAACTCCGATCAATTTTGACTGCTAATGATCGGTTGAAAGGAAAAATAGAAGACATTGAGATTAATAAACAAAGCTATAGGAGCTGCTAGATAAACTTGTTTTCTAACGTCCGAGTGATTTTCATATGGATCTGACTCCAATACATGGAGTTATGGCTTGTCCCGTAACAATAAACAGACCCCCAAAAATAGCACAAAAGTCAACTTTTGAAAAAGCATATGTATGATATGGAAAATGAACGTCTGTGTATTGTACCTTCCTTGGGCAACAAAATAAAAATTTTAGAAACATATTTCGAACTCTAGTTTAACTTTGTTTTTGAGATATTTACAAGACCGTTTTTTCCGATCACCTTTTAACTCCTATCAACTAAATTTTATGAAAAAACATGTTTGAGCAAGAACCATGTACTTAAAAGCCAAATCCGTGACTTGTTCATGCATGAAAACATAATAACATGGCTTAGAATGTTATATTTTTGCTGGGGTTTGATTGTTTGTTAGGCACATAGTCTAATTCAATAAGGGCAGCACCCCCAATGGGGACGTACGTTTCGCATGTTTTTTTTTTCTATGATGTTACGATTCGTGACCCGCACAGGCAGCTGATACCTTATGCGCCGTGCAGACTGACGCAATATACTATACATGGTACGTACAGGCAGCTGATACTTAATGCGACATGCATAATAATGCGATATACGATACACAAAATGCAAAGACAGCTGGTACCTTATGCGCCGTGCATACTGATACAATATACGATAAACAACATGCACAAACAGACCAAATGCTATGGGGTCGTGGTCAGGTGGTGCGCTTTTGGAGGTCAGGGGCGGGTAGAGCGCACTATGCAACCGAAAAAAAAAACCATACAGCTGCCACTGCTGCACCGCACGCTACGGCCACACAAGGCACCCTTTACTTCCAACCGATTCTGGTCTCACCTAACCTTATCCTGTACTGACCCTCTCTTTAACTCTTAACCTCTAATTTGACAGCCTCGCGCTACTTCACCTTTGACTCGATGGGTCCCCGGTCACTTCTGTGGCCTAGCCCGGTTGATGGCCGACCTGTTCACAGCAACATTAGACGGCAAACACCGTGGCGAAGGATCTCCCCCAATAACCACAGTGGCACTTGTGCCCTTGTGAGGGGGATGGACTTCTTTATGAAGCCCACAGAGTCCTGTTTCCGCTCTACCTTCTGGGAGCCTTGTGGGGTCGCACTGCCGTGCATATTGATGCAATATATGATACACAACACGTACATGTAGCAGATATCTTCTACACCTTCCAGTCGATCATTGTGGTTATCTGGTCGACCACTGTGCTTCATCAATATAGTGTATTCCGGGGTGGAGATGGTTGGCGAAATGCAGGGGTGGAGATGGCGAACCGCAAAAAACCGGGAAAAAGGCATGGACAGTGCTGAGTTTTATACCATATGGAAGACTGTAATGTTCTCTAATAACCAGCTAAGTATCAAAACTCTAGCATGTTTCGGAGTATTTTAAAAAATTTTTGATTCGAGGCGCTGTGAAAAAACACCCTACAAAAATTCATTTTCCTGACACCCCGTTTTTTTTTATTTGGGATTACTCAAACTCTAATGATGCTAGAATAGCGAAACTTGGGCTGTTGGTAGCTGGTATATGTCTATTTATTTCATGTGTATATAGACTCTTTACCCCACTTCATGTACGTACGGGAGTACGAACATCGTTCGCCACCCCCACCCCCGGCTGTGATCGTATCACGGGGTGGAAATGGCAAACGTAGAGGCTCTGTATTTATGGTTACTGCATTGACAGAACCTAACATTTTTATGTAAATAACATTGTTAAGGACGGATAACCCTTTAAAGATGCATGTTATTCACATTACATCTATTTCTCATCTGAAAGACGATCTACTTTGCCCTTATGAGAGCGCACCATTATGGCTAGTTAGCTAAGACTCTCATTCAAAAATCTCTCTGAAATAGCTATGAAACATTAATAACCCGCATCTTTACAGGGTTATGTGTAACAAACAATGCTATGATTGTAAAATATGGTGTTCTGCCAATGAAATAAGCATAGATACAGAGCCTTTACGTTCATCATTTCGACCCAGTATTACGATCACAGCCAGGGGTGAAATAGCAAACAATGTTTGTGCTACAGTCTGTACCTACATGAATTGGGGTAAAGAGTCAAGATACACAGGAAATGAACATGCATTTACCAGCTACCAACACTCCAACTTTCGCTATTCTAGCATCATTAGATTTTGAGAAATCACAAATTATAAACAGGTTTTAAGGAAAATAAATTTTCATAGGGTCGCGATCAAATATTTCTTAAAATACTTGGAAACATGCTACATTTTTGAAACTTAGTTGGTTATTAGACTACATTATAGGCTTCCATATAGCATAGCTATAGCTCAGCTTTGTCCACGCCTTATTTCCTGCTTTTTGTTGGTTTGGCATTTCTGCCCTTTCTGTTCGCCATTCCCACCCCTTCCACCCCGATTCGCGGGGATCCAAAATCTTAGTTTTTTGCATGAGAGAAGCAGAGAACTAAACTATACAAGGTATAATGTTTATTTTTATGGGGCAGTTAGGTGCATGTTAGGTAGCTATGTATTCATGTGACGTTGCAGCCAAATTGTACCCTAAGTAGACTACCTATTTAAATCATTACGAATTTAAAATTTTTCGCCATCTCCGCCCCGGAATACAATACCGCAATGTCCGACCAGTCGATCATTGCGGTTTTCTGGTCGACCACTGTGGTCGATCAATATACTGCAATGTCCAACCAGTCAATCATTGCGGTTTTGTGGTCGATCAATATACTGCAATGTCCGATCGGTTGATCACTGCAGTTTCTATGGTCGCCCACAGTGACCCTCATGGTGATTGGAGACTAACGCCATCCTGAAACAAAAAAAGTACAAATGTTAGAATATGAAACCAAGTGCTAAAAGGTGCGCCAGATAATTACAATGAACTTTAGATAATCGTGGTTCAATAAAATTAATTTTTAATTTTGATCGGCGACTAACGACATGCATATTTTTTGCCTGCAATGTCCGATCACCCTTCCCCCCGTAGAGGATGCTCAGTGGACTCATGAAAAAATGACCAGAAGCTAGTAAAATATGTGTACTACGATGTCAAACACTGATATCGTGACTTCAATGCAAGCAAACCCCTCAAAAAAATTATTTCCCGAGAGTGGTAGTTTTCATAATACTGAAAAAATGGGCACATTTTCATGCAATTTTCCCATTTAAAAAATTCCTAAACTTTGAGTTCGGAGAATTAAATTTACGACTTGCAGGACATGTTAAGCATTTCTTTGGCCACAATTTTAGCCTTAGCTGATCTTTCTAGCATCAATGGTTTGTCTTGCAGCAGTTTTTTAATGGAGGGGTGTAAAAGTGATCGGAGACTAATGCCTCTACCTTATAGGTATCACTATCACTGCACTTCTCCCATAGATTACTATTGATATACCGTAAGATGGGGTGACTTTGGACAAAATAAAGGGTTTTTTTCCAGTGCCATATCTTCATTATTTGTGCTGGAGGAAAAGTTAGTAGTTAATCGACAGTCATATGGGATGCCTATACGTAAGCAATGAAACAAAAATCCCACACTTGGAAATTTTAGAGATATTACTGGTTAAAAAGTGTCCGAATCCACCCGAGGGGCAAGGGTGGCTTCGAACAGGGGTGGGCTGACTTCGGACAACGATTCATTTGCTGTAGATAATAGTTCCCTGACATCCCGCTATGATCCCGGTGCTGCTCCCGTACACGGCTGAGTGGTTTCGGACAAAAACTTGGCCTTTAAAAACTACCACTGTAATCGCAACTGCAACCACGCTAACCGCAACCACAACTGCGGCAGCTGCAACCGCTGTCGTGGTTCCCATGAATGCTTAGTTTTAAGTTATGGTATGTAGGAATTTTTCCCACGGTGCTTCAAACACGTGCGGATAATAGCAACATTATGCCAACTTCATTGCTTCCCACGGCTGCTAGCTACCTGCTCAACACGACAAAGGCAAGCTTTTGTAATACGATACCTGCACTCTCAAGTTTCACGTCTCGCTTGCGGCGCTTATCTTTATTAATGACTTGAGCTGTCGAGTGTCCCGACGGGCCGTGACAGTTCCATTTGTCACAACTTTGCACTCCTCTTCCGGCCGCCTCTTAGTCTTAGCAGAATTTTATTGTTGCACACATGTCTTGGAAGACTTGGCCTATGTTAATAATAATAATTATAAACTTAATTTAATACTCATGTTCTTATTTCGAGGTTACAAGCAAAGGACATGACATATTTGACTTACATTCTAGGCATCATTAGCCCCCTTTGCTTGGAAGTTAACTCCACCTGACAGATACAATACCAGCTATTTAGTACAGACAGGTGTCTAAAGTCACACCACAAAAAACAAGACACAAAAATAATTCTTTTGAGTACTCAAAATAGACATATTTTTGAACAAAATCTAAAATGTCTTAAAGTGGAAGCTCATCATATTGAATGCCATAGATGGTGGTATGCTCCACTCTTGACTGCTCCAATTTTTCTGTCCCGGTGAAGTTTTTTATAAGAAAAAATTGGTTGTTTACCACTCCTTACTTATGATTTTTTTCATGTACAAAGCCTTATTGCAGGACCCCAAGATGTATATCTAAGATAGCACAGACATTATTCTGTTGTTCATGAGCAATGGTTTCCTTTCACCATTTATAGCATTTGCTTGGCTGTTCATTGTCCCATTTTTTCACTGAACTGTCCGAAGTCACCCCATTTTACGGCATAGCAAGGAATTAGCTGGGCAAGATATTGGCTTTTTTGCAAAAATTTACCTAATTTAGTATTCAACTCCAAATCCTGGCTCTCAAAATGTTCACCTACCTACCTCATTTCATAGTGTGGCACTTCTCGCCAAGATCTTGGCGAGTAGTTTGCCGCCCTCGGAAATGCGGGTGGGCGCCTATGAGCGCCGCGACCTGTGGAACCTCATTTCATAGTGTGGCACTTCTCGCCAAGACCTTGGCGAGTAGTTTGCCGCCCTCGGAAATGCGGGTGGGCGCCTTAGCCGCGCCTATGAGCGCCGCAACCTGTGGAACCTCATTTCATAGTGTGGCAGTTCTCGCCAAGATCTTGGCGAGTAGTTTGCCGCCCTCGGAAATGCGGCCTACCTACATACGCCAAATAGGCCTAGGTACTGTAATGTTTTAGCCACTTTTAGCCTCAGGTAGGCCTAGCTTGCCTAGAGGCCCTAGCCTACTGTTTAGTGAGAAAAATGCAAATTTAAATAGCCTATTTGATAATTTCTTGCCGGATGGTCCACTTAATGAAATAACACTCACTTGCTGGTAACAAATGTATAACGTGGACTGTTGTACACGAGAATAATGTTACTTTACTGTTGCGGCCTGTGGGCCAGTAATCACGCACTTCTTTTAGATGAGGGGACTCACTTAGTAATTACACACCAATGGAACATTCGTGAATCGTTATAGTCATGAATATTTTACAAATGAAGATAAAAAAATACGGCGTTGCGATTTAGCGTTCCGTGACTGCATCAAGACTCTTTTTTTTTTTTTTTTCCAGAAATAAAGAAGGCTAGCACTTGCTGTGCCTCCTGGATTACTCACAAACAAGGAGAAAATGTGGGGGGATTAGTGTGTATCCTTTAAAGTTACATAATAGTCACAACAATCATCTAC
>LQNS02277602.1:9426493-9445109 GCA_001587735.2 Parhyale hawaiensis
TTCATTTTTGCCCCTTAATTATGCTCGCAACTGTAGAATCTACTAGCCGGTGAGAATAAGAATGTACCGTAACGACAATTAGCTACTCATAAAGATGACCACCTGCAACGGTTACTAGTAGTAGGTAATTTTTGCTGAAAGTAATGCAACGGGTGGAACTACTCGAACATGGAGTAAAAGACGCAATAGGATGTAAGAATTAGCACAATACAAGTAAGCGGCAGTGTCACACATAAAATGGGGTAATATTAGTACAGTCCCGTAGTGAAACTGCATTCGTACACAATTTAAATCAAGTCACTATAAATACAATAAAGTTCCAATATACTAAATATAAATCAAAAGTAAAACAGCAACAAAAGAAAGTCGTAATGAAATAAAACATAAATATATACAAGGGTAAAAAGCTGCATAAGGCACAACAAAAGAATATACAGTCTAAAATAAACTAAAAGTGTATAACTAAAACAAAATTGTGACTAGAGATCAGTGCCTTTTTAGGGGCGACTAGCATCTATAAAATTGCCACAGTATGTGCCTTTCCACATCAACTTAGCGGCCGCACTTATAATATTATTGTGCACCGCCATAACTTCAAGGGAGTGACTAGCATACAGAATTGTTGGAAAGGCATTCGCTCCTCCACATTGACTTGACAGCAGTATGGGTTATTGTTTGCGGCCTTACTCAGGGCAACCAGGGGTCAGGCAGGCCTGATTCTGTGCCTTGACCGTTATCCGATCATGCTCCATCGGCACAGGGGAAGAATATGCGTATTTACTGAGCGTAATTTTCCAGCATAGTATGCTGTTCCAACTACCGACTGCAATTAAAAGAAGTAAAAGATTTTTAAAAATATTTATATATACCTATGTGGCATATTTATATCTGTAAATATATATTACTTATCAATACTGCTGTCGAACGTAGAAGTTCACGGGAGTCATTATTACTGGGCTAATCACATGTATTTTTTTTTCAACACTGTGCATTACCAAGAACTATACACAGTGAGAAATGTCTTCTGAGAAGACCAGTACTACAAATCTACGACGAATGCCGTGATATGGATTCAGCCAGCCGGGGCGTGAAAGGACTACTTTCGTGACACAGACCCAGACTTGTACTTCAGGATGCATACTTACTTTACCGCACTGTACACAAACATACAAACATTACCTACCACAGTATACGTGACTGCAGCACATATCTTAGTAGCCTATTTCATCATTGTATAGTGTTCGGCCTTAAATATAATGCGAGTGACTAGCATTTAGGTACAGGCATAATAAAACACCAAAGCTGCCTATTATCGTAAATCCAAGATCAAGCTCTACTTTTTTTTAACTAATAGCTCTTATTTAGGGCTTTGCTTGGGGGGGGCGGGGATCGTACTCGTAAATTCGTAAATAAGGAACTTCGGCTGTACACATAGTATACATACTGCTGCCACAGCATAACTGTGTCAATATTAAACATTACTGGACGTTCGTTTAACGCATTTAGAAATTCGGCTTTCCAACCCAAGATAATGAAAATAGAAACAATTGTAACATGATTCGCCTCAGTACGTTTCAGCCAACAGCAGAGGCGGAGTGAAAATGACATCACACTTGCGGTAGCCTGCCTGGGACCCAATGATCAGCTAAGTCAACTTGACCGCACATCCCTACTGGGAAATCTAGATTCACTGGTTGGTGCTGTAGATTACTGCTCAATAGACTCAAGAGGATCTCCTGGCTGCATTCAGTCACAATTACAGTTATCAGAGCTATGGCGCGAGAGACGGAAGACTCCTATTACAGCTGCAACCTCCCGACAATTTCCATTTCTGGCTTAGGCCAGCTCCCCCGCAATGGGTAAATGCAACAAACACAGACCTCCGCAAGCCGAACAACGCTAGAATTCACCTGCCGTGTCGGCGGGAAAACCCTCAATATAATAATAACCAGCCGTGCATGTGCTTATGTACGTTACTTCCAGTTGATGTGACGAATCCCCTATACGTCATCAGTTCTTCTTACCCCGCTGTAGAGGGCGGCTGTCAATCTGTGTGTCCGTAAGAGGCTAGGGAGTCATTGTTCGCGTAGCGCAAGCATTGTCTGTTCTCGCTATATGTCTGGCACAAGTTTGTCCGTGATGGTGTGCAATGCTGTAGGCCTCCAATAAAATTCTAGTCATTATTGCAGTACTTTACATGCATAAAAGTACGTAACACACACAAAAACAGCAATGCAACGCATGGCTCAGATTAGCTCGGATTATTGAATAATTTAAGCCTCCGTTTTCACAACCAAGGTGATCCAACCGAGGAAGAAAGAAGGACCATAATAGTACGTCGACAGAAACGGGGAACCCATGCAGGAAGGTGTTCCTACACAGGATCAACGCACATGGGAACAGCAAGTCAGCAAAGAAGAAGAAGAATAGACGAAAGAAAGATCAGTAGGAGTATGAAGGTGGAAAGAAGCAAAGTGGGCACAAAATACAGACATCCCGAAGACCTCGCTGATGGCCGAGGTCTTACACAATCCCCCTGGAGGCGCTGCTCCCCATAACATAGGACGGGCGAACCTAAACAAACACATGGCTCAACATTACCATAGCAATAACGGCAGAGTTAGGGCTACAGCTTCGGACGTTTTCTGAAATTAAAATTTGAAAGGAAAAAAGTTTATATGGCTGGTGGAAAGCAAGACATTACTTCAGTAAAGCATACTAATTTATTCAGAAATTGATATTTGGAGGGAAAAAAAAACTCATATTGTTGATGGAAAAGCTTGACGTTGCTTCAGTAAATGATACCTACTCATTTATAGGTGTAATCCGGTCTCGTTCCTCTGCTTCACGGTGATGAGAATTTCAAGGTTGAAATACCATATCATTCTAAAAAATGCACCAATTTTATCATTTTTATGCACATGCTAAAACTCCATCACTCCAGAGCTCAGCCCCGGACCTTCGTCACTCCTATATCCGCCCTGTATCGCAACAGTTCCACGCACACAGCTAATGACTCAAGCAACATAAGATGTAATTACAGTCCTACACTTAAGTTCATCAACACTTAAAACTAAGCAGCTAATGGAAAAAAAGCAGGTCGTCCAGACTTTTACTCTCAGTAGGTAGCTATTTAATGTGACTTCGATTAAAGGGAAAAGATGAACACAGCTGTGGTGGCCTTAGCGGCTGATGAGATCGTAGTTCAGTTGCAGAGTTCAATTCGTTATTTATCAGCAGGAAAACACATGGGCAATATGATGCAGTGCCATATCGGCAATTTTCATTGTCTATGAATAGCTTGCATTTGAAGGTACCACTTAAAACCTCTTAACAAGTATGCGTCACCTGTACGTTACGCTCCCTCATTACACTAGCATTCAGTTCGTGATACATTTAGAAGCATCGCCTGAAAAAATTTGTTTCACTGAAGGTTATTACTGCACTGGTAGTGCATAGGCTAATTTTTTGTAGGCCTATATATTCAGCACGGTTTGAGAGATTATTATTAAAGAATTTTCCGTGGAGTTTGTGGCTGAATAGATGGATGTGTACATACTTCTACTTGTTTTTCCAGAAGTAGAAACAGTGCAGCCCTCGAAACAATATTTACTTCATTATAACTCTTTTTCAAATAATACAGTTCATTTTGTTGAGTGAACAGCTTGCATTATAAGCTACCTACCATTATTACAAACTAACAATGCCATTAAAGTTCTTATGAGTAGCAAAGTTATCATTATCAAATAAGCTTACATGAACACAATGGGCACGTTAAAGAAACCAATGCACTCATCCAGTTAGGGTCGAGTCAGCTATTCTTTAGTATTACTTTTTTCTTAATTAAAGCCTCCGAACCCACGGTGTTCAATTCAAAGAGAGAAAGAAAGAAGAACGTCAAGTACTCACATCGAGCAAAACAATTACCCTATCAACTGGAATAGAAAACAAGTTAAGAAGAGAAAAAGCAAAGAAAAAAAGCAGAGCACACGAAAAATGAAGTCGGGAAGACTCAAGAGTTTGGGTCCTTTCTATTTTACTACGAATCTTTCCTTATCATAGATTCGTGGGTGTGAGATACATAAAGTGTTTTGGATTCGATCCAAAAAGGCTAGATTTCGTACTCGTGTCCATACGAACAGCAGGCACCTTAAAACTCTTAGCATGTAAACTAGGTATTATTTCAATCTAAAAACAAACAATATTCAATTGCAATAATAATATTTTCTTGGAACAAACAATTGAGAAGCTCCTATTTCGCAGCATATTTCTTCAATCTAGCTACACACAAACTCTTCGACCACAGACATTTCCATTCCATCTATATATTTTCATGGAAAAACAAGCGAGGTCTCGCGTCCAATGTGAAAATTTCCAAGCAATATTGAGTTATTTCAAAACAACACATTGACAAATTTGCTGACTTTAAAAATTTACCAACAATAAAAAAAACATAAGGCAGTCCAATAATTTGTTCGGTGAATTTCCGACCAGTGTCCAACTTTGATATCAAAGAGACGAGGGGAGAAAATGTTACACCATACATCGGGACAGAGTTGTAGGAAGTCAGCCATTGCTGGTAGCCAGTACATGCCGGCCAACACTATGGCCTCTTGTCGGGAAGTTATCCCCAGTGCACAGCAGAAAGTGTCCGATTTTTTTGCTGCTACCTTGTAAAGAACAGAAAAAAGCGCTGCTTTTCGACTCTAATTCACGACTACCAAACTTGAAGCGATTTCCAATGCTTTACAGCGACACTTGCTAGGCCAACTGATTTAACCGCTAACAGGTTAGCAAGTCTACTGGTCGACACAGGCTGTGCTTACGAGGACGCCAGCAAACGTTCCTACACTTCGGATTGCTTGTCGGCAGCGATAGACTAGAGCGTGAAACAGAGCCGACGAGTTGGAGTACGACACCGGCTGGTCCAAGGAGTCGGATTTGAACCTGGCACCACCCTTCACAACCTTGCATCAAAAGACCATAGACAAGCTGCACCAATTCACTCTACACTCTACACTACCGTCGACACAAGAATGACACAGTACTGAAGCAAAGACTATACAAACCTTAGATACTTCAACAACTGTTGTAACTGCTAAAAACAGTGCAACGGGACTTATGCTAATACTATTGTTTATATGGATGTGCACGGGTGTTTTTATATTAGTTTTACATTAGACTGAGAGGAAGAAAATATAGAGACCTTGAATTATTATTGTACATTTCGTTTAACCTCCATAGCCGCAACTCAGGCGTTTCAATAGAGAAACTACTTGTGCAGTATTCAAACACCGTATAATGAGTAGGCGNGTTTTTATATTCGTTTTACATTAGACTGAGAGGAAGAAAATATAGAGACCTTGAATTATTATTGTACATTTCGTTTAACCTCCATAGCCGCAACTCAGGCGTTTCAATAGAGAAACTACTTGTGCAGTATTCAAACACTGTATAATGAGTAGGCGTGGCCAACGTGTGGTGCTACTACGGGCAGGAAACAAGGCCCAAGACATAGCAGGAGACACTCGAGTAGTCGGCCTCTTTCACGGCCTTTCACACGAAAGAGATGAGAAAAGTCCCGCGGACTAGGTATGCTACCTCGATCGGCAGCCCACCTCGCGAAATTAGAAAGGAAATAGAGAACCTACGTAATTTTATAAAACTAACCTCGACAGCAGGAACTGCGGCCAGATGCAACATCTCCTGCGGAAAAGGTAGGTACTCGGGAGACGTTAGATAAAAAGTAGTACATTTGAAAATGTGTTATGCGAATGGGGGCCTACAGGAGCAATCGTAATTATCGGACTAAAGAAATTTCAGCAAAGCAAAACGGAGAATGAATAAAAACATAGAAAAGGATGAACGTGGATGAAATTGAAAAGGAGCAACGTGAGTCAAATAGAAAAGAAGGAACGTATGTGAAATCGAAAAGGAGGAACGTGGGTGAAATCGAAAAGGAGGAACGTGGGTGAAATAGAAAAGGAGGAACGTGGGTGAAATAGAAAAGAAGGAACGTGGGTGAAATAGAAAAGAAGGAACGTGGGTGAAATAGAAAAGTAGGAACGTGGGTGTTCTGGCACATAAAATCAACATGGAAAACGGATTGTTGCTAAACAAGCATCATTCATTTCAAACTTTACTCCCAATGCTAAGCGCTAGGTAACCTTTTTTTTCATAAACTTGCCTTACTCGTACGAATAACACTATAGGGGATGAAAGAAAGTTGAGCATCAGAAGTTATTACCTGCCAGGAAGGGAGTCCTGGTGTAACGGGTTACGCCATATGTTCTCTCTCTCCGTGACTTGTTATACCAGACATCGGTCGGTAATTAAGTTGTTGCTTAAAATTGTCATCGCTCATATGGCAGATCGCACGATGATACAAAACGTTTTTTAAGCGAGTTTTTGTCATACTGTCAGTGCTCCTTTCGTAACTCAATCGCTATGCACGACGTCATTCATGACTTTTTTCTCGCTTTTGTCACTCATTCTCCAGTCAATTGTAATGCACGATGTTACTTTTTTTAATTTATGACTCTCATTTATTACTTGTAAAGGCAGTTTCCACAATAAACGCTTCCTGTTATGCTGTATGCTCAAAAACTACCGAGCGCAACTGACTGTTTACAGGGCAAGAGTTATGCCAAAACGGACTACTGGGCTCCCCTCCATTGACAGTATTGGATTCCAATAATAAAATTGCTCATTGGATAGTAATAGCCACCATAGGCGAGTAGTAGCACACTCGCCGCCAAGACCATGACGTCTTTGTAGCCAGTGGGCGGTTTAAATGTACCTTAAACTTTTAGAAGTTGATACCTACTGAAAGATTAGCTAGTTCCTCCACACTACAAGACTATCAAATTCTTAAGCATGAAAATGCCAATAGCAGGCACAGGAGTTCGAAAAGAAGGGATACAATCGCTGAAGTTTATGACGGGAGCACATTACACGATCGCACGCCCAACTTAGAGTGGATGATCAACTCGCACGTAGTACAGAGAACCGCAGGTCACGGTGTATCGGGACAACGGCTATGCTCGTCAGTCGAGCATGTGATAGAATAGCGTGGTCAACACATTAGAATACAGCCATAGTACTTGAGTAAATAAGACACTTGTCAATAGAAAGCAAACCTTACTAAATAAACTACACTCAAGGACCAGCAAGAATTTGTGACGGATGTCTATCGAAGAAGGCCAAAATTAAATAAGTCAACAAACGAACTTTAACAATGTACGACTAAAAATTAGTTAACACCACCCAAACAAACGGGTCATGATACGCAAACTTAATGTAAAACTTCTTAAAGCACGAAGATAAGGTTAAATAATTGACATGAAATTCACTAAACAACGAATGACATGTCATAAAAAGTTGGTGAAATTTGGAAATAGATAGTGAATCTTTAAGAAATAAATTATACATGATCTGTATTGAAATATTTTTAAATCAAATGCGGAAGTATAAATGGAAAGATTCATACAGTTATTATACATATTGAGTCTCTATATTCACTATACGTCCACTACCTACGGGACATAGGCGATCGAACCGAGGAAGAATGAAGGGACATGAAGTATGTCAATAGAATTATTATAAGAGGGTTTTTTACGCCGTATTAGATACGAAGACTACATAACAGCGATCCTATGCCGTGAAGTATATTTTACAAGTCAAAGCGAACGGAGGTGAGTTATGAAAGTTTAAAAGGGGTGAGTGCGCTACTACTAACAGGAAATAAGGCGCAAAGCACCTCAAACCACTGGCGGCACGGCTAAACTAGTTCAATCAGCCACGCCGCAGAGACCCAAGAGACGAAAAACAAAAACAGAAGAAAGAAACACCCGTACGGGGGGGTTCGCTACCACGGCCCCCACACTGGAGCAGGTAGGAGCTCCGTGGGATGGGTCGCTTACCACCATTCAGCGGCCCACCTCGCGGAACAGAAGGGGAAATAAAGAGAACCTACCTAACTTTACAAACTAACCTCGTCAGTAGGAACTGCAGCCAGCTGCTACATCTGCGGAAATGGCACCCGGGACCTCTTTGTGAGTGGTGCTCACTTCCATTCTGACAGGGAATGTAGGTATATCGATAAGAAAATATAGAGGAGAGTAATGGGGTGGCGAATTGGTAGGAGTAAAAAATTTCAGGGAACAAGGAGTAAGACACAAGTTTGTCTAATAAAGAGTCGGAGTCATGACGAGTAACAACTTTTTGGGGTCCAAGGAGAGGGAGGAGTCAGACTCTGGCTGGACGTACAAGTCAAAGTTGGCGTCAAAATTGGCCCATCATCTCTGCATCCCAGGGACATGATAGGAGCATATCATCCCATAGGACTAACAGACCTACAGCAAAATCAGTCACCACAGAAATATAGACCCCTTCAAAACAGGCAAACATAGACCAGGCTGGGGAAAATTGAATGTTATACGAATTTTTTGTACCTCTAAAAAACAAAAAGACAAACAAATGTTTCAGTAAGAGGAAACGATTATTGGCTTCAAAAAACATGGTTATTCTGCTATCTGCAATCTCTTCTAGTAGCTTCCCGGAACTCCTTGGGCAATTTGTACCACAGTTGACGGGACCATACTAATATTTCAGTGACCCAACTATACATAAATTTTGATAGAAATGGAACTACTGTATTTGCAATAGTAATATCAGTGGATGTTAAAGGATTAAATATACGAGTATCAAATAAAAGGTGTAGCTACATGCATAAAATAATTAAATCTTGTATTGACATCAGGTACCTAATGCAGTGTAAGTCACTCAGAGAGAAGCTAGATTTGTTGACGTTTTAGCTTAAGAATACAAGATATATAGAATATATTTGCTGTAGCTACGGTACTAAGTTTGATGAGAGCCGGAGTAAAAGATATTCCTTTAAGGATAAGGTCAGTTGTTGAAGGTACAAACAAAACACAGCTATAAATCAATAAATTAGAGCTAGGTAAGTAACTATATATGATAATTATCATTCCAACTTTTTTGTTAGTTGACGATAGAGTAGCTAGCGAACATATAGCCAAAGACAAGATGAAAGATGGCACATGTTGTTGAACAACCAGCTAATAAAGGAACTCATGTTTATGAAACGTAAAGGATGGAAAAGGAAGCTGTGAAAGAAAATGTATGTAGCTATACCAGTAATAAATAGAAGTAGACTAATTTAAAATTTTTTGCGTTTCGGGATGAAAAATCCCATCATCAGAAAACAAGGAAAAATAACCTACAACCGATAATTAAAAATTTCTTTTTCTTATCAATGAGGGGAGCACGGATGTTGACGGGGGGAGGTCTAAAACGCAAATGAACGAAGCTGCGAGCAGAGGCTGGATGTGAGCTCCTGTACAGTTGGCAGATTTCAGGCTAAGTGTGGACAGTATGGAGCGGTACAGCCGAGGTCATAATGCTGAGGGTGGGTTTGGTTCTATGGATGTGGAAGGACTTTAATGTCGTGAGCTCGATGGGATTGGAAGAATCTATGATGCAAAAGTCATTCCTGCTGATGGGATGGTGTTTTTTTTTTAATTATGGGTTGTACGTTATTTTTCCTTGTTTTCTGATCGTGGGATTTTTCATCCCGAAACGTTAAAAATTTTTTTTTTTAAATTAGTCGACTTCTATTTATTACTTGATTTTTGCCTTAGTACCTATAGTTTTTTTTAGCTATAGTCTACCAGTAGCTATAAGTAAAATAAAAGTTATTTGCAGGAGTGGAAAAGGAAAGGACGCGAGTTGGGCATAGAAAGAATAGGAGTATTCCTAGGTACTAACATGCATAAAGGACATGTGCAACTTGCTTATAGCTACGTTGGTAGGGCTACTATAATTGACTAGTAAATCTTTCAATGGCATTTCCAACTCACTACAAGAAACCTAATCCACAGTACAATGCAAATTTTATTATTTTAGGGCGATGTTCAAATACCAGTTTAAAATTGAGTGGCAAATGTTTTTCTTTACAATTAAATTTCTAGCAATTATATATAGAATTTTATTTTTTAATTACTTTATAGTTAGAACTATTTGTAGTTAGCTAAATTAATATAGCTAATAATTACCTTTACAAAGTAAGTTGACCAAAAACTTATGAGACACAAATATCAAATAAATAAAACATCTACATTTAAGTGACTAATGTGTTGACTGACATCATGGTATCTTGACTTACGACTTTCATTCACTTCTGTCTCTCAATTTAATCGTACATTAATTTCATACTTGAATTCAGCAATATGACGTTCCATCTGACAGCGGGCAATCTGAAATGTCCCAGTAACTCGAATTTGATCTTGCAATGCAAATTATAAACTAAGGAACGGTAGTAACTTGTGTTTAGGCTCACAACCCAAATAGTTACAACATTGACTAAGCCACAGCTCAACCCAGAAAGCTAGTAAGCTGGTTCACCCATAAGTCACAGAACCGCTGTACTGCAGTAACACAAGACATATATGACACGTAGCTAACACACAAACATGCAGCAAATGTGCGGCCGAAATGAGGTAGGCAAACCACATAGCTAAGTAGGTATTACACAAACACTGACCATGCATGAACAACTACAGATAAGCATTCTACAAAACTTGCTTACATAAATTAAATCTTTACAAAGACTACAAGTGGACTAGTTAGACATACACATAGACTATTTAGACTTTTTATTCGGCTCAGGTTTCTGTGGATGATGAGTTTTGCGATGCAGGCGCAGTTGTGCGTTATCACGTAATGTAACATTGCACTGGGAACACCGAACGGATGAAGGTGCATTGAACAAATGAGTTTTCTTGTGAACATTCAAGTGCGATGTTGTTATAAAAGTTGCTGAACACTCAGGGCAGGAAAATGGTCGCTCTCCGGTGTGAATGCGCCTGTGAACGTTCAGATGCGAGGAGGTAATGAAACTCGAGTTGCAGTATTCGCAGTTGTGAGGTTTTTCCCCAGTATGAGTTTTCATGTGCACCTTTAAGCTGAAAGCACGAGTATAGGAATTGCCACACAGCTTGCACGAAAAAGGTTTCTCCCCACGATGCCTTCTGATATGAACTTGCAAGGAACCGTTTTGAGTGAACGTAGCCCCACACTCCTCGCACTTGAAGGGTTTCTGCCAATGTGTACTCGAGTGCTGCTTCAGCTCAGTTCGACACAAAAATGTCATTTTGCACAAGCTACACTTAAAAACTTTGGCACCACTTGTGACATTATTAGCTGCTCTCTTTAGACTAATTTTATTATGAGTAGCTTTAGTGATGGGGGGACCACCGGACTTGATCAAGGACACAGATGACGACACATCCGTAAGATTCGTCTGCACACCTGCGCTGTTCTTGTTCAAACTCTGGACAATAATGTTGCTGCTGATGCCATGCTTCAACTGCTTGTGTTTATTTAGAGAAGCCTTGTCAGAAAATTGTTCAGAGCACTGACTGCAAGTGTGAGATTTGCTGAAGTGCTGACGGATGTGCAGCTGCAGCGATGACTTTGATGAAAATTCTGCATTGCAAAGAGGACATGAATTCTGAAGCTTAATCAGGTGACTTTCCATATGAGATTTTAAATCTTCACTTCTTTTAAAGTATAAATTGCACTCTTTACATTGCAGAGATACATCTTTTCGGTTCATGTTTCTGGGCTTTTTGCACAGACTTTTAGTATCATTTTCTGCGCAGTTTACTTTCTCTATCTTAAGCTTGAACGGTTTGCTAGACTGATCAACATCTGCATAACCAAAAATAACGTTTGGATATACAGAAAAGTCAGTTATTTGTGTAGGCATAGCAATGTCATTTGAGAGATCAATAGCTTCATCTAATGTAGAGTGTGTTTTATCAATTTTCGACACAGCAGGAAGGAATCCATCCTGAAGCTTACTAGGATGAATCAATGTGAAGAGAGGAGCGTCGGAACTGCCAGTAATGTCAGTTTCGAAATCTTCATGTTTCTCAATGTCATCGGCAAGTACAACCCCATTGAGAGAAGGCATGCCACTGCGTACATCAATACCTTCAACTTGGCCATCTTCAAGCAGGGGTTTTGCATCGACAGATTCATCTTGTTTTGTAACCACAATATCACTGGTAATGAAAGAATTACAGAGACCTTCTTTGGTATCATCCACATGATTCAAAATAGTAGCATCATCAGCAACTGTGAAGAACACATCGGCCGAGTTAGGATTGATGAGCTGCAGCTCACTGTTGGAAGTGGCGGGTGCTGCTCCATGGTGCTGAGTGGCGAACTGGTTGCACAGCTCGACCTCCTCCACAACCTCTTCAAAACCCCCAACTGCAACATGATGTAAAAAGTTAACTAAGTATAATGCGGACATTCGCCAAGCATTAAAGAGCTAAAAATTAATTTATGTAAATCAGAACCTCACTATAATTGCTAATCAATATATACTGTACTATCTAGATAATAAGTTAACTAGTGTGCCAGCAAAAAATAAAACATGCAAGTGAAACATAACTTCCATACTCCATAGCAGAACCTTAACTAAAAGCATAAACAGTAAACAGTGACAATTCATGTTTTTCATCAAAAAAATACCTATCACCATTTTTCATCATAGGTAGTTATAGGTAGATATAAATGCAGTACAGAACACCAGATGTCACTGTAGCTAATATTGATAGGGATAAATAGCAAGGTCCAAGAGTTACAGCTTGATATTAGCATAAAAAACTACAGTGGTGGATCTCACATGAGATGATACACCAATAGGGATAATGCCTAACTCATTTTGCAGTGACTGACTCCGGCAGAGTAGGTATCTCTGTTGGATAGCCTAGTACCTGCGATCTCACCTCTTCAGCTTTACCGGATCATTTCCGCTGAGGAGGACAGTTGTTTGTAGTCATACTCTCTTTAATGACAGTAAGTACTCTACCTTCACTCACTTGCACGTTTCATTTATACTGCAGGTTTTATTGAGTCATAGCATGCAGGCTAGGTAGCAAAAACGGTGTTTTTAATCAGTTGTCCAATTAACTGCTTGCTCTCCTCCTGGCCTTTGGCGGAGAGGACCATCAGGTTCTCCCCCAGGGTTTCCCAGTTTTTTTTTCTCTTGGTGTAGCTACCTCCCTGCGTGTGCAGTTCATATACCCAGTACCCTCCCCTCCACCTTAGCTTCAGTTGTGTGCGACTCACGCCGGTAGCAACATGTCAGCTCCTCTCCACCTCTTCTAGCATGGTGCTCAGTGATTGATGCGGGTGACCCGTAGGATCGGGTGTACAGTGTTGCTTTAAGAAGTGAATTGATTAATGGAGGAGGAGAGCAGTGAATAACAGTAAAATATTAGCTCCCATAGTGCCGGTTTTCTCGATTCTGGTCTAGGTCCAAGTGAAAAAGGGGCTAAGGCAGGTCGAGGAAGTCCAAGACAGGAGCTGGTTTTCGTGAGATGAAGTAAAGCAGAATACAGTAAAACCCCTCTAATCCGCACCTCAATAATCTGAAACCCTCCCTAATCCGAACATCTCATTACTGTTCAAAATGCTATCTGACCAAGTGATCATTTTTTGGATTAATGGGGTAAAGTACGGAGTTCCTACAAATACCTCTGTAATCCGTGCAACGCGCTTCTCATTTTTTGGATAAAAGAGGTGATGAGCAAAAAATCTGCGCGAGGTGCTGCGCAGAAGGTACGAACAATCTCTCTATAATCCGTATTAGTGCGGAATAAAGAGTTTTTTCGGATTTGTAAGTACCCCGGTAATCTGAAATCCCCACTAATCCGTCACCCCCTTCCCCCCCGTGCTGTACGAATTAAAGGGGTTTTACTGTAAAAGTGTGCTATATGCACATTTTTGTGAACAAGGTTAGTAATATCTGGCTATAAGCCTAAAATCAACTAATTTTCTTCACATATGCAGGGACCAAGAAAAGCTACAATATTTATGGATATAGCCAGTAAGAAAGGATATTGCAACAGGGACCACATTGCAGATCCAGGAGGCCGATCGACAGCTTTTCAGAAGACATAAATCATAGTCATCTGGATAGTCGACTTAACATAAAGAAGGAGGATTCGGTAGACCACCGGGGCTCACAAACCCAGAAGAAGGAACCTGGGATGATCCAGTATACACAGAATGGATCAGGGTATGATAACAGAAAAATCTAATTGGAGATGAGAGATGTTTAAACAAGAAACCTGGCACATAATATTCTTGTCACTAGAAAGACACGTTCTGTACAGAAACGGTTGAATAAAAATTAACAGACCGTTGGACGGAAGTGTGTAAACGATGATTCTCAGAGGAAACGGATGGGTTTGAAGTACATAGGACCTTGGTTTTTTCTTTCCAAATGAACATACGGGATAGTACAAGGCAGATAAAGCAGAAAACACAGAGAGAAAGAGAAGTAAAACGTAAAACAACTTGGTATGGGTATGATAATCTTCAAGAGGATCATGAACGATAAGTAGGGCTACCTGTTCTGGACAGTCCTAGGCAAAGATAACGGTCAGACAGCACACCAAAGTTGACGTCAAAACTGAGAACAGTAAGTCAGGAGTACATGACAAAGAACGGATTCACAAAGGAGACCCATACAAAGAACCCCGGGCAACACAGAATTTTTGACAGGTAACAATTGTCGGAGAGTTTTATGGAACTACTAATTCAATGGTGAGGATAGAGCAAGGTAAAGGTATTCCTATATGCTCAAAGGAGGACAATTGTGACAAGTCAGCAATAACCTTGATAATAAAGATCAAATATGGCTCTCACTCTGCTTTAGGTAAATCATGCTATCCAACAGAGGTACTCTGCCGGAAAGAGCCATTGCAAATAGGGGGAATGTTGCAATCACTCTTTTGCAGTGGTGAGTGAAGGCATAGTACCTCTGGAGGCGGATCAACTCCTAGAACTCAAAGTTTCATGGTTTCTTGGATAAAGCTTTTGTCACCATATACCTGAAGCTAAAGCGGAGGGTACTGGGTTCATGAACTGCACAGGCAGGTAGGCCTAGAATCCCTAGATAGGTACACCAAGAGCAAAAAAAAGCTGGAAAATCCAGGGGGAGAACCTTAAGGTTCTTTTAGCCGCAAGGCCGGGAAGAGAGCAAGCAGTTAATAAGACAAATGATTAAAACCCCAGTTCTTTGTACAAGCAATGACTTATTAAAACATGCAAGTGAGTGAAGGTAGAGTACTTATTCTCATTAAAGCGAATGTGACGACTAACAACTGTCCTCCTGAGTGATGATCCGGCAAAGCCGAAGGGGTGAGATCGCAGGTGCTATCCGACAGAGGTACTCTGCCTTCACTCACCACTGCAAAAGAGTCATTGCAACATTCCCCTTATTCTTACAGAATGGTACTGTAGGTACACTACAGAACAAAGTAGTATTGTACAGCTATAAACTTACCAACAATGTCAGCAGGTAAAACATACTGGTACACCGTTAGCTCACTAGATATGGTATCAGCAGAAAGAATGATGGAAGATTCACTTGGGTTACTGTGCAGTGTGACAGCGCCAGGGTCACCATTGGAGGACAAGTCCGAGACTGTCGTAACTGCCATGCTTGGGGAAACCCCAACATTGTAACTACTCTGTTCAACTATAGCTCTCTGGCCATCAAATACAAGATCAACATGTTCACTAGTGAGGATGATAGGATCAACTGTGACACTGTTACAGTTGCTCTCCGACATCACCACCTGCACAGAGAACAAGTTTATAACTTCAATTTTCATTGGGTAACAAGCAATTGAATGGCTTAGAAACTCATCAAGTGCGACATGTCAAGAAAAAAAAAAATCTCAACAGCATCTACTGTTATGCACGGACAGGCAGCCAATGGACGCTGGTGTAGCATATGAGTCCAAGCTACTATAGCTTACCAAAAAAAAAAAAAATGACACTTCTACATAAATTGACATTCTACAATTATTTTCCATAAGCTACTGTTGCCAATAAAAAATTATCCCATTGTAATTATATTTTTATGATATAAGGATCACATGACTCTCATAAGAACTTGGTGATGCATTGCATTTTCTCTCCCTTTTCTTTTCATTTGTGGTAGCTACCAGTAATATCTTATTTAAAATTGAACAGATAAGGTCACTTGTTGCACTAAACCATATTCATTGAGTAGCTATACTTCCATTGTTTGACATGCTCTTCAAGTCATATATCATATGAACATAACAATGGTGATGTGTTTAAAAAACAATGATCTTTGCCTTGCATTGAGGACATCCTGCAGTCTGGTCTACAGACTATACTACTATAAAATGGCGGACGTGCCAAATGAGACCCCTCACTGATTTATCCCAATCAACAGGCGAAAAAATGAAACAAAAAATATGGTGGTGGTTTTCACATTTTTTCACTTAAAACATTTTTTTTTGCCGCAGGGATGGTGTATATCTAGACTGCCAAAAGGCTTTTGACAAAGTCCACCATCAATGGCTAATGAAAAAATTGGAAGCCCATGGCCTCCAGAGAGACTATTTACAATGGATCCTCATTTCATAGTGTGGCACTTCTCGCCAAGATCTTGGCGACAAGATTGCCGCTCTAGGATTTTCGGAAATGCGGGTAGGCGCTCATGAGCGCCGCGACCTGTGGAACCTCATTTCATGGTGTGGCACTTCTTGCAAAGATCTTGGCGACAAGTTTGCCGCCCTTCGAAATGCGGCAATGGATCAGGGTATGGCTTATACCATATGTCATCAGCAGCAACTGAAATTTGAAGGAGCTGAGCACCTGGAGCTGGATGCACGTTTCATCAGGTATTCCACAAGGTATCCTACTTGTCCCACATCTGTTCTCAATTTACATATATGATCTCGATCTTAACATCAGTAGTAAAATCAGTAAATTTCAAGACAATACTAAACTATGTTATCCTCCCATGAAAAGGACCGAGCTCCAACAAGACCTTGACCACCTCGTGGAATGGAGCAGAACGTGGCAGATGAGCTTTAATGTCGACAAATGCTCAGAAATGCACATAGGGCTGATGAACTCTTCACCCCCATTGCATATGAACAGGACAGTATTGGATGCTGTCACCAAACAATGTAGCTAACTTGGGAATCACTGTTACAAACAAACTACAACACAGTCAGAAAATTAACAAGAGTGTGAAAATGGCAAGCAGAGTACTGGGATTCATCACCAGAAATTTTGAATACAAGTCCAAGGACAATATCATTCCCTTGCGCAAGGCATTAGTGCAGCCACACTTAGAATTTGCTGTTCAATTCTGGTCACCACATCTGTGTAAAGTTGTCAATAAAATGGAAAGATTGCAATGCAGAGCAATGAAATTAATACCTCAGCTGCAAAATAAGTCGTATGAATGTTAGACTACCTAAAAGAACTGGGTCTGATCTCTCTCGAGCAAAGACGTCTCAGGGGGCAACTAATAGAATCATTCAAGTATTTGAATGGGTTCAGCGACTTACCTACAACGGGGCTCTTTGAAAGAGACCTCAATGATTGCTTGCAAAACAACGACCAAAAACTCAAGTATAATGCTCAAAGAACGACCTTAAGTCAGCAGTTCTTTCCCATTTTTATTGTCAGTATTTGGAATAGACTCCCTTCCAATGTTAGTGCGGAGTCAGTCAAATCTCCTTGACATATATTGGGAGAGATATCCTCCCCAGCTAAGAACTCCTCCTCCAGGAGTTCTCATCAAGATCTTGGCGACGAGTTTGCCGCCCTCGGAAATGTGGCAGATCAGGGAGTGAGCTCCCCCCCCCCC
Source organism: Parhyale hawaiensis (assembly GCA_001587735.2). NCBI lineage: Eukaryota > Metazoa > Arthropoda > Malacostraca > Amphipoda > Hyalidae > Parhyale > Parhyale hawaiensis. The sequence goes on from LQNS02277602.1 coordinate 9,444,240, forward strand.
CCTCACCAGAATGGACTGTCCAGAAAGGGGCTCATGGAGTATGTATGGCACTTTGGGCAGAGAGCCTCAACAGAAAAATTAGTAGACTAACTAGGTTTGAAAAAAATAAAACGGGACTGAGACCCGCAGCCCCAATTTGCCTAAATTTGGGTGAATTTGGCTCTTACGCATAGGTACCATAAGGTAGGGCTATTTTGGCTGGAAAGTTGCACTTAAATGAGCACAGCTATAGAACCTGTAATCCTACAAACGTTTCTGATAAAAAGTTAGGTCTAAGCCTAGGCTTCAATGCCCTTAGTATCTAGTCCTTAGGTTTCCAGATTTTTGATCAGGGTCTCTCTCCAAAGGGGGAAGCCGAAATTAGCCGCACATGTCGGGTAATTTCGGCATGCCTGCATAGCTCCATGAGGCTCAATTGTTTACTGTATAATGAAGGTCTTTGAAGATTTAATGGCCTCACAATATTATATACAGTAAGCCCTTACTTTTCGCGAGGGTTACGTTCCATCAAGAGGTCACGAATAGTGAATCAGTTAATACTACAAACATAGGAAATAAATAGTTAAGTTACGTTCCTGTAGAAGTGGGTGATGTGTGTGTTAAAGCGCGTGATGTGCGTGTAAAATAGCGTGATGTGCGTGTAAAAGCGCGTGATGTGCGTGTAAAAGTGCGTGATGTGCGTTTAAAAGCGTGTGATGTGTGTGCTAGAGCACGTGATGTGTGTGCTAGAGCAAGTGATGTGTGTGCTACAGCACGTGATGTATGTGCTAGAGCACGTGATGTGTGTGCTAGAGCACGTGATGTGTGTGCTAGAGCACGTGATGTGTGTGCTAGAGCACGTGATGTGTGTGCTAGAGCACGTGATGTGTG
>LQNS02277602.1:9454962-9468753 GCA_001587735.2 Parhyale hawaiensis
GGTAATGTCTCAATTACCGAATGCCCATCTAGGGTAATGTCTCAATTACCGAATGCCTTTCTATTACCGAACGCAATAAGATTCCTACCTATATTCGGTAATAGATGGGCATTCGGTAATTGAGACAATACCCTATTACCGAATATAGGTAGTTAGGAATCTTATTGCGTTCAGTAATAGAAAGGCATTCGGTAATTGAGACATTACCCTATATTAATTTAGGCCTAGGCTGCAGGGTCTTTTGCAAGGCAAGACTGGAAGAATCAGTGGAAGAACTGGGCTTAGAAGTTTTTACTGCTATTACAGCATCACGATAAGAAAGCTGCTGTTCAACTCTAACCTTTTCCACTATTTTTGCTCTATTCATGAATGGACAGCCACCATAGTTTGCAGTGTGTGGTCCACCGCAGTTGCAGCACAGAGCAGAGGAGGTAGAGGAAGGGCAGTCAGCAGTCTTGTACATTATGTTTTCCAGAACATGCTACACAATGTGGAATGGAATTGCAGAACTGTGCACTGTGGCCAAAGCATTGGCACTTGAAGCATTGGCATGGGCAATCAATATATTTGCTCACTTGGAATTTCTGATGGAATATGCATGCCTCAGAAGGAAGTGTAGGAGTAGGGAAAAAGACTTTCACCATTTTAGTAGGTCCAGCCCCTTTAGGCCTCTGAATACGAAACACTTTTGTTCCTGGATAACCTATTTCCGACAAAGCCTCAGCAGGCTCAGCTATTTCTGCCTCTGTGGTTTCAGGACCCAAGGGACCAATCACACCAATAGATTGCATCTGATTAGCAGGTAGTTGGCACTTTATTTTCCACGTTCCCATTGGGCTTCACAGAGAAGAGAGGATACTTTGGGCAAGCTTGTGGAGAGCAGAAGTTTTATTGTCAAGACCAATATATTCCTTTTGAAGTTCTTATGGATTTGCTATATTCCTGCAGACCCAAAAGAAGAAGTTGATAGCAACTTAGACAATGAACTGTCACTGCCCAAGAATTTATTGGGAGAAGCATTGCTATCACAGGGTTCAACAAGAATTACAGGAAGAGGAGCTTGAGTAGGAAGTTGAGTGGTAGAGGATGCTTTTGTGATTTTTCAGAAGAGTTTGATCTTTGAGTAAAAGAAGAAGGTTGGAGATTTGATCTCTGAGCAGGTGTAATTTCATCCTCATCAGTGAAATACATTGAGGTTTGTTCAAATTGGGCAGAAGCAAATCCAAGGAAATTTGGATCATCTTGAAGTGAGCTAGAAATAGGAGATGAAAAGGAAGAGGGCATTTTTTGCCTCTTCTTCGAAGGAGAAGTTGTAGGAGAGTCTTCAGCAGGAAGGTCTATGATAGAAGACAGAGAGAGAGCAGGAGGTGAAACAGGACTAGGGTAAGGAGCCCAATTGCCGTGACTTTACGCCAGAGCGTTCACTGACGAACCCTAACTAATTACACAAATCGCTGATATTAAGCCAATTTTATTTTAACTTGCGAGTCACACTGTTTACTATGTTAGTAAAAAGAATGGAATGCTCAATGTGCAGAGAAAAAAAAAATAATTCCCTTTAATATGAGATGCGTGAAAAGCAGTCAAAGCCGTCAGTTACGGCGCGTAGGACGTGACGTCAGGGCCTGAAAGCCGTGCCCGGTGATGGAGCTTGCTTGGATGTTACGGCTTAAAGGAATGAACGTCATTAGGCGCCTTGTTGTGGCCACGCTCGTAATCAGAATCACCGTGATCATTGAAAAGCTAAAGAAGTTAAAGAACGGTCAACGATTTTGTAAACAAACCAGAGCCGCCATGTCAATTTTTGTATAATATATTTATATCGTATTTTTATTGAATATGGTTGGGAATAGATTTGTATTTAAAGCATTTTGAACATACACAGGCATAAAAGTAAGGAAACTACAATTCCTGAAGTCAATATTACAAACAATCATCATAACATCATGCAATATATCCACAAATAGCCTATAAGAAAACATCACGACTTTGCATTTAAAAAATTTAATTTTTACTTGTCCAACGGCTGGAATCACTCTTTGATCGCAGCATGATTTCCTCTGGATCGCGCATGATTAGCCTGCGGAGGAAATCATGCTGCGATCAATTCTCACCACTGATCACGGTTGTTTGCTATCAGAATCACGTCAAAATGCGGTCACAAAAACGTACGAATCATGAGCGATCAGGGGGAATCATCCTTGCGGTGGTCACAAAAAGACTCCTATTATGTATTGATGCTAATACACAGGATGGTGGTGCGCCGTATGCAAACAAGTAAACTCTTCAATCCATTTATTTGTGCGAGTAGACTAGTTTATTAATTATTATTTCATAACCTTCTTCTAAGTTCTATGCATTTTAGGTAGCCAATGGTAACGTGTCTTTGGATGCTAAGAGCCATTTAAAGGTTTTTAAAGGAAAACAATGCGGTTATATTACATAGAAAGTATAGCTACAAAACAGTAACAACAAAACTATACCCGCAGCACAAACCAGTGCATGTGGGTTTCCCAGGTGAGGGTGTGGTCTAAGTTGACTTTACCTTTACCTTTATCAAAAATAATTATAAAATAAGTCATTTTGCGATATCACACAGTGTCAACGTACATCTATGTAGCCTAATTAGAGTCCTTATTCACAAAGATAAAATACATTTCAAGAATACAATGTTTAAGCAAAAATAAAACATGATATAAAAAACAATATATAACATACGGTATCAATCAATCGATCAATCAATCAACTTTATTAGGTACTCACAGGGGTGGTACAATAGTTATATTAAACATATCTTATCACTAGACTTAAATTAAATACAGAGAGCGCTTGAAAGTGTTAGTACACGTTACACCGCATTGCGGCTCATTGTTTGGCCTCTGTTTGGTAAGAGTATGCGCTGCCATCGGCTATAAATATTTGACAGTCTGTAGCAAGGGCCATCACAGACCACGTTTATCAGCGAATTAGCTGATATTTCTATCCTGTTTTGGAGACTGAAAGCACATTTTCTTGTTCTGACCTTCAGACAGTCAGTATACTTATGAGCAAATATCACACTAGTGCTATACGACCTAGGTACTTTCATAAGCCGGTTATAAGCCATACTGCTTTCTGAGATATTATCTAAAAATTTGAAAAGATACACGACGCTGCACTAGTGACACGGGCTAAGCCAGAGAATACGGACGGTAAACGTTTTATCAAAACTTTTGGTGGACACACAGTCGTGTTTGCAAGAACAATGCGAAATATTCGAACGCTGTGAAGTTAAAACAGGACAAAAGACTACCATCTGTAGCGGGCTTAATAACTTGTGCTCCAGAGATGGCTTTATCCCCTTAAGAACCTAATACCCCAATCCCAAGTGACGGCTTTACCTCCTTGAGAACCTAGTAACCCGTGCCCCAGTCACGGCTTTAGCAAAAACGTGAAAAAATTATTTTAAAATTAGAAAAAATATATGCCCCAATCTGGCAGTTAATCTAAATTTAAAATACAATGATTTTTGTTATTTTCTTGTGTGACCCAAAAGCCGTGCCCCTCACGGGAGTAAGAGCTTCTTCACCATTTTCCGTGACCCTTATAACTAAACATAATATTTAAAATAAAAATTATACGAATTTAATATCAACATGATTAACTGTCCCAAAGACTATTCAGAAACATAAATAGAAAATAAAAACACCTTGATAAACGTCTAACGCTTAATTTATTGTGTTTCAGTGGATGCACATCTCTTGCGTCATCAGGTAGCATCTAACACTGTTTACGCGCTCAGAACAGAGCAAAATTATCGTCCCATCTAATTACTCCTTCCTTCTATATCTTACCACTTTGAGTGTTTACGAGAGGGGTCGAGAGCATGAACGGTACTTTGTCACAGTTTCTCGCAAAAGTGCGCATATGTAATTGGATTCTTAATATTTAACCTTTTTCAGTGGAGTCACGGGAATTGGGGGGTTTAGGCTTAAGGCATTGGAGAGGAGCTTCTTTGCTGCCCCCTCGAGTGAGGGTTCCAACTGCCGGTTTATCTGATTCCCTGAGTCATGCAACTGGTCTGGACACTTGTTCAATGAATGAGATTCTTTCCTCCCCTGGGGAGAATCCCCAGGTCAGGTGGAGTAGGTACGTTCTCGTTTCTTTTTCCCCATACAACAATAATAACACCCAAATTATTTGGAGAGTTATGAAAAAACAAAATAAAAGCTATCAATTCAAGGGATGCTTAGCAAGATCGACAAAGCACGTCCTCACCAGACCGTCCGACACGCCGACGTCTTCGTTCCCAGCTGCCCATATAAACATCATAGCACATAGCTAACAAGCGCTAAATACCACAGACTGAAATGTAAAGCGGATAGTCACACAGAGTGATAATGTCAATGAGATGTACTTGATCATCATTTTTTAATATGTGGTCACTATTTGTGGTGCACAATTAAACTGAGTTAACGCCGTAACGGGAACCTAATCGTGAATAAATAATGGATTAGGCCATTATAAAGCAATAACTATACCTTAAAGTTTGGAAATAATAAACATTATCTATTATCCGAATAATTGGCTCAAATTCCCTTGGCAATGCAGTCGACTGTTTAGTTTTAAGAACTACTGTAGTATTGGCCAAAGGAACTGTGTTGCTAATATTGATTAAATAAATATGTTCTACACCGCTTCATTTTCCAGCAGAGTGTTTTCCTTTCCAGGGGTGTGTCGTAATCACGCCAAAACCGGGCTACCGTAATTTGAAAACAGATTGCCATAATCTGAAGTTCCATTGGCAGGGTGATCTGCAATAGTGCACGGGCAAACCAGTAACATTGTATATTTGGATCGATATAAATGCATCGCTCTAAATAATACATGTTTTGCCACCGCAGGGCTTCCGCCGAAAAATGGTTGTCCCATCGCCATTCAGCGACGAGCGGTGTAAGCTCATCTACGTTTAAATTTTATTCGAACTAAAATTTTGTCAATATTAGTTCCAAGTAACTAATCTGGGTCCAGAAACTCAAAATTATTTACCCAACACTATCGCGGCCCTAACGACTGCCTTCTCGGCGGCTCTTTTTCGCTCTGATTGTCGTAACACGAAGTTACGACCCTCAGCTCCCTAATTTGCCAAACTGAAAGGTCGGTCATATTATACGGTTCCCGTATTCAAGGTCGTAAGATAGGGGTGCTCCAGAGGTGCCGTATCTTCCCTGTGGCGCTCGTAAGTATGTAGAAATTTCATGGAGAGCAATGCACCGAGGCTGCTAATGATTAGAAATTGCAGTTGCTGTGTCAGCTGAGGCCTGTTTTAGTGAACCATCAAAAATACGCTACCACAAGCAAAAATAATGTCTACTGGCGAGCAGAGTCGCGACGTGGACAGTTCCAGTTCCACTTCCAGTAGCAGGATGATGTGCAACCCGCAACATCATATATTTGAATCGATATACCTGCATAGCTCTAAATAATACATGTTTTGTCACCGCAGAGTGGCTGGTCATCTCTAAATAATACATTTTTTGCCTCCGCAGGGTGGCTGGTCACAACAAACACACGGGAGCAAAAGCTGCTCGGGTCACTCAACTCTACAAGACACTGCAACTTCAACTCTGCATCTCCCCAGGCCCAGACACCCCCAGTGCAGGACAGCCAGACCAAGGAGGCATCCACACCAGCTATAGATACCAAAAAATCCTTACAAAACAAACTAGACTACAAATACCTAAACCATGCTAGCTCTCACTGTGGAGTCCTAGTAAGTCATGAACTCCTTGAGCAGTGTTAAACTCATCTGCCAAGCCTGTTTTTTTTTTTTAGGTCGACGGTAGTTGGACGAGCGTCATCGAGTTGTGTAAGTGACAATCGGGACTTATACAATAGTACAATAACTCATTAAGTGCATTATCAGTTAGAATTTGCATCCTCCTTAAATACGCAAAGTATTTGAAATTATTATTGCACTGTTTGCGCTCCAAAATAGAGAACCCCGAAGGGGGTCAACACTTGGGAGATCAACCAACTGAGTCAAACTCAACAGAGAAAATGCCAGACATACCACCATTAAATACTAATAATAATAATGGTAGTGCATCTAATGTACCAGAAATGACAGACTCTTTGAGCTGATGTCTGCTGTTCGTCTCTGGAGTGGGATTTCTGGGTCCTCGACGTTGATTCTTGTGCGGAATAGGTTTTCTGACGGAGGATTCTCTGGGAAATGCATTGGGGCTATCCCTTTCACGGCGAGCATACGGTTGAGTTCAGCTTTATAAGTCCCTCCTCCAGTGGCCATGTTATAGAAGTGTGCATGGATTACCATAGCTGTGATGTCAAGTTGAGCGCTGTTAGCTATTTCAAGTATGTGTGTGGTGGGATTGGTCTTTTGAATTACGTTCATGGCTATCGCTGTGTAGGTCTCCTCTTTCTTTTCCTTCTCTGCTGACTCTGCTTTTTCTAGCTTTTCCTTCATCTACTGCTTTTTGATGGGGCAGGCCATTGCCATCGTCCGGTGTTGACCTTCGCAGTTCAGACACTTTTTGATGGAAGAAGAGAATTTTTTGAATGTTTGACCGCTGTTAACATATTCTCAGCAGAGGGGTGTTTGGACGGTGCAATCTTGTATTGCGTGTTCTTCATTGTTCTCTTTCCATCTGTAAGGGGGTAATTCTTAAGAAAAAGCATCTTAATCCTTCTTGTAGAATGCGATCTGCCTCTGACACTGTGCTGCACTCAATTTTGAAGACGTGTGTATATTGCTTGATTTTGAAGACTCTATTGATTTTAAGCCGGTTGTTTTTGTTCTAATTCATTCTTGATTTCCTCGGCAGAGTGTTCTCCGACGAAAGGATCCAAGCGCCGGCAGAAAACGGAGCGTCGAGCCCGAACGTCTGGGGGAGCTGTGACGGTGAGGCCCAGTTGTTAAAGTTTATCAGTAAGTCGTGGTTCCAAAATAAGGTCTGCATCCTCTTGTCTTTCAAGAAGCAGATTGTAGCCGTTGTTTAGGGGTCGGATTCCTACTATTGGTACGTTGTGTTCACCAGATACTAGTTTGAGTATGTCGTGTTTCTGTGGTCGGGGTCTGTGGGTCTACGTGTCTCTAAGGAGTATCCTAGAAAAGTTGGCCATGATGCGTGTGTGTGTAATCTGTGAGGTTAGTCGGGGAACCTAGTGGGGGCCAACCCTGGGTGATACCAAGGAGGACCACACCCCTTGACCTGCCCTGCCCCCTACCCTAATGGGGTTCCCCTTACTGTCTGGCAAGCCGGTAGTGTGGTGTCTACTCTCAATGGGTAGGGTTCGGTTGGTTAGTTATAAGTTAAAGATAGAAGTTCAACACTCACACTCACCAGCTGGTTGAGAAGCAGAGCTTGATGCCGTGTAGATGAGAAAAACAGTACTTTTCCAACAAGTCGATATGCAGAAAGTAGAAGCCTTCAGCAGGTTAATTTGACAAACAACCTCCGTAGAGTACAGCAGTCACTGAAGATTGAGCGCAAATGCTGGCCGTCTGGTACAATAGAGAGCGTAAGCGGTTTTCTAGAGCGAGCGGTCACTGGCCAATACCAGCGCTCAAGTCGTCGCTTAAAATTGTTGACCACGCTGTCTCAAATTTCAGGCAATGTCCCAAGGAGAGCTGATAAGCTGTGGCGAATGCTCGATAAATTTTACTGCAGTGATGCTATGCTGTAGTGAAATTAAGATCACTACACCCACGTGCACTGGTTTGTGCTGCGGGTATAGGCCGACTGGCTCCAGATGAGTAAGCATAGGTGCAGTCGACCTCAGGTCACCAAGAACTATGGCGCCAATTTGACGGACTTAACAAATGTTAGCAGCATAGCTCAAGAAGTTATGAACGGATCTTCACGAAAATTACAGAAACTGCTAATTCTATCGAAAAGCATAATGATTAGATTTTGATGTTGATACAAAGAAAATCATAGTTTCAGAGCCAATTTGAATTTATCGTTACCGTTGCCTTGCTTGGCGGAGGTATGCGCTCTCAGAGTGCTCTCTAGTCTATATCTTTCTACCTATTTCTGAATTCTGAAAGATGATTGAAGTTTCGATGTGCTTTTCGTGCTTAGTCGGTATTTCTAGTATTCAGTCGCTACTGCAATGATATCAGGCTTTAACGAGAGAAGGCGCATAACTTTAGCACTCTGTAAATCTTACTATTTTGGTGCCAGTGGACACTGTTTACAGTGCTAACCCGTCCCACTTTCAATGTGCGACCAAGTTCGAACTCGAATTCTAGAATTCTAGACGTTTGCTTTACCAGTTTTCATCAAATATCTGGCGAAAATCGCCAGGACATTACTGCTGGGATGACAAATATCGGTCACTCTTCAAGGAATTAAACTTCTGAGCATGATAAAATAATAATAAATTGTTATTTAGCTCACAGTGGGTACATTTAATAAGGTTTTCTTATGCCTTTACTCACCTTAATTATAGAATTTTGAATGTCTGGTAGTGCGGTGAGCGTGAGAAGCAGTCACTGTTGAGAGTCCATTTTAGAATACCTCGCCGCACTTCCCCTATCCTCTCGGTGCCGGAGTGCTCTACGCACTCGCACCCCCACCTCATAGGGTGCGATGCAGAGACACAGTCACTTCATATTATTGGATTGTGTATTTTGAAATTTTAGAAGCTCCTAAAAATGATCTCAGGTGAAAGCGAGAGCTAGTAAAAACTGTATTTCAATTGGATAATAAAGGAAAAATTTTCTCAGTGATATATAACTTTCATATCAGCAACGCAAAAATTTTTTATTCCGAAGGGAAAAAGGCTTTCTACAATTTTACAATAACGATATGGAGGTCCAATGTGAACCAGATTTCGTTAACAAAAAATATTAAATGTCCGATACGTCTATGCTACCGCTATTATTCTTCGTTTTCTATGATATTTCAGAGAAACATTGACCGGCTTTGGTGGCATGCAATTGAAGAATATCAAAACGAAGGACGTACCTAGCTCAGAGTTTTTTTTTTTTTTTTTTTTTGAGGAGGGTGGTGAGATCTACTGTGCGACAATAATAATATTTATTGAACCAAGGCAGAGGTTCTAGATTGGGCATGTTCGATTAAGCCTTCAGGGGTTGTTATGTATGACAATATTTACGGTCGTTTGACAAGGGCTCTCACTGCTTAGGATTTTCCCAAGATCTTGGGATTGCAACACTGGTCTTGGGATCTTGGGATTTTTTTTTTTTTGCAATTCTGTCGAAATCTTAATTGGGATTTTTACATCTTGAAATATAAACATGATATTTTTCCTCTGCTTGACCCTTTAAGGCCTTTATGAACGACTGTGTTGAATCTTCACTCTGTAAATTAAGGTCTTAAGCATTCATAGCTAGAGGCGTACTTGGATAGCTCAGATTATCTGGCGACCGAGTGTGGCTACTATCACCAAGAAGGATTAATATCTGTTAATCCTTCTTGAGTATCACACTCATTCTGCTTGCGCAAGTTTCGTTCAACAAAGGATGGTTCAGAAGTCTGCGGAACTTTGTGTAGTGTGCTGTAAGCAGCAGAATTATTATGACTTTGAGTTGAAAGTTGAATATATATTACTACGAACTAGGCAAATTAATTCATGCCTTGTAACTCTTGTAACGCCATTATTTAACCATACAAATGCTTTGCAAAGAAATATTAAATTAGCGCTCAAGTTAATAAATTAATACTAAACAATTACAGTGCTGTACTGGTGCTGCACGTTATGACGCGTTGCCTTTGCATACCAGTCGCTCAATTGATTTTGCAGTGTTGTAAGCGTCATTGACTGCTGTGGTTTGTTTTTAACTTATTTATTAAACAGTGAATTTAACTGCATCCTATTTTTCCTCGCTTATATTGAATTGCCCCCCCCCCTCCAAAAAAAAAATCCTAAGGGGCACACAAAAATATATTTAGCAGATCCTGAATTCAAATGGTGGCTGGAATAAGACAAACAAAACCAAGTGTCAGTTATTGCAAGTGCTACATATTCGCTTAGAACACTTAGTGAGCGCATACTTCCACCAAACAAAGCAGCGTTAATCAAAACTTCCAAAATTGGTTCTGAAATTATGATTTCCTTTTTATCAGCACCAAAATATGGTAATTTGTGCGTGTTCACGGTAACAACAGCTTTTGTTTCGTAATGTTCTTGAAGATCCGTTCGTAACTTTCGAGTTATGTTGCTGACAGACATTCTGACAAATATTAGTCAAACACTCAAATAAATCAGCCGATCATCACCACACTCCGATCATTTACTCTTCGTAATATACCTAACAACTTTTGCAAAGTTAAAACAATCCGTTAATAATTTTTTAAGTTATTTTGCTGACAACACGAAATCAAACACAGAGACAAAGTAACGAACTAATATATCGTTACAAAAATTTGATAATTTACTCCTCGAAATATACCTATCAATTCAAGTAAATTTAATAAAGATTCATTCCTAACTTTCTGAGGTATTTTGATAACAAACATAAAATTAAACACAGACCAACACAATTATCACAACAATTTGATCATTTACGCTTCGTGATATACCTAAAAACTCATGTAAATTTCATGGAAATCTGTCCATAACTTTTTGAGTTATGGTACTAAGGAAAAAGAGGCAGAAAACGAACAAACGGTTGAACGCGTATCATCAAAAGTTAATCATCTGTTGCTTTTAACATCTTAACAATCGCTGTCTATTTCGCTAAGATCCGTCCATAACTCTTTAAGTCATCTTGGTGACAGACAGAGAGACAAATTCGACATAAGCATTATCTCCTTCGAGGAGGTAAACATGAAAATCGGTCGGTATTACTGAAACAACGGTTTAGCTGTAAAGCATATAGCTAGCTTTCGAAGCACTTATAAAATCATCGACAAATGTCAGTGAGTTGCTGGAGAAAAAGAAACCCAAGCACTCCGAACCAGAAACGAAAGTGTCTAGACCATATAATACATTAATACGCACCTAAATATTTATATCTTACTTGTATATATTTTCTATTTTACAACGTCTTGGGATTTTTTCTTAAATCTTGGGAAATGTTGGAAGGGCACCTGCGGGATACACTAAGAATCTTGATCAGTGGGAGCCCTGCCTTTAACAGCTGGGCAACAAACGCAGTTGATCACTCGTCAGTGTTGTACATGGTTGTAACTGAACATAATTGTCGGTAAGGCATACATCTTCCAAGCTAGTATATAAAAAATCTCTTTATATTTGTGACATATCAAGAAAATGTGCAACAGATCTGAAGCCATAAATTGTTGGAAACTGTAAAACTTGGCTCAGAGAGTGAATTGACACGCCTTCTGGATTCGTCAGCGGCCACCCATTGTTATTTTTAGCAAGCGAAGTCGCGTCTTGAATGTAAAGCTGATGTTAATCATCACCTCTGTCGCACTACCGGTTGATGCAGCAGCTCAGTGATAGGCACCGTTACACGATAGCGCTGGTTGTTACCAGGAAGCCAGGAGCGTAACGGGAGGACTCGCGAAAAATTAGCGTCGAAAAGTGACGTCATCAGTGCCGTCACATCGACGAATGGTACGGCTGACCAGCCTATGAGTATTTTAATTAATTTCCTCAGAAAAATTGTTATCTGTTGCAAATTCATCCCTTAAGCGCATAAATAAATTAACAGATCATATACTAATTGAACAATAAGTAATTATCAATAGAAAATTGCAATGGAGGTTGCTGGAAACTTTCACAGCACCAGATGCAAATTTTGAACCGATATGACACCTTGATTTAATCTCTTCTTTAAAGTGAAACCGTATTTACACTTCATATTCAGCTCACAATGCTCTTCACAAGACATATTTAACTATACCACCGTATTTTTTCGACTTCATTCATTTCATCTCCCGCTCCTGACTAGCCAGCTACTTGAGCTGCACCCACACTCAAAACACGGAAAATGTTAATCGTCAAGTACAGAAAGTTTGAGTGATAACTGTTCCTATGATTTCTCTCGCGTCAAGAATATAACACTGCTTATATTTTTGGTTAGGATTAAGAGCCCATTCTAAAAACGGAATTGGACTTTTTGACGCTAATTTTTTGGTGCCGAATTTTCTGGCGCTGAATATTCTGGGGCTCAATATTTAGATTAAGTTGGTTAGGTAAGCTAAGGTTAGGTAGGGTTAGGTTAGGTAGGGCTAGGTTTGGTAGGGTTAGGTTAGGTAGGGTTGATTAGGTAGGGTTAGGTATGGTTAGGCTACCTAACCGCGAGTTACCATTATACAAAAATTACATACCCGAAATTTAAAAAAGGGGTTTTTAGAAAAACCAGTCCTGCCCTCCCCTAACCTACCCGAAGTTATGAACGAATATAGTCCAACTTACCCGAAAGTAGTTCGGGTTTTCCGACAGTACGGCCTAAAGAGAGCGAAAACGGACAAATGCGGACAAAACGTAAATTCTAGTACAGGGCAAGGTTACTCATAGGTTAGGTATGGCTAAGTTAGGTTACAAATGGTTACGTTAGGTTAGAAAAAGAGCTGTTAGAATACACTTGTCTGCATCATTTTTGAGGTTTACGATTTCTCAAGTGTTTCAATATGGCTTTTGCATTCTGAATTCAGAAATGTAAGCACTTTTGCCCTATCAGGTCAGGTTTTCATAGAATTTCAATTTTAAGAACATTAATTATTACAAATAAGGTGTGTTTTTTTTGTGAATTTTATGCATACTAAATTTCATTTTTTCTAAATAAATTAATAGAAGGGATTATAGGCAACGTGCATAAGTATTTTATTATGGCTAATATAGCAACACCGTAGGTAAGGATAATGAGTCAGAATTACCAGTTATTGTATCTATTATAATCAACTTTCTAGGCGACCACCAAAATCGAGAATATGAACGTGTTATTAATTAGCTCCTGAAAAACTACCACGCTTTAGTTGCATGGATGTCCATTAAGATGAATTTCCTTGATTCGTATTCAGACTATATTCCGGAAACCTGTGGTAATTTGAGCGAAGAGCTATGAGAGCGTTTTCTCAAGGATATTCGAGTAATGGAGTAGAGGAACCGGGGCGCACTATCGTCTCTCACGACGATTTTGCGTTCACGTAAGCTTTCCTGCGGGCGCCACCACTAAAATAAACACTACCATTAGGTTAGGCTAGGTTAGGTTTGGTTAGGCCAAACCTAACCTAACCTACCCTTACCTAACCTAACTTAACCTCCTTACCTAACCTTTTAACCTAACCCAACCTAACCTAACCCAACCTAACCTAACCTAACCCAATCTAACCTTACCTAACGTTATTTAACGTTATCTAACGTTACCTAACCTTACCTAACCTAATCCAACTGAATCAGCGATACAGCGAGCAGTGCGGCGCACCAACTTGAACGCCGCTCACGCGCACACGATCTGCGTACAAAAACACGCACACATCTCCGTCGTGAGAGACGATAGTGCGCCCCGGTAGCAGGAGNTAACCCAATCTAACCTCCCTAACCTTACCTAACGTTGGCTAACGTTGCCTAACCTAACCCAACTTAATCAGCGATACAGCGAGCAGCACCAACTTGAACGCCGCTCACGCGCACACGATCTGCGTACAAAAACACGCACACATCTCCGTCGTCACCATACGCAAATTCAGCATTCCATAACTATTAATCGATATTCCACCCTCATTTTATCGTCCAGCAGATATTTATTTAATATGCTAGAAATAGGTTGATTCATCGGGAATCTAATTTTCAGGATAAAAGAAGTACCAACGTGATCACAAACATTATTAAAAACCAGACGTTTCGGATTAT
>LQNS02277602.1:9468884-9509088 GCA_001587735.2 Parhyale hawaiensis
ATGTTACCTAACGTTACCTAACATTACCTAACCCAACTTAACCAGCGATACAGCGGGCAGCGCGGCGCACCAACGTGAACGCCGCTCACGCGCACACGATCTGCGCAGAAAAATGTCCAGGGCTCACAGACTCCTGCGCCCCGGTAGCAAACACACCTTGAGACTGACATACAGTATACCGGTTGTTCAGGACCAGGCGTAAATTACCCCCTGTATTGTAACGCGCTTTAGTATAACTGTGAAATGATATTCATAATGTTGTTACTTATAATGAATATATAGCTGTAATAATTCTAACAAATTAATGTACACACAATTTTTTAATGTAAGCTGTAATATAATAATCCAAGAACACCTCCCGCCTGTGGAGAAATACATGTTAAATAAATAAATAATAAATAAATAAATTATAACGACATGTTCTGGAGATAGATGGATGTGTCCAGGTCAACATAGTGCGAGACTAATATCTGCTCATGTATCCATCGACTGTCTCAAAGTCAAGACCAGGAAATGCGCCTCGAGCATTGAAAAATCAAACTCGTCATTAAAAGTCATTTGTTGTAGCCCGGCTACAAAATCATCAAGTATGTATCTGCGATAGTGGCAGCGCATATTGCTGCCTGACGGAGGCCGAACACTGGGATGTATATTGAGGTCTAGCTTGTAATACCACTGCGATATCCTCTTTGTTGTTTTGTAACCAAGAGCTAAGCAATTCCATGAAAGAAGTTCTAGTCTGGGCGTTCCGGACACGCTGGTTCGCCGCCTCCCCACCACATCTGGTGCAGGGAAGTTACTTGTACTGTGCTCTCAGGTGCACCAGCTGCTCCAACAGGCAATTGCCGCTCGCTGCCCGCTGATAATGCGCTGACTAACAGATCATCACCAAAATTAGGCTATTTGTGCCTTTTAACATTTCTAACAACGCCTGCAAATTTTATGAAGATTTATTCTAAAGCTTTTTGGATTATTTCACTGAAAAACATAAAGGCAAACAAAGAGACGAGCGGAAAGACAAATCATCATGAAAATTTCGTCAGTTGCACTTTGTAGCAATTCAAACAATTCTGCAAATTTTACGAAGATTTGTCCATAACTTATGAGTGATGTTACTAATTGAGCAAACGCACAAATAAATAGTGAACTGGATCTTCACCATAAGTTAATCATCAGTTACTCCTAACTATTATTATTATTAAATCCCACCAGACTGGTGACGTAGGAACGGAGAAACTCCATGAGGTTAACAAACCCCCACGCAACCAGCCCAGCGGGTGAAGAAAACAAAAGAAGGAAAAAAAAGAAGATCCGAGATCACAGAATAGCTCTGTGTACAGATCGTTTATAGCTGCCAATACCGGTACAAGCAAAGACAGAGCCATCAAGACCATTCCAAACATCCACACACGATGGAAAAAACGAACGGGAATACTAGCCTGTACGGCATCGTAACGATTCCAAGGCAAACTCGTGAAGAGCACTAGTACGCCGAGTATACCTCACCCGAATAATTGGATCCGGAAGAAACTCAGACAGTGGATGACTGGGGCAGTTATAGATTTTATACAAAAAACAGACCCCACCAACTCTGCGACGATGCGCCAGATCACAAGGCACAACACCACCCAGCATGAACGCACATCAACGAACCGCTTTGTCAAGCAAACACAGATGGCAATCGGCAGCAGAACCCTAGACTACAGAGCAGTACTCCAGAAGAGGGAGGACAAAGTAATTAAAGTAGCGACGTGGCAATACTACCGAGCCAAACACCCTCCAAGCACGCCTCATAAGACCAATTTTCTGCAATGCACGTGAGGCAACCGAACGAATGTGGGGCTCAAACGTCAACTTTGAATCAAAATTGGCACCCAAGATTACCAAGTCATCAACCACAGGAAGTGATACACCATCCAGCATGAGTGCAGGAATAGGAGGTCCTACTGTACCCGACCTGGACACGAGCATGGTCTTAGTCTTGCCCGCATTTAGCCTCATCCCCCACCTAGAGCACCAGGAATAAATCATTTCCAAATCCTGCTGAATAGATTCTGAACCTCTACTCTATCACTAGGCTTATCGATAACAGCCAGCAAAGTAACATAATCAGCGTAACCAACAAGTAAATTATTAACAAGATGAAACAGATCCGCCGTATATAGAACCTAATATTCCCTGAAAATTTCATAAAGAACTGTCGAAACTTTTTTTTATTTATGTTGCTAACAGACAGACAGACAGACTACGACAAAAAACAATCTCTTCTGCAGACAGATATATGAGGTATGTCAAGCAAAACGCGATTGTATTATCTAAGATGACCCATTACGAGGACCTTGGAGAGTGTCCTGACAGCGTAGTACATGTTGATAGCGTTACGAGTGAGAGCATACCTACATGCGAACGGTCGACAGTCTTCCACTTCAGTGTTAATATCACGCGGTGTTCTGAGGTTGGTGGTCACTGTAGAAATAAGGGAAACTATAGCACTCTGAGAGGGCATACCTCCGCCAAGGTAGACAACGTTAAGGAAAAATTCAAATTGATTCTGCAACTTCGATTTTCTTTTCATCAGCACCAAAATCTGGTCATTTGTGCCTTTCGACAGTGATAACTTCTGTAATTTTCTTGAAGATCCATCTTAACTTTCGAGATATATTGCTGAGTAATGCTGGTAAACATCAGTCAAACATACAAACCGACCAACCTATCATCACAAAAATTTGATCATTTATGTCTTTTAACATTTCTAACAATTTCTGTATTTGCCTTAAAACGCATCTAAATTTCATAAAAGCCATCCATAAATTTTTTAGTTACAGTACTAAGAAAAAGAGGCAGATAAACAAACAAACAAACGGTTGAACGGATCTTCACCAAAGGTTTGTCCTCTTTTATACTTAAAACGCCTAACAATTGCTGTAAATCTAGCAAAGATCTGTTCCAAACTTTTTGAGTTATCTTGGCGACAGAAAAACAAGTAGACAGAGAAATTTGACGAAAATATATCCTCCTTGGCGGAGGTAACTATAGGTGTCAACTGGAAAACACTCTATCATTAAGCATACTAGAGCACTCTGAGAGCCCATACCTCCGCCAAGCGAGGCAACGGTAACGAAAAATTCAATTTGTCTGTAAAACTATAATTTTCTTTGTATCAACTCCAAAATCTAATCATTTGTGCCCTCTGATGGTATTAACAGTTTACGCAATTTTCGTGAAGATTCGTTCATAACTTTTCGAGTTATGCTGCTTACAAACTTATGACAAACATTGGTCAAACATACAAACGAACAAACCGACCTGCACCAAAATTTAATCATTCATGTCTTTTAACATTAATAACAACTATAAATTTCATTAAACTCCATTCATAATTTTTTGAGTTATTGTGCTAACAAGCATAGAGAATAAGAAACAGTGACTAACGAAGGAACGAACGAACAGATCATCACAAAAATTTGGTCATCTGCTTTTCGTAATATACCTAACAACTTGTGTAAATTTCGTAAAAATCCGCCCATAACTTTTTGAGTTATGACGTTAAGAAAAAAGAGGCAGACAAACAAACAAACGGATAGACGGATCGTCACCAAAACTTAATCATCTGTTCCTCCTGGCGTACATAACAATCCCTGTTGAGTTCGTCAAAATCCGTCCATGACTTTTTGAGTTATCTTGGTGATAGACAGGCAAACCCGATGAAAATATAACCTCCTTGGCGAAGGTAAATATCATAAGAATGAGGCTATAACTTGGGGTAAATTTACTTATATTAGAATATTTACTCCAAGGATTATTACATCACAAACGGGAAGAGGCAGGTAACTCTCAATATAAAATGTGTGATTAGAGATATTCTCTCAGTAAGCTGTGAAGAAACATTGATGCAATTATCAGAGCAGTTACTTAGCAGTAACAGCATCCCTACTCAGACTTGCCTCAGCCTTCTAATCAGGCAGCAGAGAGCAAATGAGACTCCTGCTTTTCCCTCTGAAGTAGTGTTTAGAAACCTTAGGGGAAGTTACCGCAGTGGTGTAATAGACCCACCGTTTTGAAGTAATGGATTCGCACAAATATATATACATATATATATATAATATTATGTGAACAATAATAATGTACTTGTTTATTCTCCTACGTTCCTTCTCTAGTTACCTCCAAGGAGGTAATATTTTCGTCGAGTTTGTCTGTCTGTTTGTGTGTTTGTCTGTCATCAAGATAACTCAAAAAGTTATGGGTGGATTTTGACGAAATTTACAGGGATTGTTAGGTATGTTAGGAGGAACAGATGATTACCTTTTGGTGAAGACCCATCCATCCGTTTGATTGTTTGTCTGTCTCATTTTTCTCAATGCCATAACTGAAAAAGTTATGAACGGATTTCTAGGAAATTTACATGAGTTGCTAGGTATATCATAATGAGTAAATAATCAAAGTTTTGTGATGATCTGTTAGTTCGTGCGTATGTTTGTTGCTGTGGTTGACTTTATGTTTGTTAGCGCAATAACTCAAAAAAGTTTTGCTTGAATCTTCATGAAACTTGCAGGAATTGTTAGTAGTGTTAAAAGACATGCATGATTAAGTTTTAGTGCAAATCGGCCGATTCGTTTCTATGTTTGAGTTGTGTCGGCCATTCGTTTCTATGTTTGAGTTGTGTTTGTCATTTTGTTTGTTACGCAATAACTCAACCAGTTATGAAAGGATCTTAAAAAAATGCAGAAACTGTTAATACTTTTAAAAGGAACAAACTATTAGATTTTGGAGTTGATACAAAAGAAATCATGGTTTTAGAGCCAATTTGAATTCTTCGTTACCGTTTCCTTACTTGGCGGAGGTATGCGCTCTCAGAGTGCTCTAGTTCGTTACTGCGTTAGTACGACCGTTACGTTTTCACTATTAGATGGGGGAAAATTCAACTTGTAAGATGCTCTGGCTTCGCTGGAAGGAAATTCATCCATAGATGTGTTTTCCCCCTCTCGAATCACAGACTCTTAACCATCCCTGCCAACCAATCACATGTTTCCTGACAGTTTCCAACCATTGATGAAGCCAATCAGCGCGGCAACCTTGCCGGAACTCTCAGCTCCAGATCTAATTGTAGCCGTTGCTATACTTCTTGCTTCGTTGGTTCTGACAGGCTCGCGCTCGATCGGAGGTTCTTATTTATTTGGCTACCTCCTGTTGTTGTACGCTTTCTACTGGCCCCTAATTAGGCTAAAATATTCAGAGCTGGCTGAAATTTTTTTAACGAGCAAGTTTTTTTTTAGTTTTTCTTAGCTCAAAACGCTCATTGTCGCCTGTGTTTATTTTACAGAATGATACTTATAAAAATTTATTTCCCACACTATTCGTACAGTTAATAATAAAGTTATTACCACCACCAATGAGGTTCCATGTTTTCGTCGGGCTTGTCTGACTGTTTGTCTCTCCGTCTGTCTGTCACCAAGATAACTCAAAAAGTTATGAATGGATTTTGACAAAATTTACAGGGATTGTTAGGCATGTTAGGAGGAACAGATGAATAATTGTTGGTGAAGATCCGTCAGTCCGTTTGTTTGTTTGTTTGTTTGTCTACCTTATTTTTCTCAATACCATAACTAAAAAACTTAAGAATGAATTTTAATGAAATTTACATGAGTTGTTAAGTATATCAAAAAGAGTAAATGGCCAAATTTTTGTGATGATCTGTATGTTCGTTCGTATGTTTGTTGCTGTGTTTGGTTTTATTTTTGTAAACACAATAACTCAAGAAGTTCAGAGTGAATCTTTATGATACGTACATGAATTGTTAGTACTGAAAAAACATAAACAATTACATTTGGTGGAGATCGGTTGATTCGTTTCTGCGGGGGTATGCGCTCTCACAGTGCTCTAGTTTGCATCTAAGCCAATATTTTTGTTGAAGTAGTGCATATGCAAGTTAGTGTACAACCTGATCAATTCATACAATCACAAGTGTACCCGGTCATCAAATTGACCGAAATGAATTCGTGACGCTATTACTCCATTGCTTAAAACTGTCTCTGCTCTAATTAGATTCGGAAGAATTCATTATAACTGACAACCTCAGCGATCGAATGAAATTGAGCACTCGCGACTTCTTTTCTACTGAGCAACATAGTTACAGTTTTACTGTGAAATGAAGAAGTTTTTTTTTGTTTTTCTTATTTTTTTAGCAGTCTCAGAAAAACGAACAATTTACAACTGTATATTATTGAAACGTAATAATATCTTTCTGTCGAAAAATTTCGCTCCAAAATGAAGCGGTTCAATAGAGGGAAAAGTCTGGTTGAAGAACAATAATTACCTCCACGAAGGAGGTTATGTTTTCGTCGGATTTGTCTCTCTGTCTGTCTGTCTGTGAATCTGTCTGTCATCAAAATAACTAAAAAAGTTATGGACCGATTTCGAAAAGGATCGTTAGATATGTGAAGAGGAATGGATGATTAACTTTTGGTGATTATCCATCCATCCGTTTGTTTGTCTGCCTCCTTTTTCTCAATGCTATAACTCAAAAATTTATGGACGGATTTTTGTGAAATTCACACGAGTTGTTAGTTATGTTATGAAGAGTAAATGACCAATTTTTTGTAACGAACCGTTTGTTTGTTCTTTCGTTTGTTACTGTTTTTAATTTTATGCTTGTTAGCTCAGTGACTCAAAAAATAATTAATGGATCTTTATGAAATTTTTCGTAGTTCTTAGTAATGTTAAAAGGCATAAATGAACAAATTTTGGTCAGATCGGTTTGTTCGTTAGTATGTTTGAATCATGTTTGTCATAATGCTTGTTAGCAGCGTAACTCAAACAGCTATGAACGGAGCTTCAAAAGAATTACTGAAGCTGTTAACACTATTGAAGGGCACAAATGATTAGATTTTGTTGTTGATTCAAAGAAAATCATAGTCTCAGAACCAATTTTAATTTTTCGTAACCGTTACCTTGCTTGGCGGATGTATGCGCTCTCAGAGTGCTCTAGTTGCTGCTGCAGAATCGTTCCCTACTGTTTTCCACCTGTCTTCGTTGGTCTATTGTACGGTAGAAAATATCTTGCGCTTTGCTTCGTTTATAATCTACTCCAGCTCCGTATTGGGGGTCCAGAGTAAAAGCAATTTTCGTGTGGAAAGAAAATACAAAACAGAATCTATGAGAGTGCAAATAGAAATTGCAATCGTATTCATTAATTGGATTTTCCGTTGGCAAAGCAAGAAATGCATACAGTTTGAGGCTGCCTTACCTGGCCATCATCTTCAGCTCAACTTAATCTTCGCCAGCCAGCTTACTACAGAATTGAAAATAGTCTCCAAACTGGCCTAATTTTTGTCAATCTCTTGCCGACAAGCATGACAGCAAATTGACAGATAGATGAATTCATAAATAGAGAAAATAGAAAATGAAATCAATGAGAAGCACAAAAGGTCCTCATTATGGCGTTTGACACTATGGTGTCATTATCAAACTAGAGCATTCTGAAAGCGCGTAAATAGGTACCTTCGCCAAGCAAGGTAACGGTAATGGAAAATTCATATTGGTTCTGAAACTATGATTTTCTTTGTATTAACACTAATATCTAATCATATAAGCCTTTTGATCGTAATAACAGCTTCCGTAAATTTGTTGAAGATCCGTTATTAACTTTTTGAGTTATGATTGTTAATAAACATTGTGACAAACATTAGTCATACCAACCGATCATTACCAAACTTTAATCACTTAGGTCTTTTAATATGAACACGTGTTCATAATAATTCTCGTAAATTTCTTAAAGATCCGTTTATAATTTATTGAGTTATTTTGGTAACAAGATATCAGTAAACACAACGACAAACAAATTAACCAACAGATCATTACAAATATTTGGTCAGTTACGGTACTCTTCGTTATGTACCTATCAACTCATATGAATTTCATAAAAATCCATCCCTAATTTTTTGAATTATGATACTAAGAAAAAATAGACACACAAACAAACGGTTAACGGATCTCCAGCAAAAGTTAATCATCTGCTACGGCTAACATGCCTAAGAATCCCTGCAAATATATATTAGCAACTTTTTAATTATCTTGGTGACAGAAAAAGACACAAACAGTAAAACAGACAGACAGACAGACAGACAAACACGACAAAAACATAATCTCCTTGGCGGAGATAACTACGACAATATGCAGATAATGAGCAAACAATTGCACAGGTGTGAACGGTATGCTCTACGACACTCAGAAGCGTGCATTACTAACTAGGTTCAGCCCGCCGTCGAAAAAGATAACTCCCAACTACTCACAAAAAGAACTCATAATAACACTCTTCTTTATTTTGAAAAATTTTCCCGGCCATCATAATTTTTCACTTTCATCGTTTTGTCTATTTTTCAAATTGCGCTAACCGGCAAGCTGATTACACAGATTTCCAAAGTTCTTGGTACCATTATTTCCAGTTCAGAAACTGGCATTATCTCAGTAAATGCCACTTTAAAGCTAATAACACATTGAATTAATGCATAATATTTCATTTTTCAGGTTAGCACAACGCAGTTTCTTATTGGAGCATCATAACTGAAAAACGGGAGATGGATCTTCTGGCTACGAAGCTAGTGGCCCTGGCCATCATGTGTGCTGTGAGTTTTGGCGTGGGTCTTCTGCCACTCAAAGTCCGGAAGATGCTGCTGAAGAGCCAAAACTCCATCGATCAGTCTAATATAATCCTTAGCGCTTTTCTTTGCTTTGGAGCTGGCGTTCTTCTCGGAACAACTTTCCTCCACATTTTGCCTGAAACCCTCGAAAACGTTGAAGAAGCCCAGGCAGATGGTTTTGTGATAGATACTCGTTTCGCCGTAGGCCCACTTATCTTCTGTAGCGGCTTTTTTCTTATGTATATTGTAGAAGAGGTTGTTCATAGCTATGTTCATAGCCATACAAAGAGCACTAGTAGTGATCACCTCCACATGAACCAACTCCACAGTGGTCGGCATGAAAGAGATTCTATCAATGGAAGTGTGCACATTCACACACATGGAACCCACGATCATCACAACAGCCATCACGAGCAGCAGCAAGTCGTTGCTTGCGACGGTAGACACCAAGCATACGCCATATCTGCCGGAGGAGCTGACACTGGAAGAATTATCGTTTCAGAACATGACAGTGGCTGCACAGATGAAGTTACCGCCGAACCTGAGGTACAGGATGAAACTAACAATAAGACGCTGAACTTGCTACGAGCAGTTTTTGTTATTTTGGCTCTGTCCATTCACGGCTGCTTGGAGGGCTTCGCTCTGGGACTGGAGGAAGAGACCAAAGACGTTTGGCTCTTATGTGGAGCCATGTCAGCTCATAAAATCGCTCTTGCTTTCAGTCTGGGAATGGAACTCCTTGAGAAAGGATTAACAAAGTGTTTATATGTAGTGTACATGTTACTGTTTTCGTTAGCGTCGCCCCTAGGCGGCAGCATTGGAGCTATTGTATACCAGTACTCTGACTCTGACACAGCTGCAGGGGTCATCACAGTTATGATCCTCCAAGGCTTATCTGGAGGAACAATCATGTATGTAATATTTTGCGAAATTTTAGAGCGAGAGAGAAGCAAAAACAGTGGTAGCCTCCATCGTTTGATAGCGCTAATTCTAGGATTTTTACTAATGACATGTCTGGAGCTGCTGGGAGGAGACGAACCCGAGCAAAAAGACCAGCCTGAAGAAAATACCCTGGTTGTTGAGCGAGGGCAGGTGGCAGTTAAACCCAGTACTGCCTTCACTTATTTTGCTAGAATATAAGTTTGGAGAGTGGATCAACTGATGCGCCCATCGCGAAGAAATTTCCGTTTCAGAAGCATACCCGGTGAGGCAGTAGGTGCCATCGTTGTGATTTACAAGTTCTCAAATAACTAGAAGCATGCGAAGCATACTTGTGAGCTGCAGGACTGTTGGGCTAGCTAAAGTTACAGTAGTGCGTTCTGAGCTATAGACAAAATCTATTCTGTACGTTGTTATGTAAGAGTCTCAATTGTTTGAACAATTAAATACATGGTGTTTCAATCGTGTTTGAAACGTTTTCACTTCAGACGCACGACTGTTATCTTCATTAACTAACCTACGTCACACAAAACTAGTTCTACGTAGTAAAACCTCAGGGTCCTCATCATTAGCATATTAATGTACTATGAATTGACTGCTTTTAGTTGAAAACGGGGTGATATTCAGTTAACATGATCACGAGCGAGACAGGGAGACCCCTGTAATTTCAATTTAGCAGTTGTATTCGCTAAAAAAAATAAAAGTTCCTATGTCGCTCGTTTGCGACAACAGTGTCTAGCTCAAAAATTGGGATTTTTTAGGAGAGGCGAGAACAGTTTTAGTATCGCCATATTTTCTTAACTATCACTAGAACAATGACCTTTCTCAAGCGACCACTTCTACAGACACATTGCTGGCGTTATTATCACAAATAGAACTTGACGCGGGTTTTGTGATGAGGCAACAACACAACATGCCCAAGTTTTGAGTTATGTCGCCGTTATCGCAAACGAAGAACATCTTCAAGAACTTCCTAAATCAAAGTGTTCTCCCTATTCGTAACATAGAGTTCATACGTCATCCGTTTGAACGCGTTCGGTAATCCACTCACTCGAATGGGTTATTGCGCCTTAGAAATAGTTTAAAAAACGCTGTTTCTGAGTTTCATTTTATTCTAAGTTTCGAGATACATCCGTAACTTACCTCGTGACCCTTGCAGAGGAGACAAATTTGACGGCCAACATTTTAATAACTTTTTGCGCCGTACACAAAGTTGTGCTGACAACGACGCTACAAAACATTGGGGCGAGTGAACGCGTCGATATGAGCGATGAGTGAACGCGTCTTATTTTTTTTTTTGAGTTGCATTCGTCCGTTACTTCTTTGTAGCGCTGGCAGCTGATCGCCATTTTTAATAGGAGCCCAGGGGTCATCAATATTGCACTGGCCTGACTGTATAGGCACAGGGTTTTATGTTTCTAGCATCAAAACCACAAAGAACTTTTATCGTAATCTGTCAAAAATTTGTTCTGTGACCTTACGTTGTCAACACCTTCGGTGTCCCACAAAAATCAATGTTGTGTTCAATTTTGTCTTCAGTATTCGTCGACGGGGTTTTCGAACGGTTACTTGCGTCATCGTAACCTAACCCTTATTCCAATCGTCGCTACCGCACTTCAGCTTGTTTGCCACGCAATTTTTGAGGGGCTGGATCACAGCTCCAAGTTAACTCCCTCAAGTTGGCTCCAACCAGGGCTGCGGAGTTGGACGTACCTAGTCCGACTCCGACGTCCAACCAGTTTCCGACTCCGATGCTTTGGACTCCAAAATATTCACCTCTTACAGACTCCGATTCCTTTTCTCGACAAGATGAGCTCACCGACTCCTGTGTCCAGTCAGTGACCGACTCCGATTTTGGATCCCTTATTATTACCAGTCTCGGGTGATATACATAGAGGTGAGCAACAGCGACGCAGCCGAGGGCCCCGGAACAGCAGCCATCCCCGGGACCTTTTCTGTTAATTGCGCAAGGACAGTGCGGGCGAACTCTATTTGTCTACTTGATCGAAATACTCTAAAACATCTGCTGAGCTTGAAATTCTCAGAACCCTTCAATCTTAAGCGTTCGATGCGCCACAAAGGAATGGGTTCCCGGCATAGATTGCAAACCGATTACGCTCAAGCCTATAAGCTCAAACCTGATCAGACACAAGTTTGAGCTATAGGGCTAAGATGCACGGTCACTACGGAGTCTATCCAGTTATGTAATTTATATCTTGGGAAATGTTTGAAACGTAGGTAATATTCAACACTACCGCATTTCCGGTTGTTGAGCAGAATAAAAAATCCAACTGCAGTTGTAAAGCAGTCGAATTAATATTAAGTTGAAGCAGATTAACCACTATAGGATATGAAAAAAACGATGGAAAATTAATAACATTTAATGCTTAAAATCTGCACCCTACGCTGTAGTCGGAATGCCCACCAGATACCATAGCAAATTGATACACAGTTGGCAAAGGTTAAAACAAATGTATATACAAGATGACAATATCAATAAGTCATTTACAGCTTTAAACAAACATCCAAAAGATCTCAAAAATCCCTGTGTATATTCCATTTGCCCAGTATTGTACTTGTTGAATAAATATACAAAAATCGCACACACTCAACGGGACACAAAAACAACACTATTTAATTTTTGCATAAAAATGGACTGTACTGAGCCAAGAAAACAATACAAATATCTAGAGACTCTAATCGTACGAAGAGCAAACATAAGCTGACGACAAATGAAAGATTGATGTTCTCGAGAGGCAAGAAAGTACATAAAACGGAGATATTTACGTTGAAAATTAAATGTTCTAAAGACAGGTAACGCACCAAAAACTGAGGTAAGTTGGTGACAACAGGACGAAACATTTTCAGAGACGTAAAACGTACGAAAAATTCATACGGGGCTGAGCAAAAATTTTCTTACGGCACAGATCTTTGCGATAATATAGTGATAAATAACACTGTTCTGGAGAGTCGAAGTGACAAATAATGAGAAACGTTATTCACGTCAAAAATACACACAAATCCTCGGAAAGGTATAAATCATGAAGACCACAGTAAAATACAGTGCGGTTAAGAGAAAAAAGTGTATGGTACATGCCACTAATGACATCAAGTTTATTTTACACTAAGATTTTTCTTTATTACCAAAGAGTAGTGCGATGACATTGCACTACTTTGTGGTTATCAGTAGGTCATTTTAATTAATGTATTGCAGGCACATAACGCGGTGCAAATAGAGTACGCTCGGCTTAATGATTGAATCGCAAGTAATAGAGTTCATTTGGACTAGTCCTGAATATTTTAGGTAGTTCATGATTGTCTTCGTTAGTTTTAGGTGGAGTAACTTATATATGTACTTCTCTTTTAATTTGCATTTGTGACTCCCATGATAGAAAAATGCACTTGACTGATGTATGTTCGTGATGCTAAAAGAAAAGCAGAAGCTTATAAGCAAAAGCTGAAGCAGGCCGTGGTCAGGACGGTCGTTTCGAACGCAGACTACGATTGTGGTTATTGTTTTGAGCCACTAACGGATGGAGTGAACCTTTATTTCTCGTTAGAAAAGCACAATTAATAACTTCCAGGTGTTGACCCTCTATCCGACGACGGAAATATGCTTTCCTAAGAATAGCTTTATAGAAGTTTGCAACTGTGGTCCCTTCCATGATGCTATTCCTGGGCGAGTGTTTTCAGCCGTCCGGTAAAGGGTTAATGGTACATGGACTTAACAAATGCACAAACTAGCAAATTTAGTAGAGATGAGAGCCGTCCGTAAACGGGACGGGAGCTGAAACCCCAGGACGGCACGACCCAACTAATGAACAAACTTTGTTGATCTAAATTAATAACAAATTAACCCTTGTTACAATTTTGTCCAAGTTAAAAAGAGCACTAAGAAAATGTCCTAAAGATATACGCGCGTTCGCAGAAAATGAAGCTGGCATGTTTCGAAGAACCTTTTCTCATCTACTGCAAGAAGCCCATAATCAGAATTACACACGTTTCGAAACTAAGGCAAGTTCCACAATGCAAACTTTTGTTCTTAATGAAGTTACTGTAATAGCGAGGCCTGCCTGCATAACCGACAATAATTTTTTTTTCCATTTTCATCTAAATAAATGAACGTTGGAACTTTCATTTCATACCTTGAGTTTTTCGATGAGCCCGCTGTCGGTTACTCACACCACCTCATGGTTGCATATAAAATAGAAAAGCTGGATACCACTTTAATTAAGATGCATATAAAACGTTACTATACTTTTTTGAGGTATTTTCCACAGGAGAAGCCGTAACAAATGCACGCTATTAGCGTCCTCACATGTGCATGGGTCCTATTTTTAATCGATTAATCAAGTACATTATCACTTTCATCAATTACGAAAGCTTTATATTTGAATAAATTCACGTGATATGCAACACTTCCATGATGATTATTTGGTGGTAGAAGCAGCGATCATGACCGCTCCACTCTATATTTGTGCCCTCAGGATTGCTAACAATGTACAGTTTGCTCTTTCCCAAGGCTTATCCGTCTGATAGTGGCTAAC
Organism: Parhyale hawaiensis; assembly: GCA_001587735.2. Taxonomy (NCBI): domain Eukaryota; kingdom Metazoa; phylum Arthropoda; class Malacostraca; order Amphipoda; family Hyalidae; genus Parhyale; species Parhyale hawaiensis. The sequence goes on from LQNS02277602.1 coordinate 9,483,007, forward strand.
GCGGCGCAAATTTTACCTCAACGATAACTATTTCTGGGATTTATTCTTTTACACAGAAATAAAAGCAGATAAACAAGTGTCCTCTTTTAAAGAAGACTATATACTGGCACTAAACTTCCCGTCATGCATTTGAAGCCTTGAACTTGAAAATCTGTCGGAACCTGAGCACAATTTTACAACGTACGTCTTCCTATCATTTGCTTCAGTTATGTGGATCCGCAATCCGCGGATATTTAGAGCTCTGTCAGACGAGCGCTTTTCGACCGCCGGCGGCCAAAACGCCTACAAAGCGCTTTAACCGCTGCGCAAACGCGGCGACCAATGCGCTGTAAAAGCGCCCGTCTGACATACCAAGGCGCTTCTACCGCGGCGCTTGGAATCGAGGAGCGTCTCGTTTCAGCGGCGGAAGCGCCCGTGTGACACGCCCAGGCTTTTAACATGGGGTTAATAGGAATCGGTTTCAAAAGCATTTTCTCGGCGCTCAAAGCGCTATCAAAACGAGGCGTCAAAACGCTTCGTCTGATATAGCTCTTATTATCATTATTGTATTGTCAATTTTACCACCCCACCCCGGTCGAAAAAAGGACGAGGACGAAGAGTAGAAAATACGGACGAGGAGTACGAAAACTGAAAGAGGCAAAGTAGAAGCGGAGTGAAACTGTTGCCGTTCTATGCAGGTAGTTGTATTTTCACGTTAGATCTCCAGTGTCTACTGCAGACAACTGTGCATGTTGCAAATAGTGTCATTCCTGGAAAGAGCGACAATTGAGCCACTATAATTATTATAATTACCATAATTTTTCAGCCCAAACAACCTCCAACATGGGTGATACAGAGTCAGCAAAAGGAAAGAGGCATATAGTACAATTGAGGTACCATAAAGTTTATCGACAGCTTGTTAAATGCAAGTGACTCGAAATTCGATTTAGTGGAAAAGTTATTGATACAGTTGTGCAAACTCAAGCAAGAAATACATTCAGGATGGAGAACAGCTAATAGCAGCTCCAAAATAGCAACAAATAATAGCAAATAGAAATAAATGAGATAAAAACAAAGGTTAACAAAACGCGTTATTGAAGTAGTACAATTCCAAACTGCGAAAGAAACTCAAACTTGATCGCAAGGTTTCGATTAGTATAACTTTCGCACCGCGATACGGTTCGAGTGTGTACAAGACACTTATTCTGATAAAACTCTGACAACCTTGTTTGCTTGCTTATATGTCACCATACACACATTCTTCGTTACAATACAAAGGTAATTAACTGAGAGGAGCTCGAAAATGCCAGAATAACAATGCTTCAAATTTGTTATTTCAATCAACAATATAATAAAGACCGAAGTGCATTTATCTGTTTATTTATTTATCCATTTCCTATCACGCTTTAACAAAACAGGCGGAAATTCGCCCAGGTTGGAGGCATTGGTCGTCCCCTGAAGTTCCATTGAAAACTGATAGATAGAAAATAGGCCGCGTTGGAGATGCTGGCAAATTTACACTATATCTGCATTCCCTGGTGCCCGGTAGCGCTATCGTCTCTCACGACGATTTGTTTTTGTGTACGCAAATCGTGTGCGCGTAAGCGGCGTTCAAGTAGGTGCGCCGCGCTGCTCTCTGTATCGCTGATTAAGTTGTGTTAGGTAATGTTGGGTAACGTTAGGTAACATTAGGTAACGTTAGATAATGTAAGGTAACGTTTGGTAAGGTTAGGTTGGGTTAGGTAAGGTTAGGTTAGAAGGTTAGGTAAGGAGGTTAGGTTAGGTAAGGGTAGGCTAGGTTAGGTTTGCCTAGGTAAAGTTTATTTTAATGGTGGCGCGCGCAAGAAAGCTTACGTGAACGCAAAATTGTCGTGAGAGACGATAGTGCTGCCCGGTAACACTATCTTCTCTCACGACGATTTTGCGTCCACGTAAGCTTTCCTGCGCGCGCCACCACTAAAATAAACACTACCTACGCAAACCTAACCCTTACCTAACCGAATCTAACCTTACCTAACCTAACCCAACTTAATCAGCGATACAGCGAGCAGCGCGGCGCACCAACTTGAACGCCGCTCACGCGCACACGATCTGCGTACACAAACACGCACACATCTTCGTCGTGAGAGACGATAGCGCTGCCCGGTAGACCGTGAAAATTTCACGGGTCCAGCTGAAAGAGACTTGGTAGAACTCTGACGAGGTAGCAGTTGATGGCAAACGCAAGGTCCTTGGGCAAACGTATCTTAATCAGCGACAGTTGAAATTCAAACAATGAACATATCGAAGGCTTAAGTCTGATTTGAACGAGTATTACCTTCTCCATAGCCTACATCGAATCTATGGCTAAGTATAGGGTGACCTTATGTCTGAATGCACTTCTTGCATTGCAGCAGTTGCAATCGCAGCACTGAAGATCCTGTACCTGAAGCTTCCATTAGCACTCTCATGCATCATGATTCTTAGCTTCTTCCTTCAGATTATTTCGTTGCACCAGTTATTCTTCCAACCTAATTCAGTGGTCGATGTAACAGCTTTCGCGAAGCAACAAAACCATTGGACCTACAGACTATCCTATCGTATCCTTGATACCAAATCGAAACTATAACTTTGAGCGTTGCTGATTGCAATGAATTTTCTGCATTTCAGAGAGAGAAAAAAAAGTTTCGATGTTCAGCAGCTGTGAAGCCATAAACGCTCATCTCCAGGTGCTGTTAGGTTAGCAGTAGTAATAATGAAAGTTGAGTATGATCAATGAAAAACGGCTAAATTCTTTGCTGTTGTTTTTGACAGCGCGGGCCCTCTAGTCTATATTATAATTCTGCTTGTCCCTCCGTAGTTAGTTAGTTAGTTACTTAGTACGACCGTAAGGCTTTCATCAATGCTACACAGGGAGAAATTAGAGCATCCCCGAGGTATCCTGGATACGACTTGGGAAGGGATCAATAGAAGGAGTCAAGTTCAAATTTCAGCTACTACTCCTCGCAGGTCTATAAGGTAGATGATTTACTGTCTGGCGGAACATTTTTCACCCTTCATATGTCTGACACGGGTCCGAGAGCATCATAATTGAGGAACAATTCTTGTGTTTTGCAGAATTTCCACAAGTTCCTTCAGTATTAGATAGGGGAAAATTAGGATGATGCGGGTCTGAGATATCACTGAACAATAATGCTTTTCTTCTGTGGAATTTCCAAAGCTTCCAGCTAGTTCATTATTAACATGGAAATCTCTGTATCCTGGACACGGCTCGGCAGTATTTTTATTTCGAAAAAATTTTCGTCATAACCTATTTCAAGTCCACGAATTAAGCTGAAGAAAATAGAATAGTTTGGATAAGATTTCAGTGACACAAAGAGTAACAGGCAGTCGACAGTTGCTAATAATAGTGATGCTTACCTTCATTCAATGTATGCATCCGGTAAGGTAAGACATGTACAGTGAATGCACTTGCAATCCTGCCACGAGAATAAAAAAAAAGGCCACAAGAGTAAAATAAAAAGTCGGCAAGCTGGAGACCTCCGACTTTTTTTCTGCTCTTGTGACTTAGGCGAAAATGTTCAAGTGTGAGAGTCTAGTGGAGGGGAATTTCACAGAATCGATATCAATTATGAAGCTAAAAAAAAACGAAATGCCAACAGAGTTAAATATATGATGAGATCAATATATGATAAGCACTCCGTCTTACGACGCTCTTAGCCCAGCACCTGCTAGAACAAATTACTGATAGTGTGCTGTAAGTCTTAGTAAAGTAGAACACAATGACGTAAAGAGCCTGGCTCTATGGAGATACTGGGTGTGCTTTTTGATGAAAAGCTTACAATTGAGGCACACTCAGGCGCCCGCTCAAATGTACTTTTCAGGAGGCTAGGGTTACTGCGAAAGGTCAACGCTGTGCTCAGTGACAACGAAGCAATCAGCAGATGCTTCTTTGCCTTCATCTGTAAACGCATGCGCTAGAACCAGGGTTGGCCTCTTCACCAGATAAGTAAATTTATGTGGTACTTGGTGTAGGTATAAAGTATTTTCGGCATTTTAGATGCGATTGCGGGAGAACTGACCCTAACCATATAAGAGGATGGTCGTAGGGCAGCCGTTGTCACACAAGCCTTCCGTCTCTGACACCATGGCTTTGGTAACTGTGACCGATTACAGCCGTGCACTCCTATCGAGCGAGCCAGCGGGCATCTATCTGCAGCACGAATCATTGCATAGGGAATTTCCAGGTGGCGTTTGCGGTAAGTTGACTTTACCCTCGGGTCTATTCGTCCATTGACGACCAGTCGTGTAGTTATAATAACGGTAATGATAATAATAATCCTAATGATATAGGTACACCAACATGAAGCTCTTCATATAGATAGGTTTGTTCTAAGTACGATCGTTTAAAAGTGGGTCACTTTACTAACCAGCTGAAGGTCCCAGAGCTTGGATATGATTCACAATTTTTTTTTCTGGATTATTTTCTGAATTTCTTATGTACGCACTGCCTAAATCAAACATGATACACAATATGTTATCAGGAAATTAAATATTTTGGATAAACTTTTCTTGTGTGGCAACGTACAAGTGTAAGACATCTACCACGGTGGAAAAAGGTGTTAGTTATGTTATGCACATAGAACGGAAATTATAGCTTTTGCGCAACCAAATTTTCACGAAACTTGCAGGGAAATCGTGACATCTTATGGCAACACTGTTGAGTTTGTTTACATTTTGCTGTGTCTACTGATTCACAACTCTTTACATTTATTCGCTTTTAGAGGTGAACGACAATAGCTTCTTGTGTATTCTGCTAAAATGGGACGTGGAAATGCCCTAACTAACGACGAGAAAGAAATTATTATCAAAGAAACTACTGAAGGTACCTCTCCTGATGTTATTGCCCGGAAAATAGTATGCCATATCGACAAAGTGACAAGATTCTTGAAGGACCCTTCACCACGGAAAGAACGATCAGATGCTGGCATTCAAAGACTGTTACTGATAGAGAGATGAGAAACGTGACTCGTCAGCTACAAAAAAGACTCGGGGAAACAAGTCAATCAATTTTTATGGCTGCTTGGCTTCCTGAAGTGCCGAATACCATAAGAAATGACATCCTTCGTTCCATTGTTTCGGTTAAATTCCCTCCCTGACCCTAAGACATAAAATTTTGAGGATGGAATGGGCAGAGAAATACATGAAGATCAACATGAATCATGTTTTTTTCACCGACAAACCCAAGTAACCCTAGATGAACCTGATGGGTGAAGTGAGGGTTGGGTGCTACCTGGAGGGGAGTGTCACCAACATGTAAATCGTCAACAACCGGGAGGTGGAGTTATGATATAGGCTGGTATAATAGGGGATCGACTTGTAGGTCCGGTTAGAGTACCTGATGGCGTGAAAATTACATGTGCGTCATATTGTGACATGTTAAAGGGCGCCTTGGTCCCATGGCTGGATGTCATACCCCTTTTGTTGCTCCGAAACTTGATTTTCATGCATGATAATGCGCCTTCTCACTCTGCCCGTACTACCACAGCATTTCTGGACTCTTTGGGGTTCCATGGAGAAAAACGGATGGTTTGGTTACTGTGCTCACCCGATTTAAATCCAACTGAAAACTTCTCGGCCCTTCTGAAAAGGGAAATTTGCGCAGATGGAAGGCAGTACAACTCAAAATCTGTTGCTGCAGCAGCAAGGGCAGTTCCACCTTCTGCAATACAGAAAGTAACTGGCTGCATAGATTCAAGGATTATTGAAGTTATTAAACGTCATTGNNGGGGTCATGTTGGCAAACAAGATTTGTCATTTTAAACTTTTGATTAATGATTTCTTGTTTAATACATATTTTTCTCATTTGTGTTGTTCATTTTTGCTCCTTTGGTGATATAAAACTGCGAATATATTTTTTTTTTAGTCAAAAAGCCATTACCGCCCCTCAGTGAAATTAGTAAAATTGACGAAAATTTTTTTTTCTAGAACCAGCACCTTTAGTCGTTAGGAAATTTAAAAACTTACAGACACTATAAGCATCATAAGTTTAACTTTTTGTGAAGTTAGTTATAGTTAGGAAGTTTAAGCCTCCGTTTCCGAACAGAACTATATCACAAGAGGAAAGAGCAAGGGACATATAGTATGCCAAGAGAAACGGGGAACCCATGCACGAAGGTGTGCCCACACAGGATCAACGCGCTCGGGAACAGCACGTCGGGAAAGAAAAGGAAGAACAGAATAAAGTATTAGCAAGTAGGAGTATGAAACCGGGAAGGAAGCAAAGTGGGCACCAAAAATGAAACCTCCCGAAGGTCTAGCCAATGGCCGAGGTAACCTACACGGGCTCCTTGGGGTTGCCTCGCCCCATAGCATAGCATGGACGAACCAAGTTTTTGTGATTTTTCGCTAGAATTTATAGCCAAATGATCGAGATGGGGTCAATTGTGCGATAGAGCTATTATTTCCGTTCTAAGTGTAGTGTGAAAGTTTAGGCCTCCCTTTGCGAGCGGAACGATATCACAGAGGAAAGAGCAAGGGACATATAGTATGCCAAGAGAAACGGGAAACCCATGCACGGAGGTGTTCCCACACAGGATCAACGCACATGGGAACAGCAGGTCGGGAAAGAAGAGGAAGAAAAGAATTATTATTATATAGTGGGTTTTCCCGTCGTATTAGATACAAAGACTATATAACAGGGATCCAATTTTGTATGATATAGTTCAAAAGTTTAGTCAAAATCAAATGAGTGCTATTAGAACAATCTTGGCCAGGTGCATCATGTCTGGCAGGAAATAAGGCGCGAGTATCTCCAACTCCACACGGCTCTGTCGAACGAAATTGCTCAGCCGTGCGGCGCAGAGAAGGAGACGAAAAACGAAAATAGAAGAAGACAGAAGAAGACGAACACTCGTGGGGCCTCTTTCGTGGCCCCACACAAGGAGCAGATAGGAGTCCCATGGGACTGGTTGTTTACCAGCATTTGGCGGCCCACCTCGCAGAACAGAAGGGGAAATATAGAGAACCTATCCAACTCTAAGAAACTAACCTTCTCAGTAGGAACTGCAGCCAGATGCTGCCTCCCCTGCGGAGAAGGCACTCGGGACCCTTGGGCACGTGATGCCCAAACATCTTGTGGCAGGGAAAGGGCCCGCCACAATATGCCCCTGAGGGTGGAAGAACAGAACAAAGCATGAGCAAGTAGGAGTATAAAATTGGCAAGGAAGCAAAGTGGGCACGAAAGACAGACGTCTCGAAGGCCTAGCTAATGGCTGAGGTAACCTACACGAGTCCCATAGGGTTGCCGGGCCCCATAACATGGGAAGGGCGAACCCAACTAACCTAACCCTATGGCCCATCCTATGCCCCCTGAGGTGGGTGGAAAAAGGTGCTCTAAAACTTTGTTTAACACAAATTTTGTGAGAGATAAAGAATAAGCAAGGGAAATTTCGTGACGAGTAATAGATATAATAAGGGCTCTTCGTTCGAAGATGACTTGCCCCACAAGCGCCGCTAGTCTCATCGATATTTTTATCTCGGCATTCATGCCTGAATGTCTCCCAAGTGGAAACAAACTGAGTTGAGATCTATTAGACTCACGGTTGGCCAGAGCTCTACTATTGGAAGGAAAAAAAAGCGCAAAGCATCTCAAAGAGATGAAAAAGAAACCAAAGGCGTCACTCGTGGGGAGATTCTCTTTCACAGTCCTCCACACGGGAACAGATAGGAGTTGCGTCGCTTACCACCATCTTCATGGAGGGGCAGGGGAAGCATGAACGAGCTACCTAACTGGGTCCTACAAACAAATTAACATTACAGCAGCAACGACCCTTGCGCTATGCATTAGAGATACTGCTTGGGTGCAACATACAGACAGGGAGAGAAGGCCGCTAGATTATCCCTGAGAAGTCGAGGACCGCTGATTCGCACTTCCCTTCGAAGGGTTACAGGCTACCAGGTGCTCAGGTCGGGTGAAGTGCTGGGTCAGAACCAGACCCCATTTCAGGAAGGTTACGCAGCCTCTATTGTTTGCAGGGCACGACCCTCGAGGACGGCGGGCGTGTGAGCCCAGCGACAAGTAAGACGACTTTCGGATGAGACAAAAGATAAGACAAGTGAATTTTCTATTAGACAAGTAGCACTACTGGAAAAGGATTTACTAGTGCTGCGAGTAATATACTCGCCTAGTCTAAATGAGTTTTTCCTCAGACAATATGCGAATGCAGGTGAGTTCTACTGGTCTCAAGTGGTCAGTGCCCAACAAGCGACAGGAAATATGACTTAAAGCATGTCAAGTACTAGAAATAGTAGTATAAATTTACTAGCGCATCCGGGACACAATGTCTATATCGCCCCGAACTATTCCTTAGTTTAACACAGGCTCGTGCGCCACTAGGACGCGAAGTACGTCTCGTTTTAAATTATCAACGATTTTTGTCGAGGCTGTTCTGCCGGAAGGTCTCGGATTATAAGCGAACTCGGATGAGTTCTCAATGGTCAGAGAGCTACTGATAGGAAAAAGGCGCAAATTATGCATCTAAAAACCCCAGGGCCCCGCTGAACGCTTCACTCAGCCACGCCGCACAGGGGAAAGAAACGAAAAACGAAAAGAAAAGACGACAGAAGAAACTGGACCTCCGAATGGGAGAAAGTAGAAGCCCAGGGGATTAGGTCGGCCACCTCGATCGGCGACCCACTTCCCAAAACAGGAGGGGAAGTTTTGAGAGCCTACCTAACAAAACTAACCTTCTCAGCAGGAACGGCGGCCAGCTGCAACACCCTCTGCGGAGAACAGTCGGGACAGCCCTTGGGTCCTGAAGCCCATATATAGTCTGACAGGGATGGGGCCAGCCAGATTTTACTCCAGAGGGCGCAAAGCATATCGAACACGGGTCGGCAGAACGAATTCGCTCAGCTATGGGGCACAAGGCAAGAGACGAAAAACGAAAAAGACAAGAAAAGTCGGTACGGAGGGTCCCTTCCGTCGTCCCCACACAGGAGCAGATAGGAGTCCCATGGATAGGTCGCTCACCACGATTCGGCGGCCCACCTCGCGGAACAGAAGGGGAAATATTGACAGCCTAGCTAAACTAACAAAACAAGCCTTCTCAGCATGAACTGCGGCCAGCTGCAACATCCTCTGCGAAGAAGACACTCGGACTAGCCCCTGGGCGAATAATGCCCATATATATTGATAAGGAAAGGACCCGCTACAATATACTCCCAAGGGCTCTGTTACACGAACGATTAGCATAGCGAATGTGGGCGAGACCCAGTATCCATAACATGAATTACTCGCTAAGACAATGCATTCGCGAAGCAAATTTCCTGTGCGACAAAGGATAAGCTACAAATTTCACAAAGTTCAAAGCATATAACAATAATTAAGTTCTATATTAAACAATTTTTCCCAGCAAAAATATGAGTATGCTGCACGCAGCCTTCTCTCCAAATTGGGTCGGTGGACTAAACGAAAATAGCAGGGTCGCCTTCACTACCAAAAGTATGAGAATTTCGACAATAAACACGCATGCATCTATTTTACAGAGTTTCAGAAAATAAGTATTTACAGTTGATTCGTTAAGTCACCCTTATTAAAAACGTATTATTTACAGCTACACATGTACAACATAAATACATCAACAATGAGAGAGAAAAACACTCAAGGATTTTATACCAAAGCAACGCTTCAGCGGCTCTTCCTGGTCGCGAAACGACAAAATTGGTTACTTTCTTGTCAGGTCGTGGCTAATATTGGCTGCACAGACGTTGCGTCGGGCACCAGACAATAAAGATCGCTTTGCCTGCCAGAGAGCAGCCAATATTAGGCACTTCGCTTAGGAGAGACCAGCCAATGCTGGCCAATTTGTTTTGCAGAGACCAGCCAATATTGGTCAACTTGCCCCAAGGACAGCTAATATTGGTCAACTGCCTGAAGGAAAGAAGCCCATATTGTTGTTAACTTCACTTGGCAGAGACAAGGCAATATTAGTTACGCTGCTGGGCACTTTCAACAATTATGGGCTACTTTTAGCTGGCGGAGATCCTCCGATATTGTTCAGATGAGCAAGCAACATCAACGAGAACTGCCGCTGGGGCAGCTCCTAAAGATCATTTGTACTTGAGAATCACAACACAAATCTACAACAGGCAAAATTCATTGAGGAAGTCAAGCTTCATATACACGTTAAGATCCTCTCACTAGCATGCATCATACACCGAATATTTTACAGCGGAATCTTTCAAGGTGAAAAGCTTGATGATCCAGCGGATGTCACGAGACCATCAAAATGGACAGGAATTTGTTGCTACTTGCATCGAACTGGAAGGTCTGGAGTCGCAGACACTCTTGCGGGCGACTGTTGCATACGATTACAATGGGAGGCTGACTCCAGATACATGGAGCGGGGCAGCGTATTATCACTGTGGAGCAAGGTTTCTTGCATACAAAGTTGAATGGGGTTTCGGACGTGGTACCTAGCTTCCTCCCCATACCATACCCAACGTAGGCGAATTCCCGAACCTTCCAAGTTCACTCACTCCAAACTATCCAGTTTCTTGTATCTCCACTTATCCAGCTCCTCACTACGAGAAAAGGCTGGATGGATCAAGGAATTAAGAGGACAATGGGAGACTGGGTCCATGGATAAATAGCGCGAAGAGTAGATGGGCTACGGGAGAAACCAAGCAGAGTAAGAATGGGTCAGCAAAAAGACAGAAGCATGGCATGAGGATAAAAGTTTCATTCTTATTTCTCCAAAATCTCTCGGTAGATAATACGAGCAGCTTCTTCATTCGAGCTGACATCAAACCAGGCCTTTTTAAATGGCAACCCGACACCGTAGAGAGGCTCCCCACCACAGGCATTCCTGAAGTAATTCTCCGTGACACAATAACCTTAGCGCAAAATTTAATTTCCCTTATAAAACAGAAAGAACTTCGTGAACCTAAATGATCGATGCTTCGACAACCCAACTAAAGGAACCTTTTTGAGCCCCAAGGCTGGCTTTCTTTGAGTATGGAGTCATGATGAATATTTTCAAAGTTTAAGTTACTTTCCGTTAACCCAATAACTGCGGTTGAATACGGTTTCGGGAACTGATATTTCAGTTATTCGCAGTTAATGGGCAAAAGAAAAACAATTTTCTCTTCAGCATGGATAATTTTTGGTCAAAACATATTAATATCTTAGATTAACTTTTTCCAGTTTTTAGCAATTTCTTTCGAATTGCTTTTTTTCTGTACAGCCGATAACAAAGCTTACTAACCACTGGCGCCGAAATTCAACGCAAGATTTGTTGAAAAGTGCTGCAAACTCGAACTTTTACAAAACGAGTTTAGTCCCGTTTCAAATAGCGCTGTTTGGGGCAAAACAATTGACCTGGGACTGGTAAAGAGCCAACGCTTGCGTTGTTAACAATTGACCATATATCCATCAGGCTGCGCTGTTTCGCATCAAGGGCTCTATCTCCTGTCGCGGTCCTTTTATTATTATACTTCAGTTTAACCACCGTAGCCGCAACAGAGGCGATTCAACAGTGAATTTCTCTTTTTTATATACGTTGTGACAGACATTTAAGGTCCTAAGGTTGTTCTATTTCAAACATAGCGAGTTTCTCATATTCTATTAATGAAGTCAATCTCAGTTAAGAAGGTATGCAGCGCACCACGATGGGCAGTAAAAGTATCGCCTAGTATAGAGCTGAGGGTATGTGACCCGTCTGAGAAATGCCGAGTTCTACTCTCCCCAAAAAACGGCACTCCACAAGGGTATATTCCACAGTGAGGGGAACAATACAATCATCACAATAAGGTTAGTGCAATCCATCCATCAAATGTTCATGAGTAGCCCTAGTGCGGCCTATGCGGAGTCTACAGAGTATTACCACCCACTGCCGCGAGTAAAAGTTTCGGTTATTAAAAGGAGAGGGAGTGGCGTTCACATTGAAGTATTTGGTCTCGCTTCGGTGTTGCCAGCGACCGTGCCACTTATGCCAGACCAACTGCTGTCGCGGTCCAATAGAGAGAACTCTTGTTGTGCAATAGTAGTAGTATTTAGTAGCACAAGGATTTTTGGGCAGCAATACCAAGTCGCATAGTGATTTTTTTTCTCGATTTTTCTGTCAGATGGTTTCAAGTTTAGTGCAAACTCAGATGAGTTCTATCGGTTCCAAGTGGCCAGCGTGTTACGCCTGGCAGAAAAATAGGGCGAAGAGAGCGTAAGTATAGAGGACGTATTCAACTGTACAAGCTAACCTCGCCAGGAGGAATTGCGGCCAGCTGCAACAGCGCCTGCAGCAAAGGCACTCTGGATTCTCTTTGGGTGAGGGAGGTCCATATATATTGCGACAGAGGAAAGGCCTTCACGAATATACCCCAGAGGGCGGGCAGTGAAATACCACATACCGATTACGATAGGACTTAGTAGTACGGCTTATACAAGTCGACTTCATGTAAATTAAGCTTAAGGGTTGCTCTTACTGCAATAGCATGAGAGACATCTCGTGGTAGCCTTCTTTTCTTGAGAAATTTTCATTTTCCATAATATACTGTAGCTCTCTCGAGATATCACATATCTATCTGGTCGAGAAGGATGCTGCTCACCACATTTGCTACGACTGCCAGCACTGCATCGTAGTTCAAGTGTGTGAAGGAACCCACCGTTGTTCAATTTCGGAAAATGTATCAAGAAGTGGTAAATCTAAACATATTTTATTCTCGACTCGAGCTGCACTCCGAGAGCCCAGACCTCCACCGAGCAACGCCGGGATAAGACAGGCAGGCAGACGAACAGACTCACAGACCATTACCGAAATTTAATCACCAGATGCTCACGACATGCCAAACGGCTGCTGTAAATGTCATGAAAATCCATCCGTAACTTTTTGAGACCGGTTGCTAACAGCCAAATAAACCCCGGCAAAATATCACCTCTTAGGTAGAGGTATCAATATAATATTATACGTATAGCTCCAGCTTCACACGCAATCCAGTAACTATTCGGTTAATGGACAAAACAGTTATTACTACATTGAGGATTTTCCCGCCGAAGCCGAAAGGAGCAAGAAACAACGGTGAACAGTTTCACAATTAGAATAAATTACATGGACAAAACAACAATGATGATCATTGCAGCACAAGCAAGGTTCGAGACTAGAAGTTCACATCGAAATGCCTGTGGTGTGAAGCCCGTCTTCTAGGCAGTGGTAACACCACAATCGTGAAACTTCACAAGCCCAATATAGGTACTTAAAAGCGGTTCTTTATCATTCTACGCCTGCTATCTATATGATACAAAAAATACACAGCCTGATACAGGCCACAGTTATATGCGCGTGGCAGTGAGTGCTATACAGGGAATCCAGACCTAATAACAATAAGAGAAAACAGATTAGACCATTGGTCCCACACCAAAGACTAGTTTGCAAGATAGACTTTATACCGTGACGTCTGATACTAGGCAAACAGGTATTTTATTATATGAATGGTTCACGACTATCCTGACGGCATCGTAGTTCGTTAAGGATTTGCGCCGGTTTTCAGGCCAAATTGATGCATCGATATTTTATTTCCGCCATAATTTTTGGCAGTAAAAGTAGATTTGCTTCACCGACGTGGAAACAGGCCACGGTCACATTGTGCTATATTTTAATGTGAAACTCAGCATGCGAGTGCAGTGACTCCTCCACAGCAGCATCACACTACGAGAAGGAACGAAGTGTCCCCACAAAATGTTGCCGTCACTTTTGACGGCAAGCGCTACTTTAGATCAGCATAACCATTGATATCACGACGGCGCAGATTCTGGAAGCAGAGTAACGGCATAGCGGAAATTCTACCTAGCGAACTAGCCTAGTCTCTAGGGGTGCCTCGGTCAAAGCAAAGGCGGCAAACGTTGCAGCGCATCAGCAGGGAATATCAAACCTTCCAATTTCAAGCGGCAACAATTTGCTAGCTACTTTGGTGCGCAATTATCCCCAGATGCGCTGAGTTTAGTAACTGTATTGAGGTTGAAGCTCTATTGTTGGAATGAGGATTTGCATTACAAACATTTCACGCTCACTTAGAGAGCAAATTACACCTGCGGAACTGTTTTGAGCTTTTGCAGAGCGTCCTTGCCGATTTTCAAGCTAGCGACTGCACAGCGTCGTTTTGTTTAGCATTTGAACTTAACCCGCACTACTAATTTAGGTAGCATATCGATGACCCTGTATTAATCTAAATTGGGTGATCAGAAATAGAACACAGCTATATAGAAGAATTCACGAGAGCATGTAATTCTTCCATTGCTATTGTTAAGACGAAGAATGTATAAATAATCTGTACAACGAGCTGCCGAAAGCGAGGCCATTCTCTAAAGGTACTCACAGTAATGCGATGAATGATCGATATAGAGGAAAATTGAATGAAACATGTCGTACCAATTATCAATGCTGGAGTTCACATCTAACAAAGACAGTAAGAGGTGAATGGTCAAGGTGCAAATACTGAACATAATAAAATGTTTTACCAATTATGAAAGCACATCACAATAAGTAATGGTTAGGAGTGAAATGGCCAACGCGACACTGTCGAATACAAAACATTGTACCAATTATCAAAGCTAAAAGTCTCAATTCTAGGCAATTCACAAGTACCATAGGAGGTGAATGCTGAACACGGCGGTGTGACGACATCAATGAGAGCAAATGCACAAACAGACAGAACTGAAGATCCACTAATTCAGTGTCCCCTTGCACTGAGGAGCGCCGCACAGACACACGATTTTCTCCTCCTCGATGGGGAATTTGTAATCGTAGGTGATCTCCTCACCGCACTCGATAGGCTGCTTCGAGTAAATAACAATCTTCTTTCTGTTTTCTAAGCTGACGATCTTGGCATAGCAGTTAGGCTGCGAGAGAAATAACGGATAATTAGTAAACATGCTGAAGAAGAAAGTGTTTGTACAATTGAGAGGACAATGCAGTACAGGAGCTAATCAATATACAATGCGGGTGGTTGATATATGGAGCCAGATTTCCACACATCATTGCATAATATACTTAATCAGTTACAACAGTAATGCATATGACACACGAGCGCATGATTTAACCCAGTCCTAAAGTCCAAAAATGACTGACATATCTAGTAGGAATTCAACAATTATTGCATCTACTGATACATTTACTAAAGAAGAATTTAAAGGTATGTGCAGCACATTATTCTACCAATACTCACATTGCACGAGTGATTAATAAATCTAGCGAGATTGCCACATTTCGTTGCATCGATGATATTCTCAACGTCAATCCTGAATAGGTAGGAGGAGCCAATGCCCATTTTCTCGTAATTGGCTTCTCTGAGATCAGCGATGATGGAGCGAATGGTCTGGCCGACGTATTCAATGACCATCTCATCGGCAGCGATGGGCTCCATTGCGAACAGCCCCCAGTCGTGGATACGAGACTTGCCGAACTTGAGCAGCTTCTTGCGGAACTGCAAGAAAAATCAATTAGCACACTAAATATTGTATTACAGTACTGAATGTAGGGCGCTAAGCTGCACCCTCTTACTTTCCAGTCCCCCACACACTGCTGGAAGACACAGCAAGGAAGGGACATGCAGGTTCTTGAAAGTGCGAATAATATACGGTATATATGTGCAAAACATCGCCAAGAATGAAAAGAGCAGATCGAAAAAGCCCTTCCCTATAAGATACGTGGTAATGAAAATGTTGCTTGGCGTCTCGGCAGCTCTACTTCGTAATTGTTAGCTAAAGATATGGCTGTCGATTTTATTCTCTAAGGAACAATGACGTCATCCTTAATAAGCGAAATGTATGATCAATCAAATGCACTTTATGGGTTGTTAGTAGAGGTGTACCGATACTATCGGTATCGGTGCCCGATGTATCGGCCATTTTTTGTGCTATCAGCCAAATAAATGGTCAAAATTGTCAAACCACAGAGACTTTTTAGCAAAATGAATAAAGACTGAACTCTGTGGGCGGGCGGACTTTCGTTAATAAACGTGCAGGCATCACTAACTAAAATTGTTCAGTTAATTGCAAGTATTCACTTTTATATTGCTCAATACAAAACACCATTTTCGACTGTAAGTATTACTAAATATTTACAGGGCCAAACGATAACAGATAATGAGCCCGCAAAAATACTATACAAGCGGCCTCGGTTATCGTCTGGACTGACTTTGGGTGGAGATGCTTGGAGCACTACCCAAACATAAACAGAATTTTCTCAAAAATTTCAGTTTCGCCAACTTTAAGCTTGTTTTATTCAGGAGATACTACCTACACCTACACCAACTGTAGATGAACGTGCAGAAACTTGAGAGTACGGTATCTACCGATTGTGCTGTAAGGAGAGCCGTAGACCATAGGGTTAGAAGAGTTTGGTTCAGACATCGTCCATGACTAAGATTCGCTCCTTTACGGGGAGTTTACAGCTGACATACCTACCGGTTACTAGAATTTTATACTTTCGAAACATCTGTGCACTTTTTCTCACTGCCCATCTTACTTATTCTTCTTAAGGCGGCTTCACACGATAGCCTAGTCATAAGTTGAGAAAACTCGGGCAAACAAGAGGAATATTTTTTGCAAATTCTGCTACTCTACTCCCATGATGATATGGTCCAATGATGAAATGACCGCGAGCTCCGTTCAGAAATCAGATTTGTTATTATTATTATTATTATTATAATGGTATTGTGCCGCTATTTCCGAACCTAAGACGATTAATAGCGATCTAAGATGATTTACTCGGCATACAGCCGGGACCACAACGTTGTGCTAAGGCGGCAAGAGATGAAGGACGAAAAGAGAAGAAGAAAGAAGCTCCCGAGCGGACGGTCCTCTCCGTGGCCCTCCGCATAGGCGAGGGTAAGAGTCCCGCAAAAAAAAGTCAGTTACCTCGATCGGCGGCCCACCTCGTTGGACAGAAAAGGAAAATTTATTAATGCAGTATGCTCCCATCCTGAAAATTCCGCAGAAATGCGTGACTCATTAACTTTTCTCACAACGTTTCAATTTTTACTTAATATTAGCAAATTTATTCATTTGATTATCGTGGGATCCACCTTTACTTCTAGCGATGATCGCTGTTACGCTCTCTGTCCTTTTTTTCCGACTAGCTGCTTCCTTGGGTGTTGTTCAGTGCTCAGGTTTCGCAATTTTCTTGACTAAGGTGTGGAGTGTTCGATTGACTCACTTCCAGCGATATAATCTAATCCAGTTAGCTAACCTGAACTTGACAGTAATTTTGTTCTTGCGAGTAACTTTTCATTTTTACTACTTTGGATCGTTATTCAGGTATTACAGGTGTCACTAATTGGTATGGGTCATCTAGATCAAAATGAAATCTCCCTAGCTTCAACTAGTCTGCAACTTCAAAAACACCCTTTGGATCTGACGCTTGCGACCACACTGCACGTGTTAGTGGCATTATTTTTTTATTATTATGAGTTGCTACCATTACCCACTGCCCAGAAAGACTACATCGCCTAACGAAAAAAGACATATATGGCAAGAAGAAGATGAAGCCCCAGGGACTAGGGTGCTCACACACAAGATTAACGCGCATGGGATCCGCAAGTCGGAAAAGAAGAGGAAGCACAGAAGCAGCTGAGGTAAGGGATGAAAAAGGAAGGAAGAAATGTAGCCAAGAAGGACCGATATCCTGAAGGTTTAACGGAAAGTAGGGAAACCTATGAGGTCCTCCTGGAAGCCAGCCACCACAACACGTAAGATGGGCAAAGCCAATGGACCTGCGGTCCATTCTGTGCTTATGGGAGGGAGTTAATTATAATAGACCACTAATGCTTCAGAGAACCAAAATATCAACCCTATGGAACAGACTTCTTGAGCTTTCGGCAATCTCAGGAGTAACTGATGTGAGAGTAATGCCTGAAACTCTCTCCAAAGGAGAAAAGACAATACTAATAGTTGCAGTTTGGGACAGCAAAAAGCTAATGAAATTTTCTTATCTGGATCTTATTATGGCAATCGATGATAGCTCAATTGTCAACTACGAGCGAGTACACTCGGATCCCTCCTCGTTGGACACCGGCCGCATCTTTGCGGGTGTAGGGCCACATGGAGGTTGGGGTTGTGAGAACCCTCATCAAATGAAATGTACGTATGCAAATGAAATGCAGATGAGCTCAAGAGAGCCAACGGCACTTATTTTCTGCCCCGGGAACTTGATGGACCCGTAATATATGTTTACAAGCCTTTTCTCCCAAGGGCTAGAGTAAATGTTACTTGTGGCTCGTAATGGTCACTTTCTTAGAGAATTTGATCTGCAACAGTACTTAACTGGCTGCATTGACAGCCAGCACAGAGGTGCTGTTAAAATTTTCACAAATGCAGCAAGGAGTGGTGCAGTGCAACTCACTGCACTTCACTCAAACCCTATCGTATTTGGTCCCTTCATGACTGTGGTCCGCCTGAAGCGCGGCCCCACTTGGGTGGTAACATAGACCGGCCGCAGAATCGAAACGCCTCAACCTATGGCCTGCATGCGGTCAAAGAGGGTGGTGCTCAAGCTTCACCCTCATGGGGGCTACCCAACAACAAATGATAGCAGGATAGCAAACCTGTTACAACTAAACTGAACAGCAGTAGTAGTATAAGATAGTATAAGCCTGCCTAGATAGGAACTAAGCTTTTCTAAGAGAGGAAAAAAAGGGACACTAGTATGTCGATAGTCACGGAGAACCAATGCACGAAGGTGTTCCCACACAGGATCAACGCGCATGGGAACAGCTGTCAGTCTCCGTTAGTTTTCATGGTGCGGCAGGCGCTTAGGTGCATTAACCAAGTTACACGTGCCCAGTGACGTCATGCCTGTCAAGTGATTTGGGTGGCTGGAGGGCAGCAGGAGCACAATTCATTTACAGAAGATAGTTGAGTCAAATTTGGGTGAATGCGCTTCGCTCCTAAATTTTCAGGTTTGTGGCGGCAAAATTACGTCCCGCCTCTGTGGAAATATCAAAGATTCCTCGCTGCAACAGTGGCGTGACGCAATTGTGACGTCACAAACCTGAAAATTTAGGGGCGTAGCGCATACACTGAAATTTGACACAACTACATATCTTCTATAAACGAGCTGTGAGCCGGAGTCAGTCTCATTCGTAGCGGCGCAGCGAGAGATTGGCTACTCTTCCTCTGTGCGGTCCTTAAGTATGGTGTGCGTGGACCTTAGTCCTAACAACAGCAAGACAGAAAAAGATGAGGAAGAAAAGACGAAAGTTATACCAGAAGGAGTATGAAATCGGAAGGAAGCAAAGTGGGCCGAAAGACAAACGTCCCAAAGGCCTAGCTAATAGCTGAGGTAACCTACAGGGTCTTCCTGGGGTCGCTGCTCCCCATAACATAGGTTGGGCGAGCCCAAACTAACCCAACCCCAAGGGATGAAAATGGAAGGAAGTAATATAGACACGAAGGACCGATGCCCTGAAGGTGTACCGGAAAGTAAGGTAACATATAAGGTCTTCCTGGAAGGCAACCACCACAAGACATAGGATGGGCACCTGAGGGGCACAAAGTGGCGAATTCAATGGCAAAGATTAGATGAAACAATTAGGGTTAATTGGATCATACCGATAGAACACAGCCATTCCTACAGCTCCTGTGTGTCCTTTCCCATGGATACCATCCTTTTCTTCCCATGAAACACCATATTGATTCTTAGAAGCCCTGAAGTACCGTATTAGACAACAATAGCATATGCGTTCTCAAAAAAATTCTCGTATATTGCATATTCTGAAAATAGTTTATAGTCATCAAAAGATTCATTTTGCAAGCATTCCCTTAGATGATACTTAATTTTTAAAAAAGTGCAAGAATCGACAAAGTATCGGCTATTTTAAGGTAACTATTGATATTGCCAACTGCAAGGTTTCGGTATCGGCAGCAAATGTGGTATCGGTACATCTTTATTGTTAGGATCTATATTTATGTTAAAATACCTATTGACACTTGTATGACTATTTTGGTTTAGCTTGTAAGTAGTCTGTAATCAACAAATACATGGTTATATTTCTAAAATTTTAAAGCTATAGCTCCGATAATTACAGATCAAAATCGGAATGCTCCGCAATTGCTGTAATATTTTTGCCCTAACGAAGGCACTATGTTGACCACAGATGGAAACGGAGCCAAACTACATGAAAGTATGGGACTGTCTTTAACTAACACCTATGAAAAATATATGGTAGCTATGTACTGCAGAAGCAGATGTCACTAATATAACCCAGTTTACACTGGTGCTTAGTCTTACGTTACGTTATTAGACGCATTAGGACAACATGTTATATAGGTAACAGAGAGTTTACACCAGCACCAAGTCATAATACGTTAGCGTAAGTTACGCACGGTACCACAATCAAAAGAAGACCAGCACTCACTTTCAGCTGGTTGAACTTGAGCAGCTCAGACTCGGTGGCCTCATTTCCAAAGGCAGTGAGCAGCCGCCGCTGGAAGGACCGCACCTCTCTGCTCACTGACGTCTGTGTGGTCTTGACCTTACTGCTCTCGCGCTCAGCCAGGCTCTGGGACGCGGCTTGGGGCTTCGCGCTCGCCAGTTCTTTATGGAACGTGAACTGGAAGAAAAAGGTCATGAGTTAGATACGGTGGGTGAAGAGGACAATACATTAGCTTAGGGCTCTTTAGACGCGGCGACACGGTGCATGAACAAAAGAAAAATGAAAAACCCGCAGCATGGCTAGTACAACGAGAACCCAAACACAGAACATGAGGAAAATAAGTCAAAACAAAAGAAGAGCAAAAATATTGGAAGAATTACGCTAAGGATTTTCACACAAAACACATATCACGTCACAGCAATGGCGTCGTTCTCGCCGGCTCAGGCTCACATTTTCAGGCAAATGGCATGCAACACTGACTGCTGTTACTGCTACTATGCGAACGATTAAGGATATCCAAGAGAATTTTACCAAAATATGAATTTTCCGAACAAAATCTGATGTCCAACAGTCAGGTTTTATGATTCGTGTGGCTTGTTTTATGGTCTAATAATGATCCGCCAAGCAAAGTAAAGATAACGAAATATTCAAATTGGAGCTGAGATCACAATTTTCTTTTATTATTAAAAAAAATCTAATCATTTCCGTCTTTTAACGGTGTTAACACTTGCACAAATTTTCTTGAAGATCCGTTCAGGGTTTTTTGAGTTATGCTGCTAACCAACATTCTGACAAACATTAAGCAAACTCACGAACAGATCTCACGATAATCACCAAAATTTACGTCTTTAAACATTACCAATTAGAGCACTCTGAGAGCGCATACCTCCGCCATGCAAGGTAACGGTTATGAGAAAATACAATTGGTTCTGAGACAATGATTTTCTTTGTATCAACAACAAAATGTAATCATTTGTGCCCTTCAACAGTGTTAACAGCTTCAGTAATTTTTTCGAAGATCCGTTCATAATTCATTGAGTTATGCTGCTAACAAACATTATGAAGAACATGAGTCGACGATACAAACGAACCGAGCGATTTGCACCAAAATTCAATCATTTAGTCTATAGATTTCAACATTAACAACTCTTATAAAATTCATTAGGATCTATTCATTATTTTTTGAGTTGTGCTAACAAGCATAAAATCAAAAACAGTGGCAAACAACCGAACGAACAAACGGATCATTACAAAAATTTGGTCATTTACTCTTCGTAATATACCTAACAACTCGTGTAAATTTCATAATACGTTCATAACTTTCTGAGTAAGGGCATTGAGAAAAATGAGGCAGACAAACAAACGGATGGACGGATGTTCACCAAAAGTTAACCATCTGTTCCTCTTAACATATCAAACAATCTCTGTAAATTTCGTATAAATCCGTCCACAACTTTCTGAGTTATTTTTGTGACAGACAAACAAAGCCGACGAAAACGTAACCTCTTCGGCGGGGGTAATAAAAGCGTCTCGATATCCTATCTGTAGAGTATTTTCAAATATCCCACTAGCTATATAATCGCGCAGTTTATTGGTCGCTTGCTTCTTTAGAGGGGTCTCTCACGCCCAGATATGCAGCATTAGATAGGAGAAATACAACTGCTGAACAGGCAAGGAGACCTCTGCTTTTCCAAAGTTATTTAGTTAAAATGTTACCATTGGAGACGCTTTAAAATCTAAAGATCGACAACGTCTGGGTCCATCCAGCGTGAGATTTTATACAACTTCAACAATAAATAAATAGAGCACTCGTTAATCAACACGTAGGACATGCGAGTGCCTGACTCCAATTTCTTGCTTGTGAAACAATGTCCGACTCTTTCTGGCTCCAGCTTTACAACCCAGACAGACTCCTGCAGTTCAGTGTCCCTTCATCACGTCTGCAGAACGTCACAATGAGCGCTACAAATAACAATGCGCAGCGAGTCCCAATAACATCCACTCAAACCTTACAACGATTGTCGCTATGCCTACAGGATTAAATTCAGAGAAACTGACCTTATGCTCTTGTTTCTGCTTGCTGTCCACCTTGTACATGCCCTCAGTGCGGGCAGAGCCAGTTTTATGCTCAGGAAGTTCCTCAGGCTGGGACTGCAGGGACTGTTTTCTTTTCTTCTTGGCAGGTGACTGCGACAGGGACGGATGGGAACAGCGGGTGGGAGGATGGTCCACCCAGTGGGTGTCGTTCAGCCATGGATGTCGGTCAGCTACGAGCAGGCGCTCGTAGCTGCGCTTCAGCATCTCAATGTCTTCTTGGTCCACACCTGGGATGACAATCGCAGGTTATTTTTCACTTCCAACTTCTTTGCCAACACGAAACTCGCAAGGTCATAAAAGATTCCCTAATTTTTGTATCAACATTCACTATATATTCTTATTCGCAAGCTCTGCTGATCACATGAGAATCGAAAGCTCGACGTCGCCTGCTTTTCATGACGAGAATTACTATCCAACTGTCAAATAAGGCCATGGAAGTGAATTATGAGGACGTACCTAATAAAAACGAATGAAGTATAACATCAACGTAACAACAAACGATCCAAAAGACATACCATCAAATAGACAAACAAATAGACAAACAGCCGGAAAACATTAAGACTATCAGAGTAACAACGGACTCTAAATCTACACTTGGAAGAACAGTCAGAACCACTTCAGATGAGCAGCGTAAACAGAACTCAAACCCGGACGAACATTTACAACCTTTTCAAGCAATCTCAGTAAGATCAGGCTCAAAAATGTAGCAGCATCTCAAATTTTTTTACTCAAGGCTAAAAAAATTAGTTCGGCATCAAGCAACGGCAAAAGACAGAGATATTCCCAGCCTACCATGGTTGAGGAAGTCCACCATAATGTTGTACTCGTCCATCTCCGAACGTTTTCGGAACCCAACGGGATGCTTCGGAGAACTGCGTGGAGGGATGACAAGATCAGGCCGCTCAGCGACCACTGCTGGGGAGATCTTCTGCTTGCTGAAGTCCTTGTTGTGCTTGAAGTTTTCCTTGCTTTCGCTCTTGAATGACTTGGGAGTGCGGTTCGGCGAGGTCTCTAACATCTCAATATCCTTCTCACTTGTGTGGTTCATGCGCTTGGGGGAGAGGGGTTGCAGTGGAGACACCTCTTCTACATCAACATCGCTGTCATCTGGAGTACAATAAAGTAGTTAGCATGCTTCAGGTATGTTCATGGTTGAGCTAAATTATTACGTTACGGTTATATTAAAGAGTTTAGGCCTTCGTTTCCACACCAAAGGCGATCTAATAGAGGAAAAAACAAGGGACACACAGTATGTCCATTGCACCAAGGAGTCCATGCATGGGGTGTTCCCACACAGGAACACAGCGCATGGGAACAGGAAGTTGGGAAAGAAGAGAAAGAACAAAACACAAAGTGATCAGTAGGAGTATGAAAATGGAAGGTAGCTACCGTAGAAGTGGACATAAAGAAAAGTCCCGTAGTCCTAGCTAAGGTAACCTATAGTGTCCCCTGAGACCGCAGCTCCCCATAACATAGGATGGGCGAGCGAATCTAACGCTATGACCTATGACCCATCCGATGACCCTAAAGGACCTAAACGAAATAAATAAACATACGATAATTGTTACAATACTATGCACGTAAGTTTTAGCCTTCCGAACTACTGCACCTGTAATAACCATGAAAAGATCAGTGCACTTCATAAACGAAGTTTCAACAATGTTGCTGCTACAAGAAAATGGCAATAGCTCATAGAGTGCCGGGGCGTATGTTCCAGTGTCTCTTTGGGAATGGGCCTATTGGTTCGTCTACTACTGCCTATCTAATCTAATTCATTTGGTCCCCATCGCGATAAAAGGGTGAACAAAAAATGAAGTGCCTAGTAGCTATGCCAACACAGGGGGAGGATATACACAAGAGCAATGCCATACACAGCAACAAGTTAACAGAGAAGAAGCATTAAGATAATAATGTCTGTAGTAAGTAGCAGGAAAAAAATGCAGCAAGTAAGCGGGCAAGTAGAGAACAGTATCTTGACTGCTTGGGGATAACAACCCATGGCGTTGCTTTATCAGACGCAACTCCCAGTAACGCAAGAAGAGCTAAGCTGACTAAGCAATATTACCCATCCCACGCCCATTGAGGAGATAAACAGTCTTTCCAGTCTAGTCCATGTTCCAAGGAATTTTCAGGCATAAATGCACGAGCAGGGGCCTATCAATTTGTGGCTTTTGAAACTTAATAATGGTAGCTAGCAACTGTTCCGCCATTTCCGACCAATGGCATTCATTCTAGTAGGTTATCTAGGTAGGACTTCTGAATTGCTTTTTGCAGGTCGTCGGAACAGCAACATTTGAATGTGAATGTAGTCAATTTGAGCAGAAAAAAAGCAGATTAAATGAGAGTTACCACAGTTATAGTTGAAGACATGCAAAGTGGCATCATGGTCAGACAATGTATATTGTCATTGCAGAGCAACAAAATTACCAATCCTTGAACACAATTTTTATATCCAAAACAGCTCACAAATTGATTTTGATTGCTATCACAAATAATTAATCAAAATTGAAATTGTACGATTTAAAATCGGTTTAATAATGGGAACACACACACACGAGCTTGATGCATCACCGACAGCAGCAACTGACCGTGCTTATCCTCTGCAGGACGCTCAGGAGGCAGTGGACGAGAGTAGCTGTGCTCCAATAGTATCTGAAGGGCGAGCTTCTCCACGGCACTGGCCACGTCTGCTTCCGTTTTGGTGGCAAGGTCAAGTACGTCTGAGACAGCCTCAGCTTCTTCCACCTGAATTGCAATAGATAATCATGAGCTACAGCAAACTATCAATTCAGTAGAACTCTAGGCATAGACTACACTATACAGGTATGGTGTAGTCTATGCTCTAGGCTTAACTCTGTATCGCTCACAGCTCGTCAACAATTATGTTTACGACAATGCTAGCTTTCCCAAGAAAAACCGAAGTTTTATTTGGTCGTTAAAGGTTTCAAGGCGAAAACGAAAAAATCCTTTGCGTAGGCACTGTGTGCGAGATAATAACGGAATGGTACAACTGTAACTACGAGAACTGGCGGAAATCTTACGGGAAAATCTGAGGGTCTTCTTATTTCAGATAGGCAATACAACCACAATACAAATGTCCATGTTTTTTTCAAATTTTTCATTACATATACGCACAAGTGACGTCAATGTTGGAAGCAATAGCTACCTGTTTAGGTAGGAGGCATACCTTCACATGTGTGCTGCATTATAATGCTTTGTTCACGATAGAGACAGTTGGGTTTACTAGGTTCCCAAGTGGTGGACGGTAATTCGATTCAACTTCATCAAGAAAATGGCAGACGGTACCTTGCATCCAGGACATTTAAATAGTTTCGAGGTATTTTGAGTACAGTAACAATTTACAGTGGTGTGTGGGTAATACGTTGTTCGAATTAACGTCATACCCAAAGGGACAAATATCCTACCCACCTTGCTTGACGGAATGGTAGATGGTGAGAGTTTAGGAGACGAAGGAGTTTCGTCATCAGCCTTGACGAGCCCGTCAACCGACATGGCATCATCGGACACCTCCATGGCCTCCTCATCTGCGTGATCTCCCAGACCATCGTCATCCGAGTGAACGGCCAGGGCGGGCAGGGG
>LQNS02277602.1:9521942-9537919 GCA_001587735.2 Parhyale hawaiensis
GTTGAATGGGGTAAGCCTGCACCATGGATCGAAGGAGGGGTATGGTATGGGTTGCATCCGCTTAAGGGCTTGGAAGGTTCAAGTGAGTGAGGTTTGATAGGTCAAAGAACATAGAGGTGAATAGGTCGAGGAGTGATGGAGAACAGGGTGAATGGGTCAAGAAATACACACATGGGCAAAGGGGGTGAGAGGGTCAAGGAATTAAGAGGACAATGGGTGACTGGGTCCAAGGATAAATAGCGCGAAGAGTAGATGGGCTACGGGAGAAACCAAGCAGAGTAGGAATGGGTCAGCAAAGACAGAAGCATGGCATGAGGATAAAAGCTTCATTATTTCTTCAAAATCTCTCGGTAGATAATACGAGCAGCTCCTTCACTCGAGCTGACAGCAAACCTGGCCTTTTTAAATGGCAATCCGATACCGTAGAGAGGCTCCCCACCACAGGCATTGCTGAAGTAATTCTCCGTGACACAATAACCTTAGCGCAAAATTTAATTTCCCTTATAAAACAGAAAGAACTTCGTGAACCTAAATGAAAGATGATTAGCTAACCCAACTAAAGGAACCTCTGGGAGCCCCAAGGCTGGCTTTCTTTGAGTATGGAGTTTTGATGAATATTGTCAAAGTTTTAAGCTACTTTCAGTTAACCCAATAAGTGCGGTTGAATACGGTTTTGGGAACTGATATTTCAGATATTCGCAGTTAATGGGTAAAAGAAAAACAATTTTCTCTCCAGCATGGATAGTTTTTGGTTAAAACATGTTAATATCTTATATTAACTTTTTCCAGTTTCTAGCAATTTCTTCTGAATTGCTTTTTTTCTGTACAGCCGATAACAAAACTTACTAACCACTGGCGCCGAAATCCAACGCAAGATTTGTTGAAAAGTGCGGCTAACTCGAACTTTTACAATATGAGTTTAGTCCCGTTTCAAATAGCGCTGTTTGGGGCAAAACAACTGACCTTGGACTGGTAAAGAGCAAACGCTTGCGTCATTAACAATTGACCCTATGTCCATCAGGCTGCACTGTTTCGCATCAAGGGCTCTTTCTCCTGTCGCGGTCCTTTTATAATTATACTTCAGTTTAACCACCGTAGCCGCAACAGAGGCGATTCAACAGTGAATTTCTTTTTTTATATTAGTTTGTGATAGACATTTTAGGTGCTAAGGTTGTTCTATTTGAAACATAACGAGTTTCTCATATTCTATTAATGTAGTCAATCTCAGTTAAGAAGGTAGCTATGCAGCGCACCACGATGGGCAGTAAAAGTATCGCCTAGTATAGAGCGGAGGGTATGTGGCCCGCTAGGAAAATGCCAAGTTCTACTCTCCCCAAGGATATGTTCCACAGTGAGAGGAACAAGTTTATCATCACAATAAGGTTGGTGCGATCCATCCATCAGATGTCCATGAGTTGCCCTAGTGCGGCCTATGCGGAGTTTTCACAGTATTCCCTCCCATTGCCTCGAGTAAAAAAGTTTCGTTTCTTAAAAGGAGAAAGAGTGGCGTTCACTTAGAAATATTTGGTCTCGCTGCGATGTTGCCCGCGACCGCGCCACTTATGCCAGACCAACTGCTGTCGCGGTCCAATAGAGAGAACTCTTGTAGTGCAATAGTAGTAGTATTTAGAAGCACAAGGACTTCTAGGACAGCAATACCAAGTCACATAGCGCAAATTCTCAGTGATTTTTTTTTTCGATTTTTCTGTCAGATGGTTTGATGATTTCTATCGGTTTCAAGTGGCCAGCGTGTTACGCCTGGCAGAAATAGGCGAAGAGAGCGTAAGTATAGAGGACGTATTCAACTGTACAAGCTAACCTCGCCAGGAGGAACTGCGGCCAGCTGCAACAGCGCCTGCAGAAAAGGCACTGGGGACTCTCTTTGGGTGAGGGAGGTCAATATATATTGCGACAGAGGAACGGCCTTCTCGAATATACCCCAGAGGGCGGGCAGTGAAATACCATATACCGATTACGATAGGACTTAGTACGGCTGATATAAGTCGACTTCATGTAGATTAAGCTTAAGGGTTGCTTTTATTGCAATAGCATGAAAGACATCTCGTGGTAGCCTTATTTTCTTGAGAAATTCTTATTTTCCATAATATACTGTAGCTCTCTGGAGATATCACATATCTGGTCGTGAAGGATGCTGCTCACCACATTTGCTACGACTGCCAGTACTGCAGCGTAGTTCAAAAAGAATGCGAAGGAACCCACCGCTGTTCAATTTCGGAAATGTATCAAGAAGTGGTAAATCTAAACACATTTTATTCTCGACTCGAGCTGCGCTCCGAGAGCCCAGACCTCCGCCGAGCAACGCCGGGATAAGACAGGCAGGCCGACAAACAGTCTCGCAGACCATTACCGAAATTTAATCCCCAGATGCTGACGACATACCTAACGGTTGCTGTAAATGTCATGAAAATCCATCCGTAACTTTTAGAGTCCGGTTGCTAACAGCCAAACAAACCCCGGCAAAACATCACCTCTAAGGTAGAGGTTATCAATTTAATATTACATAGCTCCAGCTTCACACGCAATCCAATAACTTTTCGGTTACTGGACAAAACAGTTATTACTACATTGAGGATTTTCCCGCCGAAGCCGAAAGGAGCAAGAAACAAAATCGAACAGTTTCACAATTAGAATAACTTACATGGACAAAACAACAATGATGATCATTGCAGCATAAGCAAGGTTCGAGACTAGAAGTTCCCATTGAAATGCCTGTGGTGCGAAGCCCGTCTTCTAGGCAGTGGTAACACCACAATCGTGAAACTTCACAAGCCCAATATACTTAAAAGCGGTTCTTTATCATTCTACGCCTGCTATCTATATGATACAAAAAATACACAGCCTGATACAGGCCAAAGGTATATGCGCGTGGCAGTGAGTGCTATACAGGGAATCCAGACCTTATAACAATAAGAGAAAAAAGATTAGACCATTGGTCCCACACACAAGACTAGTTTGCAAGATAGACTTTATACCGTGACGTCTGATACTAGGCAAACAGGTATTTTATTATATTAATGGTTCGCGATTATCCTGACGGCATCGTAGTTCGTTAAGGATTTGCGCCGGTTTTCAGGCCAAATTGATACATCGATATTTTATTTCCGCCATAATTTTTGGCAGTAAAAGTAGATTTGCTTCACCGACGTGGAAACAGGCCACGGTCACATTGTGCTATATTTTAATGTGAAGCTCAGCAAGCAAGAGCAGTGACTCCTCCATAGCAGCATCACACTACGAGAAGGAACGAAGTGTCCCCACAAAATTTTGTCGTCACTTTTGACGGCAAGCGCTACTTTAGATCAGCATAACCATTGATATCACGACGGCGCATATTCTGGAAGAGGAGTAACGGCATAGCGTAAATTCTACCCAGCGAACTAGCCTAGTCTCTAGGGGTGCCTCGGTCAAAGCAAAGGCGGCAAACGTTGTAACGCATCAGCAGGGAATATCAAACCTTCCAATTTCAAGCGGCATCAATGTGCTACTTTGATGCGCAATCATCCCCAGATGCGCTGAGTTTAGTAACTGTATTGAGGTTGAAGCTCTATTGTTAGAATGAGGATTTGCATTACAAACACTTCAAGCTCACTTAAAGAGCAAATTACACCTGCGGAACTGTTTTGAACTTTTGCAGAGGGTCCTTGCCGATTTTCGAGCTACCGACTGCACAGCGTCTTTTTGTTTAGCATTTAAACTTAACCCGCACTACTAATTTAGGTAGCATATCGATGACGCCTGTATTAATCTAAATTGGGTGGTCAGAAACAGAACACAGCTATATAGAAGAATTCACGAGAGCATGTAATATTTCCATTGCTATTGTTAGGACGAAGAATGTATAAATAATCTGTACAACGAGCTGCCGAAAGCGAGGCCATTCTCTAAAGGTACACACAGTAATGCGATGAATGATCGATAAAGAGGAAAACTGAATGAAACATATCGTACCAATTATAAAGCTGGAGTTCACATCTAACAAAGACAGTAAGAGGTGAATGGTTAAGGTGCAAATACTGAACATAATAAAATGTTTTACCAATTATGAAAGCACATCACAATAAGTAATGGTTAGGAGTGAAATGGTCAGCGCGACACTGTCGAATACAAAACATTGTACCAATTATCAAAGCTAAAAGACTCAATTCTAGGCAATTCACTAGTACCATAGGAGGTGAATGCTGAACACGGTGGTGTGGCGACACATGACGACATCAATGAGAGCAAATGCACAAACAGGCAGAACTGAAGAGCCACTAATTCAGTGTCCCCTTGCACTGAGGAGCACCGCACAGACACACGATTTTCTCCTCCTCGATGGGGAATTTGTAATCGTAGGTGATCTCCTCACCGCACTCGATAGGCTGCTTCGAGTAAATAACAATCTTCTTCCTGTTCTCTAAGCTGACGATCTTGGCATAGCAGTTAGGCTGCGAGAGAAATAACGGGTAATTAGTAAACATGCTGAAGAAGAAGGTGTTTGCACAATTGAGAGGACAATGCAGTACAGGAGCTAATCAATATACAATGCGGGTGGTTGATATATGGAGCTAGACTTTCACACATAATTGCATTATATACTTAATCAGTTATAACATTAATGCATACGACATACGAACGCATGATTTAACCCAGTCCCAAAGTGCAATAATAACTGACAAATCTAACTGGAATTCAACAATTATTGCGCCAACTAATACATTAATTAAAGAAGAATTTAAAGGTATGTGCAGCACATTATTCTACCAATACTCACATTGCACGAGTGATTAATAAATCTAGCGAGATTGCCACATTTCGTGGCATCGATGATATTCTCAACGTCAATTCTGAATAGGTAGGAGGAGCCAATGCCCATTTTCTCGTAATTGGCTTCTCTGAGATCAGCGATGATGGAGCGAATGGTCTGGCCGACGTACTCAATGACCATCTCATCGGCAGCGATGGGCTCCATTGCGAACAGCCCCCAGTCGTGGATACGAGACTTGCCGAACTTGAGCAGCTTCTTGCGGAACTGCAAGAAAAATCAATTAGCATACTGAATATTCAAATACTGAATGCAGGGCGAAAACCTGCACCCTCTTACTTTCCAGTCCCCCCCACACACTGCTTGCAGACACAGCAAGGAAGGGACATGCAGGTCTTAAAAGTACGAATAATAATATACGGTATGTACAAAACATCGCCAAGAATGAAAAGAGCGGATCGAAAAAGCACTTCCCTACAGCATACGTGGTAATGAAAATGTTGCTTGGCGTCTAGGCAGCGCTACTTCGTAATTGTTGGCTAAAGATACCTATGACTGTCGATTATCCGTTCTCCAAGGAACTATGAGGCCATCCTTAATAAACGAAATGTATGATCAATTAAATGTACTTAATAGGTTGTTAGTACAGGTGTACCGATACCATCGGTATCGGTACCCGATGAATCGGCCACTTTTCGTGCTATCATAGCAAAAAACTGGTCAAAGTTGTCAAACCACAGAGACTTCTGGCAAAATGAAGAAAGACTGAACTCTGTGGGCGGGCGGACTTTCGTTAATCAATGTGCGGGCAGCACTAACTGAAATTATTCAGATAATTGCAAGTATTCACTTTTATATTACTCCATACAAAACACCATTTTCACCTGGAAATATTATTAAATAAATATTTACAGGACTAAACGATAGCAGAAAAAGAGCTCGCGAAAATACTATACAAGCGGCCTCGGTTATCGTCTGGGCTGACTTTGGCTGAGGATGCTTGGAACACTGCGCAAACATCAACAGAAGTTTCTCCAAAGTTCCAATTTCGCCAACTTGTTGTTTCATTCTGTTTCAGATACTACCTATACCTACAATAACTGTTGATGAACGTGGAGAAACTTGAGAGTACGGTATTTACCGATTGTGCTGTGTGGCGAGCCGTAGACCATAGGGTTAGAAGAGTTTGGTTCAGACATCGTCCATGACGAAGATTCGCGCCTTTACGGGTAGTTTACAGCTGATATACCGGTTACTATAATTTTACACTTTCGCAACATCTGTGCACTTTTTTCAAATGCCCATCTAGGCATAAGTCTAATAGCCTAGGCATAAGTTTAGAAAACTCGAGCAAACACGCGGAATATTTTTTGCAAGTTCTGCTACTCTATACTCCCATGATGATATGGTCCGATGATGAACTGGCAGCGAGCTCTGTTCAGAAACCAGCTTTGTTATCATTATTATTATATGTATTGGTATTGTCCCGCTATTTCCGAATCTAAGACGATCAATGGCGATCGAAGATGATTTACTCAGCTTACAACCGGCACCACAACGTTGTGCTAAGGCGGCAAGAGATGAAGAACGAAAAGAGAAGAAGACAGAAGGAAGAAGCTCCCGAGCGGACGGTCCCCTCCGCATGGGCGAGAGTACGAGTCCCGCAGAAAAAGTCAGTCACCTCGATCGGCGGCCCACCTCGCTGGACAGAAAAGAAAAATTCTAGAACCTATCTAACGTTAGAAAACTAACCACGTCAGCAGGACTTGCGATAAGCTGCAACATCTCCTGCGGAAAAGTCACTAGGGACCCTTGGGGTTGTGAGGCCCAAATATAATGTGGTAGGGAAAGAGCGCGCCAGAATATAGGTACCCCTGAGGCCAACCAGCTTTGTCATGCGAACACTTTCATCAGCCAAATGATAATAAATTCAATGAAAGTCATCAACTTTGCAATCGTTCGATTTCAAACGTAATCAGCTGGCGCGACTACAGAGTGAATTCACCCGCGACTTTGACACTACGGACGGCGTGCCAATATAATACCGCACAGTAGACCAGCGAATCTCAGTGAAAAATGCAGTTTGCTCCATCCTGTAAATTGCGCAGAAATGCGTGACTCAGTCAATTTTCTGACGACGCTTGAATTCTTACTTAATATTAGCAAATTTATTCATTTGATTATCGTGGGATCCGCCTTTACTTCTATCGATGATCGTTGTTTCGCTCTCTGTCCTTTTTTTCCGACTAGCTGCTTCCTTGGGTGTTGTTCAGTGCTCAGGTTTCGCAATTTTCTTGACGTAGGTTTGGAGTATTCGCTTGGCTCACTTCCAGCGATATAATCAAATCCTGTTAGCTAACCTGAACTTGACAGTAACTTTTTACTTGTGAGTAACTTTTCATTTTTACCACTTGGGATCATTATTCAGGTATTATAGGTGTTACTGATTGGCATGGGTCATCCAGATCAAAATGAAATCTCCTTAGCTTCAACTAGTCTGCAACTTCAAAAACACCCTTTGGATTTGAAGCTTGCGACCACACAGCACGTGTTAGTGCCATTATTTTTTTTTATTACTAAGAGTTCTTAGCATGACGCACTGGCCAGAAGGGCTACATCGCCTAACGAAAAAGGATATGTATGGCAAGAAAAAGATGAAACCCATGCACTATGGTGCTCACACAGAAGATAAACGCGCATGGGAGCCGCAAATCGGAAAAGAAGAGGAAGCACAGAAGCAGCTGCAGTAAGGGATGAAAATGGAAGGAAGTAATATAGCCACGAAGGACCGATGCCCTGAAGGTGTAACGGAAAGTAAGGTAACCTATAAGGTCCTCCTGGAAGCCGGCCACCACAACACGAAAGATGGGCAAAGCCAATGGACCTGCGGTCCAATCTGTGCTTATGAGAGGGAGTTAATTATAACAGACCACTAATGCTTCAGAGAGCTAAAATATCAATCCTATGGACCAGACTTCTTGAGCTTTCGGCAATCTCAGGAGTAATTGATGTCGGAGTAATGCCTGAAACTCTCTCCAAAGGAGCAAGGCAATGCTAGCAGTTGCAGTTTGGGACAGCAAAAAGCTAATAAAATTTTCTTATCTGGATCTCATTATGGCAATCGATGATAGCTCAATTGTCAACTACGAGCGAGTACACTTGGATCCCTCCTCGTTGGACACCGGCCGCTTCCTTGTGGGTGTAGGGCCACATGGAGGTTGGGGTTGTGAGAGCCCTCATGTAATGAAATGTACATATGCAAATGAAATGCAGATGAGCTCTAGAGAAACAAGGGCACTTATTTTCTGCCCCCGGAACTTGATGGACTCGTAATATATGTTTCCAAGCCTCATCTCCCAGGGGTTAGAGTAAATGTTACTTGTGGCTCGTAATGGTCACTTTCTTAGAGAATTTGATTGCAATGGTACCTAACTTGCTGCATGGACAGCCAGCACCGAGGTGCTGCTAAAATTTTCTCAAATGCAGCAAGGAGTGGTGCAGTGCCACTCGCTGCACTTCACTCGAACCATCTCGTATTTGGTCGCTTCATGACTTCGGTCCGCCTTAAGCGCGGCCCCATTTGGGTGGTAACATAGACCGGCGCATGAAGCACCTGGCCGCAGAATCGAAACGCCTCAACCTGTTACCTCCATGCGGTCAAAGAGGGTGGTGCTCAAACGTAACCCTCATGGAGGCTACCCAACAACAAATGATAGCATCATAGCAAACCTGTTACGACTAAACTGAACAGCAGTAGCAGTGTAAGATAGTATACGCCTGCCTAGGTAGGAACTAAGCTTTTCTAAGAGAGGAAAAAAAAGGGACACATAGTATGACGAAAGTCACGGAGAACCAATGCATGAAGGTGTTCCCACAAAGGATCAACGCGCATGGGAACAGCTGTTAGTCTCCGGTAGTTTTCATGGTGCCGGCAGGAGCTTCTTTGCATTCACCAAGTTAGACGTGTCCAGTGACGTCATGCCTATCAAGCGATTTGGGCGGCTGGAGGGCAGCAGGAGCACAGTTGATTTACAGAAGATAGTTGGGTCAAATTTGGGTGAATGCGCTTTGCTCCTAAGTTTCCAGATTTGTGACGTCAAAATTACGTCACGATACTGTGGAAATATCAAAGATTCGTCGCTGCAACAGTGGCGTGACGCAATTGTGACGTCACAAACCTGAAAATTTAGAGGCGTAGCGGATACACTCAAATGTGACACAACTATATCTGTAAATGAACTGTGAGCCGGAGTCAGTCTGATCCGTAGCGGCGCAGCGAGAAGTTGGTTGCTCTTCCTTTGTGCGATCCTTTATAGCGTGCGTGGACCTTAGTCCTAACAACAACAAGCCAGAAATGAAGAAGAAAAAACGATAGTAATACCAGGAGTATGAAATCGGAAGGAAGCAAAGTGAGCCGAAAGACAAGACGTCCCAAAGGCCTAGCTAATGGCTGAGGGAAGCTACAGGGTTTTCCTAGGGTCGCTGCTCCCCATAACATAGGTTGGGCGAGCCTAACCTAACCCAACCCTATGACCCATCCTATAGCCTACCCCTGAGGGGCACAAAGTGGCGAATTCAATGTCAAAGATTAGATGAAACAATTAGGTAGGGTTAACTGGATCATACCGATAGAGCACAGCCATTCCTATAGCCCCTGTGTGTCCTTTCACATGAATACCATAATTTTCTTCCCATGAAACACCATAGCCTATTGAGTCCTAGAAGCCTTGAAGTTCTGTTTAGACAACAATAGCATGTGCGTTCTCAAAAAATTCTTGCATATTGCTTATTTTGAAAATGGTTTATAGTCATCAAAAGATTCATTGAGCAAGTATTCCCTTAGATGATACCTAATTTTTAAAAAAAGTGCAAGAATCGACAAAGTATCGGGAATTTTTCGGTATTGGTATTGGCCAGCTGCAAGGTTTCGGTATCGGCAGCAAATGTGGTATCGGTACATCTTTATTGTTAGGATCTATATTTATGTTAAAATACCTATTGACACTTGTATGACTATTTTGGTCTAGCTTTTAAGAAGTCTGTAATTAACAAATACATGGTCATATTTCGAAAATATTAAAGCTATAGCTCCAATGATTACAGTGCAATTGCTGTAATATTTTCGCCCTGACGAAGGCACTTTGTTGACCACAGCAGGAAAAGGAGCCAAAATATATGAAGGTACGGGACTGTCTTTAACTAACACCTATGAAAACTTGAAAAGTATATGGCATGTACTGCAAAAGCAGATGTCACTGATATAATCTAGTATTACTGGTGCTAGGTCTTACGTTACCTAGCACATTAGACACGGTAGGACAACATGTTATACCGGTATAGGTAACAGACAGTTTACACTTGCACCAAGTCATGCGTTAGTGTAAGTTACGCACGGTACCACAACCAAAAGAAGACAAGCACTCACTTTCAGCTGGTTGAACTTGAGCAGCTCAGACTCGGTGGCCTCATTTCCAAAGGCAGTGAGCAGCCGCCGCTGGAAGGACCGCACCTCTCTGCTCACTGACGTCTGTGTGGTCTTGACCTTACTGCTCTCGCGCTCAGCCAGGCTCTGGGACGCGGCTTGGGGCTTCGCGCTCGCCAGTTCTTTATGGAACGTGAACTGGAAGAAAAAGGTCTTAAATTAAATACGGTGGGTGAAGAGGACAATACATTAGCTTAGGGTTCTTTAGACGCGGCAACACGATGCATGAACAGAGGAAAAATGAAAAACCCGCAGTATGGCTAGTAAAACGAGAACCCAAACACAGAACAAGAAGAAAATAAGTCAAAACAAAAGAAGAGCAAAAATATTGGAACAAGTACGCTAAGGAATTTAACACAAGACATATATCACGTCACAGCAATGGCGTTAGTCTCGCCGGCTTGGGCTCCCATTTTCAAGCAAACGGCATGCAACACTGACTGCTTGTTACTGCTACTATGCGAACGCTGAAGGATATCCAAGAGAATTTAACCAAAATATAAATTTTCCAAACAAAATCTGATATCCAACAGTCAGGTTTTATGATTCGTTTGCCCTGTTTTACGGTTAAATAATGACTATTGTTCTCAATCTTATTCATAAATAGAATTCAGTACTGCTAATTTTGTTCTAGGAGTTTGGTATATTATCGTTTGAATTAGAGCTTTCATGAGTAATGTTTCAACACGCTCGAATGAGTGAGTCTCTGCGAATCGCTGCATCATCTTACGCATCTTGACAATAACTTTCACACATGAGCATAAGAGCAGTCTGAGGACGCATACAGCCGCGAAGCAAATATAACTAAAAATTCAAATTGGTACGGAGACAATTTTCATCTTAATAATAACAAAACCTATTCATTTCTCTCTTTTAACAGTATTAATACTTGCACAAATTTTCTTGAAGATCCGTTCATGGTTTTTTGAGTTATGCTGCTAACAAACCTTCTGACAAACATTAAGCAAACTCACGAACAGATCTCACGATCATCACCAAAATTTAATCATTTACGTCTTTTAACATTACCAATTAGAGCACTCTGAGAGCGCATACCTCCGCCATGCAAGGTAACGGTTATGAGAAAATACAATTGGTTCTGAGACAATGATTTTCTTTGTATCAACAACAAAATCTAATCATTTGTGCCCTTCAACAGTGTTAACAGCTTCAGTAATTTTTTTGAAGATCCGTTCGTGATTCATTGAGTTATGCTGCTAACAAACATTATGAAGAACATGAGTCAACGATACAAACGAACCGAGCGATTTGCACCAAAATTTAATCATTTATATAGTTTAACATTAACAACTCTCATAAAATTCATTAGGATCTATTCATTATTTTTTGAGTTATTGTGCTAACAAGTATAAAATCAAAAACAGTGGCAAACAACCAAACGAAGAAACAGATCATTACAAATATTCGGTCATTTACTCTTCGTAATATAGCTACCTAACAACTCGTGTAAATTTCATAATACGTTCATAACTTTCTGAGTTATGGCATTGAGAAAAATGAGGCAAACAAACGGATGGACGGATCTTCACCAAAAGTTAACCATCTGTTCCTCTTAACATATCAAACAATCCCTGTAAATTTCGTCTAAATCCGTCCACAACTTTCTGAGTTATTTTTGTGACAGACAGACAAACAAACAAAGCCGACGAAAACGTAACCTCCTCGGCGGAGGTAATAAAAGCGTCTCGACATCCTATCTGTAGAGTATTTTCAAATATCCCACTAGCTACATAATCGCGCAGTTTATTGGTGGCTTGCTTCTTTGGAGGGGTCTCTCACGCCCCGATATGCAGCAATAGATAGGAGGGGTCTCTCACGCCCCGATATGCAGCATTAGATAGGAGGGGTCTCTCACGCCCCGATATGCCGCATTAGATAGGAGAAATACAAAACTGCTGAACAGGCAAGGAGGCCTCTGCTTTTCCAAAGTGATTTAGTTAAAATGTTAACATTGGAGACGCTTTAAAATCTAAAGATCGACAACGTCTGGGTCCATTCAGCGTCAGATTTTATACAACTTCAACAATAAATAAATAGAGCACTCGTTAATCAACACGTAGGACATGCGAGTGCCTGACTCCAATTTCTTGCTAGTGAAACAATGTCCGACTCTTTCTGGCTCCAGCTCTGCAACCCTGACAGCTCCTGCAGTTCAGTGTCACTTCATCACGTCTGCAGAACGTCACAATGAGAGCTACAAATAACAATGTGTAGCGAGTCCCAATACCATCCACTCAAACCTTACAACGATTGTCGCTATGCCTACAGGATACAATTCACAGAAACTGACCTTATGCTCTTGTTTCTGCTTGCTGTCCACCTTGTACATGCCCTCAGTGCGAGCAGAACCAGTTTTATGCTCAGGAAGTTCCTCAGGCTGGGACTGTTTTCTTTTCTTCTTGGCAGGTGACTGCGACAGGGACGGATGGGAACTGCGGGTGGGAGGATGGTCCACCCAGTGGGTGTCGTTCAGCCATGGATGTCGGTCAGCTACCAGCAGGCGCTCGTAGCTGCGCTTCAGCATCTCAATGTCTTCTTGGTCCACACCTGGGATACAATCGCAGGTTACTTTTCACTTCCAACACTGCTTTGCCAACACAAAACTAGCATGGTCATAAAAGATTCCTCAGTTTTTGTATCAACATTCACTATATATTCTTATTCGCAAGCTCTGCTGATCACATGAGAATCGAAAGCTCGACATCGCCTGCTTTTCATGACGAGAATTACAATCCAACTGTCAAATAAGGCCATGGAAGTGAATTATGAAGACGTACCTAATAATAACAAATAAAGTACGGTATAACATAAACGTAACAACAAACGATCCAAAACTCGGACCAACATTTACAACCTTTTCAAGCAATCACAGTAAGATCAGGCTCAAAAATGTCGCAGCATCTCAAATTTTTCCACTCAAGGCTAAAAAAATTAGTTCGATATCAAGCAACGGCACAAAACAGAGACATTCCTGGCCTACCATGGTTGAGGAAGTCCACCATAATGTTGTACTCGTCCATCTCCGAACGTTTTCGAAACCCAACGGGATGCTTCGGAGAGCTGCGTGGAGGGATGACAAGATCAGGCCGTTCAGTGACCACTGCTGGGGGGATCTTCTGCTTGCTGAAGTCCTTGTTGTGCCTGAAGTTTTCCTTGCTTTCGCTCTTGACTGACTTGGGAGTGCGGTTCGGCGAGGACTCTAACATCTCAACATCCTTCTCACTTGTGTGGTTCATGCGCTTGGGGGAGAGGGGTTGCAGTGGAGACACCTCTTCTACATCAACATCGCTGTCATCTGGAGTACAATAAAGTAGTTAGCCATGCTTCAGGTATTTTCATGGTTGAGCTAAATTATTACATTACAGTTATATTAAAGAGTTTAGACCTTCGTTTCCACAACAAAGGCGGTCTAATAAGAGGAAAAAACGAGGGACACACAGTATGTCCATTGCACCATGGAGTCCATGCATGGGGTGTTCCTACACAGGAACACCGCGCATGGGAACAGGAAGTTGGGAAAGAAGAGAAAGAACAAAACACAAAGTGATCAGTAGGAGTATGAAAACGGAAGGTAGCTACCGTAAAAGTGGACATAAAGAAAAGTTCCGTAGTCCTAGCTAGGTAACCTATAGTGTCCCCTGGGACCGCAGCTCCCCATAACATAGGATGGGCGAGCGAATCTAACGCTATGACCTATGACCCATCCGATGTCCCTAAAGGACTTAAACGAAATAAATAAACATACGATAATTGTTACAATACAATGCACTAAGTTTTAGCCTTCCGAACAACTGCACCTGTAATAACCCTGAAAAGATCAGTGCACTGCATAAACGAAGTTTCAATAATGTTGCTGCTACAAGAAACTGGTAATTCATTTGGTCCTCATCGCGATAAAAGGGTGAACAAAAAATGAAGTGCCTAGTAGCTATGCCAACACAAGGGGAGGATATACAGAAGAGCAGAGCCATACACAGCAACAAGTTAACAGAGAAGAAGCATTAAGATAATAATGTCTGTAGTACGTAGCAGGAACAAGTGCAGCAAATAAGCAGGCAGGTAGAGAACAGTATCGTGACTGCTTGGGGATAGTAACCCATGGAGTTTCTTTTTCAGACGCAACTCCCAGTAACGCAAAGAAGGGCTAAGCTGACTAAGCAATATTACCCATCCCACGCCCCCTGAGGAGATAACAAACAATCTTTCAAGTCTAGTCCATGTTCCAAGGAATTTTCAGGCATAAATGCACGAGCAGGGGCCTATCAATTTCTGGCTTCTGAAACTTATTATTGGTAGCTAGCAACTGTTACGCCTTTTCCGACCAATGGTATTCATTCTAGTAGGTTATCTCAGTAGGACTACTGAGTTGCTTTTTGCTGTTCGTAGGAACAGCAACATTTGAAATGTGAACGAAGTCAATTTCAGCAGAAAAAAGCAGATTAAATAAGAGTTACTACAGTTATAGTTGAAGACATGCAAAATGGCATCATGGTCAGACAATGCATATTGTCAATGCAGATCAACAAAATTACCAATCCTCAAACATAATTTTTCATATCCAAAACAGCTCGCAAATTGATTATGATTGCTACCACAAATAATTTATCAGAATTGAAATTGTAAGATTTAAAAATCGGATTAATAATGGGAACACACACGAGCTTGACGCATCACCGACAGCAGCAACTGACCGTGCTTATCCTCTGCAGGACGCTCAGCAGGCAGTGGACGAGAGTAGCTGTGCTCCAGTAGTATCTGCAGGGCAAGCTTTTCCACGGCACTGGCCACGTCTGCTTCCGTTTTGGTGGCAAGGTCAAGTACGTCTGAGACAGCCTCAGCTTCTTCCACCTGAATTACAATAGATAATCATGAGCTACAGCAAACTATCAATTCAGTAGAACTCTAGGCATAGACTACACTATACAGGTATGGTGTAGTCTATGCTCTCGGCTTAACTCTGTATCGCTCACAGCTCGTCAACAATTATGTTTACAAAAATCCTAGCTTTCCCAAGAAAAACTGAAGTTTATTTGGTCGTTACAGGTTTCAAGGCGAAAACGAAAAAAATCCTTTGCATAGGCACTATGTGTGAGATAATAACAGAATGCTACTACTGTAACTACGAGAACTGGCGGAAATCTTACGGGAAAATCTGAGGGTCTTCTCATTTCAAATCGGCAATACAACCACAATACAAATGTCCATGTTTTTTTCCAATTTTTCATTACATATACGCACAAGTGACGTCAATGTTGGAAGCAATAGCCACCTGTTTAGGCAGGAGGCATACCTTCACATGTGTGCTGCATTATAATGCTTTGATCACGATATAGACAGTTGGGTTTACTAGGTTCCCAAGTGGTGGACAGTAATTCGATTCAACTTCATCAAGAAAATGGCAGACGGTACCTTGCATCCAGGACATTTAAATAGTTTCGAGGTATTTTGAGTACAGTAACAATCTACAGTGGTGTGTGGGTAATACGTTGTTCGAATTAACGTCATATCCAAAATGCCATTCTAGTATGCCTACTCACCTTGCTTGACGGAATGATAGATGGAGAGAGTTTGGGAGACGAAGGAGTTTCGTCATCAGCCTTGACGAGCCCGTCAACCGACATGGCATCATCGGACACCTCCATGGCCTCCTCATCTGCGTGATCTCCCAGACCATCGTCATCCGAGTGAACGGCCAGGGCGGGCAGGGGA
>LQNS02277602.1:9547768-9565704 GCA_001587735.2 Parhyale hawaiensis
GCGGGGGTTTTCCTGAAGGGCTAACTTACTGCCGTCATTTATCGCACACGTGCACCAGTCATTAATAACCCAATATGCCGTCATTTACAATGACGGCTCGGGACACTAGTACTTAAATAAAATACATAGAATAGCTTGAACGTAAGTAGTAGTAGTTTAAGAAGATTTAAGCCTCTCAATATAAGTACTAAGCTCTTCCAAGAGAGGAAAAGGAAGAGA
The DNA here is from genome assembly GCA_001587735.2 of Parhyale hawaiensis. Classification (NCBI taxonomy): domain Eukaryota; kingdom Metazoa; phylum Arthropoda; class Malacostraca; order Amphipoda; family Hyalidae; genus Parhyale; species Parhyale hawaiensis. Next base: position 9,547,988 of record LQNS02277602.1, read on the forward strand.
CACACAAAAAAATATATCGATAACAAAACGGGTAACCCATGCACGAAGGTTTTCCCACACAGGATAAACGCGCATGGGAACAGCAAGTCGGAAAAGAAAAGGAAGAACAGACATGAGTAAGATCAGAAGGAGTAAGAAAGCGGAAGGAAGCAAAGTGGGCACGAAAGACACACGTCCCGAAGGCCTAGCTAATGGCTAACGTAACCTACACAAACCCCCTGGGGGCGCTACTGCCCATAACATAGGACGGGTGAACCTAACTAACGAAACCCTATGGCCCATCCCATGCCCCCTGAGGGGACTTAAACGTAAATAAACAGAAAGAACACAAGGATAAAATGTAAACTNTTTGCAATAAATTTTTGACCTTGTTTTAAGGTCTCCGACTCCTAGACACCGGTTGGTTGACCCCAGACAGGCTGAAGTGGGTGAGAGCCACCCGCCCACGGGGGGCAAGAGGCTAGTGGAAGTTGAACTTCCAGTAGGCTCTAAACAACAACGATAGGATTCATAAATAAACTAGAGTCCTCTGAGGGTGCATACCACCGCCAAGCGAGGCAACGGTTACGAAGAATTCAAATTGTCTCTGAAACCATGATTTTCATCGAATCAACTACACAATTTAATCATTGGTGCCTNAACAACGATAGGATTCATAAATAAACTAGAGTCCTCTGAGGGTGCATACCACCGCCAAGCGAGGCAACGGTTACGAAGAATTCAAATTGTCTCTGAAACCATGATTTTCATCGAATCAACTACACAATTTAATCATTGGTGCCTTTTGATAGTAATAACAGTTTGTGCAATTTTCTTGAAGATCTGTTCATAACTTTTTGAGTTATGCTGCTAACAAACATTATGACAAACATGAGTCAAACATACAAACGAACAAACCAATCTGCACCAAAACACAATCATTTATGTTTTTTAACATCACTAACAATTTAGTAACAAATACAAAATTGATAAAGATCCATTCATTATTTTTTTAGTTATTGTGCTAACAAGCATAAAATTAAAAACAGTGACAAACGAAGGAATAAAGAGATCATTACAAAAATTTGGTCATTTACTCTTCGTGATACACCTAACAACTCGTGTAAATTTCATAAAAAATCCGTCCAAAACTTTTTGAGTTATGCCATTGAGAAAAATAAGGCAGACAAAGAAACACACAAACAAACGGATAGACAGATCTTCACCAAAAGTTGATCATCTGTTCCTCTTAACATACCTAACAAACCCTGTAAATTTCGTCAAAATCCGTACATTACTATATGAGTTATCTTGGTGACAGACAGAAAGACAGACAAAAAGACAAACCCGAGGAAAACATAACCTCCTTGGCGGAGGTAATAATCGAACAGCACGAATAATGTAAACAGCACAAGTAGCAAAACAGTTCAAAAGCAAAGAGCAGTAACAGTACGTTATTTAAGGGTAAAAAACAAGACGTAAAGCAACTTACTTGAGCGTGGGCTGGTGGTAGGCTGCGGTGTTGCGCACCGGCACAACAGCAGCAGCAGCGGCGGAAGGGTATGAAGGGGCAGCAGAGCTGGGCGGAGGCTGTTCAGAGTACGGAACATCGCTGTAGTACATAGGATATTGTGGGTAGCTGCCGTAGGTAAAGGTAGGTACTGAGTGAGGGTCGTGGGGAGGGCAGGGGTATCCAGGATAAGGAGCTCCAGGATGAGGTGGGTGGGACATGGGCCCTATAGCCCCTGGTGGATATCCCATACCGGGAAGAGGAGGAGGAGGTTGATCAGGATGAGGTGGAAGAGGAGGCAGCTGCATTGGCGGAGGTAGGGGTGGTGCAGGAGGCTGCTGCTGATGACTAGGGAGAGGTGGAGGTTGATTTGTAGAGTTCTCCGCTTCACGATCGTCTGAACTGACACTTGACATGCTCATACGATCGTCCTGAGCCGCGTTCTCTTCAGCCTTCCGGATTTCTTCGGCCGCCTCGCGCTCCTTCTTTTTTCTCCTTTCTATCTTCTTCTCTCGGATTTTTCTTAACCGCTCTCTATTTTCCTGTCGGTCTTTTTCCCTAGCTTCTCTCTTGAGCTGCCTGCTCTTCTCAAACCACAACAAATACTGCTCGGAGGATATAAAAGGGGACGGAGGAGTGGACAGGGCATTCTCCTCACCATCGCTCTCACCACTTTTGAAAGCATCATTGCTAGCGCTGTCGTCATCACTAAGCGACTCACTGCCTATGGACGGGCTTCCGTCTTTCTGCTTCTTGGACTCGTCACCCTTTCTTTCATCCTTTCCCGACTCGGTAGCTGGCTCGCTTGCTTCACCAGCATTCTTATCAGGAGTTTCCGTAGTGGCTTCTGCAGCGCCTTCACCATCTTCCTCTTTGCTCTTAGCCTCTTCACCACCACTATCGAGTCCTAAGCCTAAAAAAGACGCCGCCATACCGCCATCTTTACTTTGAAGCAGCATGGCAATTCGCGTGTCTAAGTCAATATGCCCGTCTCCTTCATCTTCGTCATCTTCCCCTCTATCGTCAATCTCTTCATCATTCTCCTCTTCAGAGATATGCTCAGCATCCTTAGTGGGACCGCACTCATTGGCGTGGCCGTCCACAGTCCTGCTTTTATTATATTCGGGCTGGTCGTGACTTCTATCAGATATTTTAGGTAGGTCGGAAGGCGAATGCACTTTTGTTCCGTTAGTTTTGTGGCTATGATTAGAATAATTTCTACTTACACTAGAGTCGTCATTATAGTCTTTTATATCTTTCCTAGGATCATGGTTATTATGAGATTGATTGTAGGGCGGGGCGTGAGGAGGGACGCCATTGATGCGGGAGTGGTGCTGATCCTGCTGAGGTTCGTAGTCCCGGTAGCGGCTCTCCCACGGATGAGGCGGGTAGTGGTCAGGGTGCGAGTCAGGTGGGGGGTATCCACCCCATGACCCTCTTGAATCTTCCATCTGAGGAGGGTATCTGCAGCAAGAGAAGTACCAGTTGTGACTTACGAGGGAAATACATTTTGAAGCGTACATATCTCTCAAGATCAATGAAAGCCATGTTCCCAATAAAGCAATAGGTAGTTAGTGCCTTATGTCATTACCTACGTACTGTGTATATTTATATAATTTAGAGTAAAATTCTACATTTATTAACTGTGAAGAGTAAAAGCGAAGGTTAGTCACACCACTTTGGACAACGTCTACAGTACACAAAGAGCACATGTGTTTAAGTGAATTTAAATAAATCCCATTTGAGCTGACCAATACAAGTCCCACCGTTCACAGCATTTATCTCACCAAGCATTGGCAATATTTCTATAAATTCCGTTGCACACGAGGGTTTTTTTTCTTGTGTTTCCACTTCACAGCGTTCGAACGTTTCCTTGTGTCAATGCAAGCACAGCTGTGCGTCAAGCAAAAGATTTGGTAATATACCAGCCGTTGTATTAGCTGGCTTAGTAAGCGTCACTAGGTACTTTTCAATTTCGACTGAATAACACCACCGAAAGTACCTACAACATTTACCCATTGTTTAAACACAGCAACACATTCGAACCCTGTGCAGTGAAAACGTAGCAAACAACGGGCTTAAGCAAACCATAGGCTCTTCAGAGCATGGAAGACCTGTCAATAGTTACTCATGAAGAGAAAAAGTCGTTCCCAATGGAGGCTACCGTACTTACTTCACAGCATAGGATGGGTTGACAAATCTCGTTTTATGACCAATCATGTGAATTCCACGATGGGAGTAGTTTTCATTGGCTTGATAACAATTACGAAAGTGAAATTATCCAGGTTTCCAGGCATCAATGCGACAGTTTTCAAGTAAATACATAAATTAAGATTTTTTATTAAAAAAGGCAGTACGAAAATTTTCTGAGTTAAGCTAATGATGCTGAACTGTCACACCAAGGCGTTCTAGGAGACGGGAATGCTGCAAGACGAACATCACCAAAACCACCTCAGGACTCGAGAACTCAACTCCCACAGGATGAATAAGGTTAGTGACTCGGCTAGTATTTTTCTAAGCCCTTACTGAGCAGCTAATGGGCGTTTCTGTAGAGATATATATAGCACTATTGAATATTCAAAAGCGATCGTATGTCCGTTGGAGGTAAGTGTCTACAACTGGATACCTAGAATGGCTATAATAAAATATTTCACGTTTAATATAGAAAAAAACAAAAACTAATGAAAAAATCTCATATTGGACGTTCCGACCTTTCAGATTCTCGTCACCTTCAGCAATAAAATATCTGCAAAACATAGAAGTGCTTGCTGTCATAAAAAAAATGCAAGCAAAATCTTACAATACCGACGAAGACAAAAGTCATACGGCATCCAATAACATAGACAAAGTGTTGATAATTGAAAGAGGAAAAGCACTAGTTTTGTCATTGAGGCTCTATTTAGATATGAAAATATGCAAAGATTCCAAAACCCTCACATTTAGGAAACACAGCCTTGGGCTAAAATACGCAAGTTGTCGCTGCTGACTGTAACGTCGCGCCGCTGCTCACGGTGGCTGCACACAACAGAATCGGGAGGGTGACAAAGTGAGGCTCTGGTATAACAACTGAGACCCGTAGTCTATATCCCACAATCTTGTCTCTAGAAGCACGTAGTACTGCAGACCCTTTTGACGCAGAATTTTGCTCTTTACTAGATTTTTCCCGCAGTAATAGTTATTCAACGAAGCTCGTAAGCTGCTGTATACGTAGGTTTCTTGACACTAAATTAGATTTTGTTGTACATCCATTTACTCAAAACTCCATCGCTGTAATTAATAGGTATTTTGTTCACCTTATTTGGGAAAGCAGTCCAAAAAATTTACAGCTGAATCGAAGACGCTGTCATAAAAGTATATTGCACATATTAACTTCCTCTTCATACTAAAACTCATCCATCTTATGAAGCATGTCCTGATCGAAGGACGTGAGGCCTGTAGTATGCGGTCCTGTGTAGAATACGAATTTAGTTCCTCACAGTGTGATGGCAGGTACGTACGTCGGGTCTACTGTACGTGCTTTGAGAAACAGAATCGCAGGACGTACGGGTCGCAGTTAGTCATACCAGAGCCCTACTTTGTCACCTCCTCAGTCTGCTGCGCACAACCACCGTGGGCAGTGTGATGTAGCAATTAGGAGGGATAACTTTTGTATTAGGTATTATAAGAAGATTTAAGCCTCCCTAAATAAGTACTAAGCTCTTCTAAGAGAGGAAAAGGAAGGGACATATGGAATGTCGATAGAAAAACGAGGAACCCATGCACGAAGGTGTTCCCACACAGGATCAACGCGCATGGGAACAGCAAGTCGGGAAAGAAATGGAAGAACAGACAACAGTAAGGACAGTAGGAGTATGAAAGTGGAAGGAAGCAAAGTGGGCACGAAAAACAGACGTCCCGCAGGCCAAACTAATGGCTAAGGTAACCTACACAAACCCCCTGGGGGCGCTACTCCCCATAACATAGGACGGGCGAACCTAACTAACCTAACCCAATGGCCTATGGCCCATCCAACTTTTTAATTATAGACCAAGGGTGTTGTTTATCAGATGTGAGAGCTTTAGAATGTTTGCATATTTTTAGATTTAAGCCAAGCCTTAGTGGCCAAAACAAGTCCGTTCTCTCTTGCAATTGTCAACATTTAGTCTTTTTTATTATTACATTTCGTTTTCCTTGATATTTTTAGATCGTAGATGCATTTTTAATTACAGCAGACGCCCTAGGTTTTCAGAAAAAATATTATTGCTGAAGATGACCTGAATTTGAGAGGTCGAGATGTCCAATACGAGATGGCATTCATCATTCATCGTTTTTATCTACCTTATCATTTACCACGTACGGCTAAACCATAATTTCACGTTTAATAGTATCAGTTTTTCAGCAGCGAGACTTTTGATAGTTATATAGAGCTCAAAAAGTGGCAACATTAAGTTTGAACAACTTAGTGACTATGGAGATAACAACAAGAACTAGCAGCAAGGAACATGAAGAGAAAACAGGTATGATAACTCACTGTTGTCGGTAATCGTGATAGGGAGGATAGTCCCTGTATTGGTGAGGATTGGGGTGAGGCTGCAATGGAGGTGGAGGAGGTTCTACTGGAGGTGGTGGTGGCTGCGGTGGCACTCGAGGAGGTGGAGGTGGAGGGTGTGGCATATAGTGAGGGGGATATTGGTGGGCACCAGGTATGGGGGGGTGCTGGTAAGGAGGAGCCATGGGCGGAGGGGCGCAGCTGTACGAAGACTTTTCCGCAACACCGGAATGAGAGGGATGTAGTCCGAGCTGTTGTTGAGGCGGCGGATCCTCGGCATCATATCTGGAAGTATTCAGGTTATTATATACCAAGTAATTATAATACCAGGTTATATTATACAATACCAGGTTATATTAATATACAATACCAGGTTATATTATACAATACCAGGTTATATTATACAATACCAGGCTATATTATACCAAGCAACAGCATCATATTCAGTACCTGATATTGCTGCCGTTGTTGTTGTTGCGTTAGCTCAGAGCAACAATTAGATTACAATTTACAAGAATTAGATTTACATTCAAAGCATATCCATCACATGAGAAATCAAAGCACCCATCAGATTCGAATTCAATGCGCTCGTCAGATCAGAATACAAAGCACTCTTTATCACCCGCGAACGAAGTGACAAAGGTGATAATGTTTGATGTATGCCAAAAAAAACTAGGCCTAGCTAGCCATGAAAAATGACGGTGCTGAATTTTCCTCCACCATGGCAGATCATCTTACGCCACGAGGCGCTCTACTTTTTCCTATGTTATTATTGAAGAGCTAATCTCTGGGAATGGGGCAGTGACCTCACATCGTTAATCAAAAATGACTTCGTTGAATTTGACTCCTACGACGGGTGATGGTCTTACGCCACGAGGCGTTTTAGACTTCTAGTTCAATTTGAATTCAAGGAACGGAGCAGATTCGAATTTAAGGCATCAATCAGATTCGAATTTAAGGTACCCATCCGAATAGAATTCAAGGTGACCAGTAGAGAAGAATGTAATAGGCCGAATAAATTACAATTCACTACACCAATCCCGTCAGAATTCAATGTAGCTAGTAGAGAAGAATGAAATGCGCCCATTAAATTAGAATTCAATGCACCCATTAAGACTAGAATTCTACAGCTAGTTACAGTCCGAGGCACGAAGACGATGTCACAGAGGAAAGAACAAAGGACATATAGTACGTCGATAGAAGCTGGGAACCTATGCACGAACGTGTTGCCACACAGGCTCAACGAGCATAGGAGCAGCGAGTCGGGGAAGAAGAGGGAGAACAGTAAAAAGTAAGATTAGTAGGAGTATGAAATCGGAAGGAAGCAAAGGGGGGCACGAAAGACAGACGTCCCGAACATCTAGCTAATATCTAATGTAACCTGGGGTCGATGCTCCCCATAACATAGGATGGGCGAACCTGCTCCCCATAACATAGGATGGGCGAACCTGCTCCCCATAACATAGGATGGGCGAACCTGCTCCCCATAACATAGGATGGGCGAACCTGCTCCCCATAACATAGGGTGGGCGAACCTGCTCCCCATAACATAGGATGGGCGAACCTGCTCCCCATAACATAGGATGGGCGAACCTGCTCCCCATAACAAAGGATGGGCGAACCTAACTAGAATTCTACAACTGCAGTCACAACGTTGTCTCACCGCTTCGGAGGATATGGAAGGTGGTAGCTGGCGAACCTGTTTGTTTCAGCTAGTAGCTACCTACTTGGGATCTCGACAAGCGATACGCCACACTCTACAATCTGTAGACTATTAATCACCACGATCTGTTGTCTCGGTCACAGTCCAGCATTAGTTCACCAAATGTAGACCATCACTCGCCCTTACTCTGTGACCTGGATACAGCGGGTTGAAATCCCATAGACGTACTCGACACGGGGCGTTAGTTAATTAAAAAGAATATATAGGTATCATCTCACCTTCTGGGAGGCTCGAGACTTCCGTCTCTGATGCGCTGATTTGAGTCCTCCATCGCATCATCCTGAGAAAATACGACACGGAGAACTGACACTTCAACAGACACACACTCACTTATTACCTAATAAACATATAACTTTTTATTCAATAGGACAAGAGATAAATAAAGGCGTAAAATTTACCTGCATCATATCTAGTGCGCGATAATTAATTAGTACTCAATTACTCACGGAAAAAAAGGAAGGAAAGCACTGATAAACGGATACAGCTGCGGTGTACCTAACTACCATAAAATAAATCTCTTACCACCCAGCTTAAGTTTAAACTAGTGTTATCCCAACAGTTAAGCTTCCATAAAATAAGAGAAGGGGCATATGCTGATAACACGAGTGTAAAAACAATAATCGTCCCCTATCGATGCAATTTATTAAAGAATTAAAAAGTAAACGGTAAGAGAATTGAAATGAACATACGAACAACCCACTAGTGACAAGAATAATCACACAATAAATAGTACCTAATGCTAATATGAAATAATTTAGCTAACCCAAAGTACACACCAACTCACACATAACATTCAGCTCACAAGATATACTGAGGAAAATCAAGCACTAATACGATGAGAGGGTATAGATTGATTGCATAGCTACCTTATTATGTACAGGAGTAACAGTTTTGTGTTTGGAGGGAGGAGGCGGAGGTCTCTTGCGAGCCTCTTTAGCTTCTTCTTCTTTCTTGGCCTCCTCTTCCAAAGTTGCACTCAGCTCAGCAACGCGAGCTTTGCACTTCTTGCCTGCACAAATATGGTACGAAACACAATGTAAAATACAAGCTGTTGTCTTGTACTCACACCAATACCTGGCAAGTGACACACAAATTAACGTGAGTACCTAACTTACAGAAACAGTAATTACAATGAAGAATATTTGGAGCAATCAGGAACTAAGATTCTATGCTTGAAAGTTTAAAAATGCCTAAGCAATAGCTACAGTGACAGGATTCTAGTTTTAAAATTGAACAAACGAATGCGCATAGCCACAACATTATGACTTCAGGATTCCAGCATCAAATAAAAATTTAAGACATTCAGAGGTTAGGATACCAAGCTTCAAATTAAAAACGCCTAAACAACAGCGATATAGACTTGGATTCAATACATAAATGGAATCAGGAGTCATAGAGCCCTACTTACCAAAAGGATCCAAGAAGACGTCCAGCTTGCGCCCCATGAGCGTAGCGTTATTAAATTTAGTAACGCACGTCTTAGCCGCCTCAGCGTCCTGGAACAGCACCCTGGCCACCCCCAGATGTTTGTGAAGGAACTCGTGAGAATAAATGCTGAGCTCTTCCACAGGCCCACACTGATACTTGCATACCTGGCAGCACGAGATGATGGTAAAGTGAACACCCAATGCTAGCTACATGATAAGAGCTAGCAATATAAGCTACACTGCTATAGTGTTTGTGTTTGTTCACTCGCTATATCGCACTTCGGGTTTCACTGCATTAGTAGTAGTATAAGAAGATTTAGGCATCCCTAAATAAGTACTTAGCTCTTCTAAGAGAGGAAAAGAAGGAGACATACAATATATCGATAGAAAAACTGGGAACCCATGCACGAAGGTGTTCCCACACAGGATTAACGTGCATGGGAACAGCAAGTCGAGAAAGAAGAGGAAGAACAGACAACAGTAAGATCAGTAGGAGTATGAAAGTGGAAGAAAGCAAAGTCGGCACGAAAGACAGACGTCCCGAAGGACTAGATATATAATGGCTTAGGTAACCTACACAAACCCCCTAGGGGCGCTACGCCCCATAACAGAGGATGGGCGAACCTAACTAACCTAACCCTATGGCCCACCCTATGCCCCCTGAGGGGCTTCACTGTATTGCGGTTTAAGAAGAGCAGCAAAGCTTTTGATTTCAGAGCTGTAAATTTCGTCATAGTATTTTTCTCTCTGCCACAAAGACGTACGCATTTAAGCTCGTCTAATTACTCGCGATAAACATGGGATAACTGTGCCTATACCATACTAGACTACACTATAAGCTGGAAATTAATGAACTCTTAAGCCACAAAAAAACAGTATGAATTGCAATAGAAAATGCACAGTTGGAAACATTAAAAAATCTGAGACTCGATTAAACGTGAAAAATCTTGTCATATGATAAATGTGAAGCAATTTTGCTCTTAACTTCATAAATATGTTAAGCATATGGGTAATACCTTTGCATCCAATACGACAATAATATCCAAAATTAATTATTTCAGCTAGTTCTAATGGAATTAAATATTTTTGAGCTGCTTAACATCCTATAGTAAAATGAAACAGTACCTAGGTATTTCCTCACAGAACAGCTCATCACTATTTACAAGTTCATTTAAGATGTATTCTCATCATAACTTACAATTTCATTAAAGAGAACAGTTGATCACTAGCTACAGTTTCATCACAGGGCATCTGCTCATCACTACTTAAAATTTCATTAGGCCTGGGCCCCACCGACACAACAAACGATACAATGCGATTTTTGCAGAAGTCATGTTGCCTGTGACAGACAGCGATGAACGGCGTGTCGCGAGATCTGGGTTGCGTCGGTGGCGACAGTAGATTGGTGTACCCTACGCTTTATTTTTTCATGGAACAAATTTGTTGAGTCGCACGTCGCTTATTGCTTCGATGGGGCTCCGGCCTGACAGAAGAACTGCTCGTCACTACTTACGATTTCATTATATAGGAATTGCTCATCAATATTGTCATTAACGTTGAAGAAAGTAACCTCCAGGGGTGGAGGATCGCATACATAATTGCTGTCAATCTGAAAAATGCAAGAGCGAAAATATCAAAAACGAACACTAACACGGCATCAAATTAAATTTATCATTAGGTACTATTTACATTTTGAGAGGGAGAATTAAACATAGGTAACTCTTCAGAGGAAGAGTAGTACTTCCAGCGTCCATAACTGTTTTATAGCCTTGAAGGACAATGGCGAGAAATCCTCGCGGCCAGCAAACGTTCAAAAAGGCCCAACAAGGATGGGAGGATGCTGTGCCGGTTCTATCATTCGGGCGTACCGTACGAGTGCTACGGGTACGTTTAGTTGCGACTAGAAGTGCTCAAATAAATGCGCACAATGTGTCTGTCTCTGCTGTAAAGCGTGCATGCAGCACAAAAGGAAGTGTCCCAGGTCCGTAGAGCTGGGCGCACATGCTCCATAAGCGTTATTTGAAGCGAGCGCGAGCCCAATCCTCTCCATGTAGGTGAGAAGGCCACAATGGCGTCCACATCTCCCTTTTCGCCACCATGATTTACTCTGCCCGGGGAGTGATATTTCCGTAGGGCCGACAGAGGTTGATGGATGCCTAGGGCAGAGTTGCGAAAGAGAGAGAAGTCCAAGAGCAGGCTTTCGGTCAATTCAGTTCAAATATGAACTTGCTCTGATATGCCAGGAAGTGTTGGTGAGACTCCTTGGGAGCGAACTGTATACAAAACAACAGTAGATGGCTTGTGGCTGCTGTGGTACCGGTATAGTGGATAATCTTGCAGCATTATTTGTGATAAGGAAGAGTAAGCATATATACGTACATTATGCCTCAGGCCCAAGAGAACTCAGGTTTCCTTAAGTCGGTATACATATATGTATCTATTACGTCAAATACGCATCCAGTTCAGAAGCATGGCGCAGTGTGTTTCGTGGTTTGTAATTTTTGAGTCATAACAGTGTTCAGCAGCTATACCTACTGTTTTTGCGTGAGCATGGATCTAGTGTATTGCTTGCATACTTTATCTTGGGAGCGTTTGAAAAAGGAGTGAATGAAGGAGCAATAGAAAGTCGTTTGGGTTTGGAGTGTCTATGTTGCTTGTGTGCTTTTTGAAGGTCATCCCCCCTCTAGTATGACACCAAGGATTAAAATTATTTTCAAGCAGGGTAGTGGTGAGCTATATTGAGTGGCATGTGGGTGGGTGTTACATTATCCGTTGTGCAAGTTCAAGCTTATATGCTTTATTCGATTTTGTAGTACTCCAAGCCTTGAACCTGTTCACATGCTCTTGAAGGTGTGCGACACAGTCTTTCATACGTCTTTGGGGCAATGAGTAGGTACCTAATCTGTAATTTGGTCAAGCAAAATTTAAGCTTCCAAGTATTTTTTGCAGTAATGTTAGTGAAAAGCGTGGAAATTGATGTGGCATTGAGCTTGTTGCATGGAAGAAAGTGGGATGTATGTCGTGATCTTGTTCACGACCAGTTTTGCAAGTACGTACTACTGAGGAGGAGGGGTTGCAGAAGAATGAGATTGGTCTGTAGCAGACAGGGATGGGGGAGGTGCCTGTTAGGCATTAGGAGCGACGTCAGTTCAGCCAGCCAACTTCAAGAAGTTGGGATGCTACTGTTTGAGAGAGAAATAAAATGCTAGTGACAAGCGTAGCGCCGGAACGCGCTACATTTATCCATAAAAACCAAATTTGACACAATACCCATTTTGTCCTTTTTGTGTCATTAACATATCTTTCTGACAGGTCTGAGTCGTATCGACTAGAGAGGGACGTAGTTAAGTTTATTACAGAAGCTCTCCTAAAAGAGAAGGCTAAGACCCGTTTTCTTTCGCAGAAGAGCAGAGCCAGAGTGCCAGACGCATCGAGAAGGAGCCAGGAGTTCTAGGCAACCTAGACTATTGGGGGAGGAGTGAGCTGCCGTTAGCCAAAGGTCGGCAACTACCTGGCCTGGTTCAGCAGTAGGGTAGAGCGTATTTCAACTTTTTCTATTTTCCTTAGTGACTAGAGCGGAAAAGTTGCCAAATGGGGAGAAAAAAAGTTTTTAAAAGCATTTTTTTTATAGACGGATATCTTCTACCGCCCCAAGACGCTTGAAGTTGGAAAGCAGCGCTCTTGTTGGCGAAATTTTCGTTCTTTTCATACACTAAACAGTAGCTATACATCAGAGAAACACGCAGGCAAAGTTTTAGGCAGCCAGTGCAACGCTACGTAGGTAGAACAGGGGGATGGAGGGGGCCGGGCCTCTAATAAGAGCAGCTATGAGGCTCGGCCCCTCTATGCCCCCCGTTCTATCCACTTAGCGTTGCACTGGCTGCCTAAAGCTTTGCCTGCATGTTTCTCTGATGTATATATAGCTACTGTTTAGTGTATAATAAATAAAAAAATGCAAATTTTCACCCACAAGAGCACTTTTTTCCAACTTCAAGGGTCTTGGGATGGTAGAAGATATCCTGCTAGGAAGAAAATGCCTCTAACACATTTTTTTCTCCCTATTCGGCAACTTTCACAAACTAGCCACCAAGGGAAATAAAAAAATTCACACAGGAACACCACTCTATTCAGCATGTCCGCTGATTGGCGTCCTAATCCGCACGGGGAGGTGGGAGGTTTTGATGGTGTCAATTTTGCTCAGTATCAATAAATATAGTGCGTTCCCGCACTACACTGGCCATAAGCTTTTAGTTGTCCAATGCTGAGCTTCACTCAACACTATCACCTTTAGCATTCATTACCCAAGTAGCCTGATAGATTACCAGAGGTAGTGGGCGTGAAGCGAAGGAGCTGGCGTTATCCAATCTCTCCATTAGCAATAAATGCAGGACGTGTCCCAGCGTATTACACTGCTTTCGTTTTCTAGATATTCGACTTCTAAGTCCCCATTGGGGCATTGGAGAAATACACGGTGACTCCAGAAGAGACGAACCTAACCTACAAAAAAAAAAAACACATATGAAGAGAGGTTTTCCCTTACACTTTGCAACTGCTGTTATTTTCTCCCATAGAAAAACAATGGGAACTTCCAAGTCAAATATCTCGAAAACTAGAACCAAACGCCGCACACGCACTTCCGATTTGATTTCTAAAGAAAAAAAATTAGGAGTGGATAAAAAACTTGGGAAAAATTGGACGTTACTAATGAACACTTATACCAAGGCTTCTTGCAGTGACATTGCAGTGATATTGATGAATCTTCACTCATAATAAAAATGAAACAGTTTACAGGAGAAAAAATTAGTTTCCCCCAGCAAGCTTGTTTTTTTTTACCTTTTAAAAGTTTTCCCTCCCCTCCCCCCAAAAGCCCCGATCAAACTCCTGGTATTCACAGTTTGATAAACTGGGGCCGGGGTTTGCAATTTTCGATAGACCGAGGTCGTTAGCCTGAAAAAGGCCGGGGTTTGCCGGGGCCCCATGCGATCTATACTTCGTACACACTGATTTGTAATAGGATAAGAGCTAATAACAGGCGTTGCCTTTCCCTCCCTATGGGGTCGGTAGTAGAGCATACTGCATGCGACCGTGATATGATTTCTCTAATTAGGTTGTTTTGCCGCATCGGGAATAATGAAATTATACAGATAAGAGATTCAGAACTGATGAGTGTAACGTCCTATTAGTACCGCTATGAGACGATATAAAGGAATCAGCCAGTGTAGTAGTCCGTAATATCACATAGTATGGTATTAGATACGAGCCATGGGGAAAGGATGGGAAGACTCTTATACAGGTTATTTCTGGAAAGTTGTTACGTTTCGTCACCTGGAACTGGAGGGACTTGAAAATAGTACTAGCGAAAGCTTCTCATGTGCTGGTAAGAGTGTATACTAACCTAAGAGTGATATTTTTAAGAAGGGAACAGGATGTTCACTCGTTGAGCTAAGTGCCAGAGCGAGACTCACCTGCCTCATCAGGAGGACTCGAAAAGGGAGCTTGATGCAAGATCCTAACACAGGAAATAATGATGGGACAAGTGCGGCACCAGAATGCACAATATTTATCCATACACAGCGAATCTGACACCATCACTATCAGCATTTAGCCCGTTTTGTGTCATACTTAGATTCAGTGTTTTACCGCCCTAGACGCAGAGAGGCGATTCACGAGGGAAGCTCAAATAAAAAAAATATTTTATCTTGGCATTCCTGCCGGAAAAACTTGATTGGTTCAGTGCGCTACTACTGGCGGGAAAAAGGCACAAAGAATAAAAAAGACACTAGAGTGACGGCCCATTCGAAGCCTTTCACACGAGAGAGAGCAGAGAAGTCCCACGGACAAAGTCGGCTATCTCGATCGACAGCCCACCTCGAAGAACAGCAAAGGAAAAATAGAGAGCCTAACTAACTTTATAAAACTAACCTAGTCAGCAGGAACTGCGGCTAGCTGCAACATCCCCTGCGGAAAAGGCACTTGGTACCCTTGGGCTCGTGAAGCCGAAATATATTGTGGCAGGGAAAGGGCCCACAAGAATATACCCCAAAGGGCCCGTTTTGTGTCATCCACGTATCTTTCCAAAAAGTCAAGCTTTGTGCTGAGTCTAGAGGTTTGTAGTTTAGTTTTCTCTAAAACAGACGATTAAGACCAGTTTTCTTTTGCAGGGGAGCCAGAGGCATCGGAGGAGCCCAGCGCCAGCATCATCAACTGCAGGCCTCGAGAGAGGGAGGAGCCAGCTGCAGGTCAGCATTTACCTCGGGGGAGTACCAAGCCTGGTCCGCTGTTCGGTATCATAATCCACGGCGGGGAGGTTTCGATGGTGTCAAGTGCGCTCTGTATGGATAAATGTAGAGCGTTCCGGTGCTACGTATGTCACAAGAATTATCTATCAAATGTTGAGCTTCAGTTAGCTTAACACACTATTACTATTAGCATCATTAGCTAAGTAGCCCGATAGGGTACCTAGGTACTAGCTAGTGGGTGCGGCACGAAGCGAGAACCAGGCTGTACCCAATCTTTGCATTAGCATTAAATGATGGGGTGCATGTCGAAGCGTATTAATACTGCTTGGTACTCGTATAAATCATATGGTGATTTATACTGCTTCATCATATGATGTATGATGAAGTAAGGGGAGACCTGGTGGTTCTATTGAGTCTTCATGTATGGTTTGTATGCAGGTCCCTTCCGTGGAAGACAATTGAGTCTAATCTCTCACTGGTGGTGAGTCGGAGACTTTCGAGGTTAGTGGGGCAAAAGACTTCCAGGTTGGCACTTGGAGAGGGGGGACTTTTACAACTCTGGAGAGCTGTTTCATAGAGGTTTGATCCGGAGTATGTACTGAGAAAGAAGAAGTCTAACAGCTTGCAGGAGTATAAACTCTAATGACTACCCAAGACCCTGACGCTTAGGGGTTCTCGCAGATGGCAAGTGAGGCGCTTATATATAGCGATGCTTGGCCTTGCAGGTCGTAGTTTTGGGTGCGGTCTCAGGGTGAAAGAAGTACGAGGCTTGCTGCCACAGCACTCTCTGCATTTTTTCCCCGGAAGTTTTTTCTTGCTGTTTTGAGTGGTGTATTATATGAATTTGGTGTCATACTAAGTGCGTACCTACTAAGCAGCTCTCCAACGGATGCAGAACAACAACTGGACTTAGGAGCCATTTTTAAGTTCGTGCTCTGCTCCTTGCAGAGTTTTGTCTGCTGTTGAGAGAGAGAGAGAAATAATACGGTTTATGGACTCGGTGACATATTAACTCCGTATCCTAGGTTCAACAATGGGTACAGAGCAACCATTGGACTTTGGGTCATTCAAGTCTATGCTCTGCCCCTGCAGTTTTTCCATCTTTTTTTGTGCGAGACAAGGCTCAACGGGATTAAGTTGTGTCAGTGTGAAGTCAGAGGAGGAGACACCAGGGCACCTGCTCCGCTGACTTCACGAGCGGGCATGGTGATATGGGCCACAGCTTATTTGCAGAAGATAGCTGAGTCAAATTTGAGCGTATGCGCTACGCCTCTAAATTTCCAGGATTGTGACATCAAAATTACGCCACGCCACTGTTGCAGCAAAGAATCTTTGTTATTTCCACAGTGGTGTGACGTAATTTTGACGTCATAATTCTGGAATTTTAGGGGCGTAGCGCATACACTCAAATTTGACACAACTATCTTCTGTAGATGAACTGTGTATGGGGACCAGCTAACGACTCTATGTATATAGCTGCTGGCTATCTACCCTGGACGCCACCTGGCTGACGGCTGCGCCGCCTGACCGTCCACTATACCCACTGGCGAAGCTCCGCAACAGCTGCAGGCTCCATTCTCCCACCTGACAAGCGACCTGAAAAACCTTTTCAACACGAGACACAGGGATTAAATCACCCTCCAACTTTTGAAACTCATCTTGAAAATGTAGCTACTTAAATCAATAAATTTGTAACTATTCTGGAAGATATGTTTGTGAACCAAGTTACATAGATTAAGGAAAGTTAGAGCCAAAGTCCTACACGGTGTCAAGCGAGCGGAGAGGAGGCAAAATAGCTGCAAACTAACAGCTGTGGTACAACATAGTGACTCACGACTACTTACCTAACTATATAAATTATAACATTAAAGTAAGCAAATCAAAAACCCCACAAACATTTACTCCGTCTTCCTAAAACTGTCAGCAACATCATTGATTCACCTACTGAAAACAAAGCATGAATATAGATTCGTCACATTATGACTACGAAATAAAACATCATAAGGTAGAAGTTGAAGTAAAACATTACCACACAATTCAGATAAAAGTATGCACCGGCATTACTTAACAACTGTAAATTTGTACTAGCTATGTGATGAATGCTTTTAATTTTGGGTAAAAGACAGAACTACGAGTAGGCTACAAGTTGAATTTGAAGGAGCTGTAAAGAAAAAAAAAAAGCAGGCACCGCAAGCTAGTTAGTTAGTTAGTTATAAACTTTGTTTAACCTCCGTAGCCGCAACTCAGGCGTTCCAACAGAGATGAGTGTGTAGTATTTAAATACCACATAATTTGTCGCGTGGCCTACGTG